>CM022297.1:159548443-159883443 GCA_011799875.1 Thinopyrum elongatum
GGGATGACACTTAAGCACAGAGACTTCGATCCATTCGGGTCGGGTCGCTACAAGATGGTATCAGAGCACATGTTCTGTAGGACGTAACCCTAGAAACTGCAAGCCCATGGAAGGATTTCTCTAAAACCTCATTTTTAAAAGAGATCCCTTAAGTCTCATCTTTTCCAAGTATTTCCCTCTCATCTACGTAGTTAGACATACCCCTTTCCCCCTTGAGCACACGAAGATTCGACTGATGAGACCACTCCAAGAAGTACAAGATATCGGACAACTAAGACCACTTCGGAATGAAGAGGATTTTACCGTGCTTAATAATGGAAACTACAACGGTTGAAGACTCCGAAGCCTAGGAGAATTTGAAGGTTCTGTAATTTCCAGATTATAACCTAGGAAGCTACCCTTATGGAACTTGTCAGACTATTGAAGCTGTCAATACCCGAGATCAAGGTGTGTCGGAGAAAGACAGGAACATGGAGCGTTAAAACTCAAAGTTCTTGTCAAGAAAACCCTAAGGCAGAGATATCAACTATGGAATGGTAGCTCATGGCAATGACAAGGGCAGAAACACTGCTATCCATGATGTTATCGCCCGCTTATGCTATTGTCGCCGTGCTGAGTTAAGCATGCATTTCGTCGGAAGGATTGGATGACAAAAGGGCTAATGGAGCACCTATCAGCAAAAGATGAAGTTTTAACCTTAGCTGGTGTATCGCCAGGATCTGGAGTATTACATAAAAAATATATATTTTAAGTGGACCTTCAGGAAGCCGATTTGACAAGAAGCATTTCGTGAAGAACTCAGGACCCAGAAGCTGAAAGTAGCCAAGCTGGAGGACAAACCTCGAGATACCAGATTCATCAGGAACTGAAGGATAGTAGGCCATGGTTCATGCCAAGGATGTTGAAACCCAGAAGTTTGAACGCAACTCCAGAATATTAAAGGACGTCACGAGAGACTTCGCGTCAACAGAGATGATCTGGCAAAAGAACTTGAGAAGGTCAGCCGATCGGAAGAAGCCCATCGGAGACATGAACAGGACTTGAAGAGTTTGGGGACTTTGAAGATTTATTGACCCTTAGAAGACCAAACCCCTGTTTATATCTTACGTTAGATACGACGATTGTGAGCTGTCATTTGTTTGACGTTTTTCTGATAGCCACAAATAAAATCTGTCTCTTCAAAACTATTGTTTGCATGTGTGTATCCCCCTCTATCTCTTTATCCCACCCCAAACCCTTGGAACCAATAGAGGATGAATGGAGATGAATTCATATTTTCTGGAACAATGACTCATTGGAGACGGACCGATGGATTCAGAACATGGAAGATCACCTGAAGATTAACACTATAGCCGGAAAGGATATGGCCCAGCATTCTCTTCAGTGCTTTGAAAGAGGTGCTGCTACTTGGTGGAGGATGTACCAAACCATCAATGGATGGCAAGGGGTAACCACTTGGAAAGAATTTAAGTTGACTCTGCTAAAGTCTCGGCTGTGTCCCAGGAGTTGAAGCCTTATGGAAATGATATGAAGAAACCTTGTGCATGCAAGCTCTATGGAGAAATAGGACACAACCATAAAGAACACAAGGATGAATGCCCTCATTGTGAAGAGAGTCACCCAGCTGAAGAATGCCCACTAGGCAGATTACTTGTTTCTTGTGTGAAGGGACTACCCACTACCCAGCTCAGTGTCACATTTACTCCATGGTTCAAAGAACCATCCAGCAGAAGAAAGAAGCAATGAAAGGAGCCCTCATGAAATTTAGAAGACCTGTGATGAAGGAAGAGGTGGAGGGCATACCCGAAGAAGACCTAATTAAACCCTGCACCAAGTCTTACTATTCATGTGGAGAAGGACACATCTCCCAGAATTGTCTGAAGGGGGAATCTAGTAGCATTTCTGACAGTAGAAGTGAGTATGACCCACAGGAAATAGAAGCCCTGATTGGCACGGGAAGTCCAGAAGAGAAATAAATTGGATTCCAAGCAACACCAATTTCTACAAAGAAGACCTGAGTCATATCACATATTTTAGGTACAAAGATTCAGGGCACTACTTCAGCGGTTGCCCAAAAAGGAACGAGGACCCAAGGAGGCTATGTAATCACAAGGAAACCTCAGACTTGTCAATATGTTTTCTGCTGTAATGAAGAAGGGCACTTTGCCAGAAATTGTCCCAATGAGAAGGAGACTTGTGCTAAATAGTTGTGTCGAAAAAAAAATATAGTAGTAGTAGTGGGAACAAATCTTTATTGTTGAGGTATTGAGTTGAGGCATGTAATGGAAATGCAAGAGATTGTAAAAATTTAGAATCAAAAAGTTAGCATCGTTGGTACTGATTTGGATTTTACGAGTGTTACTCTATGAAAAAAGATTTTGACCATTTTCGAGGATATGAGAAATATGGTCTATGGATGAATTGGTGCATTTTAAGGGTGGTAGTACCCTGTGAGGACACTTGACCCCTGGAAAGGATAATGGTATTCCACGGAGTGGACTTCGGACAAAATAAGTACGAGTTTTATCTCAATATGGGATACCCCAAGAATATGAAGGGATGAAGTACTAGGTGATATAAAGGAGGTATAATGTTGGTAATATGGAGCAATTGTAACTCCATGATGAGTCTGAGTAATCACTGTCTTAGTACCAATAGAAGGAGGGGAGACAGTATAATTGGATGGATTTAGAATGTGCTGGGAAGCTCGATGTTGGAATAATGATCAGTTGCCCCCGATGATGATCAAGGTTTACAAGTGATGATATGGGCCATAACCCACAGCTCCAGGACCTACCAAGAACAAGCACACTCTTGCTGAAGAACCCTGGAAGAAGATACGACTTTATCAACAGACGATCTTATAGGAGTTAACGCAAAACCTGAGAGAGGTGAAGAAATGATAGATGTTCGTTTGGCTTGCAGAATCAATGGATTTATCCGAACTTAGTTCGTCGACAAGAGAAATTCTGCAATGCTTGTGAGGATGACCGAGTTTAGAATGCGAGATTCGCTAAACCATATACAGGTAATGATTTGGGTGCGGGATGGATTGATCACCATACCGACTTACTCTTATTATTCGTCTTGCTATATGGGATGGTAAATCTGAGTGACTTACCCATAGTAGAGCGACGACGATCAAAGCTTGTTTAAACCTTAGAATGGTATGACAATTTTCCCTTGTACAAGGCAGTTGTTGCCAACCGTAGGCCATACAGTGAGAATAAGCCCAGACCCGTTTTCTGCAGGGACCCAGTCAAATTGTTTGATGACCACCATGAGATATCGATAGTTGTTTAGTATTGGCGCCAGACCTGTCAGCTAAGAAGACACTGTCCGGAAGAACCTTAATTACCATGATGCAAGGACACGGGACTGAGGAAAAGGTTATGCCACTACCGGAAGAGCCCAAAGAAGGAATTATCCTGAAGATCTGAAGATCGACACTGTCAACAATAAGGATAGTACATGAGTTTTGATGGAACCGTAACCATGCTTCTAAGGGTGGTAGCACCCCAGATCTTCGCACAATCAACGGATTTTGAGGAGACCCCGAACCTAACCTATTTCTTGCTAGCCTCTCCGATCTCGAGGGCGAGATTCATTTTAAGGGTGTAGTTTGTAACATCCCAAAATTCTAAATTTTGGAATGTTATATTAAATAAATAGTTTTTGATTGTTTTGATTTGTGGTGTGGTTGTTTGTGTGAAATTGAGTGAAATTTGGAACTTTTTGAAAGTTGAATGAGAGGGAATAAAATGACTTTTCCAAAACTTTCACCTTGCATTTATGATCTCCTTGAATTCAAATTTATTTCATTAAACCCTAGAGTGGATACATGACTTCTTCTATTTTAAAAGAGGTTTCGAAAAGATTTGAATTTCATTTGAAAATTTGCAAATTCAGAAACTTTATGCAACTCAATGATTTTCATGAGAGAAGTAAAATGACTTCTTCAAATCGTATGAAATATGAGTTGAAAGTTTCAAAGAATCAAAATTTAAAGTCCCTTTGATGGTATTTTGAAAACCATTTCAATTTGGAGTTATTTGGATTTTACTCAAATTGTTTGGTTTTCAAAATACCATCAAAGGGACTTTAAATTTTGATTCTTTGAAACTTTCAACTCATATTTCATACGATTTGAAGAAGTCATTTTATCTTCTCTCATGAAAATCATTGAGTTGCATAAAGTTTCTGAATTTGCAATATTTTCAAATGAAATTCAAATCTTTTCGAAACCTCTTTTAAAATAGAAGAAGTCATGTTATCTTCACTCTAGGGTTTTTAATGAAATAAATTTGAATTCAAGGAGATCATAAATGCAAGGTGAAAGTTTTGGAAAAGTCATTTTATTCCCTCTCATTCAACTTTCAAAAAGTTTCCAAATTTCACTCAATTTCACACAAACAACCACACCACAATCAAACAATCAATCAAAACTATTTATTTAATATAACATTCCAAAATTTAGAATTTTGGGATGTTACAAACCTACCACCCTTAAAATGAATCTCGCCCTCGAGATTCGGAGAGGCTAGCAAGAAATAGGTTAGGTTCGGGGTCTCCTCAAAATCCGTTGATTGTCGCGAAGATCTGGGGTGCTACCACCCTTAGAAGCATGGTTACGGTTCCATCAAAACTCATGTACTCCATCCTTATTGTTGACAGTGTCGATCTTCTCAGATCTTCAGGATAATTCCTTCTTTGGGCTCTTCCGGTAGTGGCATAACCTTTTCCTCAGTCCTTGTGTCCTTGCATCATGGTAATTAAGGTTCTTCCGAGACAGTGTCTTCTTAGCTGACAGGTCTGGCGCCAATACTAAACAACTATCGATATCTCATGGTGGTCATCAAACAATTTGACTGGGTCCCTGCAGAAAACGGGTCTGGGCTTCATTCTCACTGTATGGCCTACGGTTGGCAACAACTGCCTTGTACAAGGGAAAATTGTCATACCATTCTAAGGTTTAAACAAGGCTTTGATCGTCGTCGCTCTACTATGGGTAAGTCACTCAGATTTACCATCCCATATAGCAAGACGAATAATAAGAGTAAGTCGGTATGGTGATCAATCCATCCCGCACCCAAATCATTACCTTGTATATGGTTTAGCGAATCTCGCATTCTAACACTCGGTCATCCTCACAAGCATTGCAGAATTTCTCTTGTCGACGAACTAAGTTCGGATAAATCCATTGATTCTGCAAGCCAAACGAACATCTATCATTTCTTCACCTCTCTCAGGTTTTGCGTTAACTCCTATAAGATCGTCTGTTGATAAAGTCGTATCTTCTTCCAGGGTTTTTCCTTCAGCAAGAGTGTGCTTGCTTCTTGGTAGGTCCTGGAGCCTGTGGGTTATGGCCCATATCATCACTTGTAAACCTTGAACTCATCATCGGGGGCAACTGATCATTATTCCAACATCGAGCTTCCCAGCATTCTTAAATCCATCCAATTATACTGTCTCCCCTCCTTCTATTGGTACTAAGACGTGATTACTCAGACTCATCATGGAGTTACAATTGCTCCATATTACCAACATTATACCTCCTTTATATCCAATAGTACTTCATCCCTTCATATTCTTGGGGTATCCCACATATTGAGATAAAACTCGTACTTATTTTGTCCGAAGTCCACTCCGTGGAATACCATTATCCTTTCCAGGGGTCAAGTGTCCTCACAGGGTACTACCACCCTTAAAATGCACCAATTCATCCATAGACCATATTTCTCATATCCTCGAAAATGGTCAAAATCTTTCTTCATAGAGTAACACTCGTAAAATCCAAATCAGTACCAACGATGCTAACTTTATTGATTCTCAAATTTTTACAATCTCTTGCATTTCCATTACATGCCTCAACTCAATACCTCAACAATAAAAGATTTGTTCCCACTACTACTACTATATTTCTTTTTCGACACAACTATTTAGCACAAGTCTCCTTCTCATTGGGACAATTTCTGGCAAAGTGCCCTTCTTCATTACAGCAGAAAACATATTGACAAGTCTCGAGGTTTCCTTGTGATTACATAGCCTCCTTGGGTCCTCGGCTTCCTTTTTGGGCAACCGCTGAAGTAGTGCCCTGAATCTTTGTACCTAAAATATGTGATATGACTCAGGTCCTTCTTTGTAGAAATTGGGTTGTTCTTGGAATCCAATTTATTTCTCTTCCTGGACTTTCCCGTGCCAATCAGGGCTTCTATTTCCTGTGGGTCATACTCTACTTCTACTGTCAGAAATGCTACTAGATTCCCCCTTCAGACAATTCTGGGAGATGTGTCCTTCTTCTCCACATGAATAGTAAGACTTGGTGCAGGGTTTAATTAGGTCTTCTTCGGGTATGCCCTCCACCTCTTCCTTCATCACAGGTCTTCTAAAATTTCCATGAGGGCTCCTTTCATTGCTTCTTTCTTCTGCTGGATGGTTCTTTGAACCATGGAGTAAATGTGACACTGAGCTGGGTAGTGGGTAGTCCCTTCACACAAGAAACAAGTAATCTGCCTAGTTGGGCATTCTTCAGCTGGGTGACTCTCTTCACAATGAGGGCATTCATCCTTGTGTTCTTTATGGTTGTGTCCTATTTCTCCATAGAGCTTGCATGCACAAGGTTTCTTCATATCATTTCCATAAGGCTTCAACTCCTGGGACACAAGCCGAGACTTTAGCAGAGTCAACTTAAATTCTTTCCAAGTGGTTACCCCTTGCCATCCATTGATGGTTTGGTACATCCTCCACCAAGTAGCAGCACCTCTTTCAAAGCACTGAAGAGCATGCTGGGCCATATCCTTTCCGGCTATAGTGTTAATCTTCAGGTGATCTTCCATGTTCTGAATCCATCGGTCCGTCTCCAATTGAGTCATTGTTCCAGAAAATATGAATTCATCTCCATTCATCCTCTATTGGTTCCAAGGGTTTGGGGTGGGATAAGAGAGATAGAGGGGGATACACACAATGCAAACAATAGTTTTGAAGAGACAGATTTTATTTTGTGGCTATCAGAAAAACGTCAAACAAATGACAGCTCACAATCGTCGTATCTAACGTAAGTATATAACAGGGGTTTGGTCTTCTAAGGGTCAATAAATCTTCAAAGTCCCCAAACTCTTCAAGTCCTGTTCATGTCTCCGATGGGCTTCTTCCGATCGTGCTTGACCTTCTCAAGTTCTTTTGCCAGATCATCTCTGTTGACGCGAAGTCTCTCGTGACGTCCTTTAATATTCTGGAGTTGCGTTCCAAACTTCTGGGTTTCAACATCCTTGGCATGAACCATGGTCCTACTATCCTTCAGTTCCTGATGAATCTCTGGTATCTCGAGGTTTTGCTCCTCCAGCTTGGCTACTTTCAGCTTCTGGGTCCTGAGTTCTTCACGAAATGCTTCCTTGTCAAATACGGCTTCCTGAAGGTCCATCTTAAAATATATATTTTTTATGTAATACTCCAGATCCTGGCGATACACCAGCTAAGGTTAAAACTTCATCTTTTGCTGATAGGTGCTCCATTAGCCCTTTTGTCATCCAATCCTTCCGACGAAATGCATGCTTAACTCAGCACGGCGACAATAGCATAAGCGGGCGATAACATCATGGATAGCAGTGTTTCTGCCCTTGTCATTGCCATGAGCTACCATTCCATAGTTGATATCTCCTGCCTTAGGGTTTTCTTGACAAGAACTTTGAGTTTTAACGCTCCATGTTCCTGTCTTTCTCCGACACACCTTGATCTCGGGTATTGACAGCTTCAATAGTCTGACAAGTTCCATAAGGGTAGCCTTCCTAGGTTATACTAATCTGGAAATTCTACAGAACCTTCAAATTCTCCTAGTCTTCGGAGTCTTCAACCGTTGTAGTTTCCATTATTATAATGCACGGTAAAATCCTCTTCATTCCGAAGTGGTCTTAGTTGTCCGATATCTTGTACTTCTTGGAGTGGTCTCATCAGTCGAATCTTCGTGTGCTCAAGAGGGGAAAGGGGTATAGTCTAACTACTTGAGATGAGAGGGAAATACTTGGAAAAGATGAGACTTAAGGGATCTCTTTTAAAAATGAGGTTTTAGAGAAATCCTTTCCTATGGGCTTGCCAGTTTCTAGGGTTCACGTCCTACAGTCAACATGTGCTCTGATACCATCTTGTAGCGACCCGACCCGAATGGATCGAAGTCTCTGTGCTTAAGTGTCATCCCTGGATTGGTATGCTGACACACACAGTACTCGAGGATTTATAACAGAGGTAAATCACATGTATAAAGTAACGTAAATACTATTACCTCAATCCATATAGCGGAAGTAACAACAAGGTTGTGGAGTTCCCAACAACGCCAACGGCAAAGTTGAGTGTAGACATCGTACCCTAACGTATCACTTACTCGTCGTAAAAATTCCTGCAACATGAGACGTTGCAGCCATGTAGGTCAGTACATTGAATGTACTGGCAAATTCACACCATAGGATAATGATGAACAATATCTATCACTACATGCATATTTGGCTGGTGGAGGCTCTAAGTTTAGTTTTGCATAAAGCCAATTTTTTCCTACAACAAAGGAATATTTTTTTTGTTTACTACTGAGTTTGTTGAAAACATTGAGAAGGTAACCCCAACTCAATCCCAATTAAAAGTTGACAACCCAATCAAATTAATTAAGTAATGTGATGAGATCAAATCAATAACTTAAGTACCAGATACTCAAGATGCCCATAACTGGGGACACGGCTAATCATGATTAGTTTGTACACTCTGCAGAGGTTTGCGCACTTTTCCCCACAAGACTCGATCTCCTCCGTTGGATTTCTCGCACTACATGGTGTTTGAGAAACGGATGACCGAGACACAGTCTTTCAGAAGCATTAACTCTAACCCTGGGTAGACAGTACCAACCTACATCCCCTACATCTGCTAGCCTACCACTGGAAGAGGTCATGCAACATACTCAACTATGCTAGAGCCCATAATAGCTTGTGGCTGCAAACGAAAGTTTCTTGCATGAATAATCTTATGATCCCTTTGAGCCTGGGAGGCGAACCAAATGGACAGCACTGGTATATCCCCAGGTGCCCGCAACCAATCCACCCAGATGTGTGTTTAAGTAGCCACCTTAAGTTAACCATTAATTAACAATCTCACATCTGTCATGGATACACTCAAACCCAACCCACGTCTACGAGCATAGCATGGCAATATAAGCATAGCGTAGAAGTAACTCCCAAGGTTTGGTAATAAAGGGCAATAGGTTCTACCTCATCATCTACTTCCCAATACCCACAAGTTAATCACATCCTAATCATGTAGTGTTTGAGGATTGTAACTAATGCATAAAAACTGGGTAATAAAGGGATATGATCAAAGTGTGAACTTGCCTTGTACTGTTGATGAAGATCCTTCGCACTCATAATTCCTGATAGTTCTACTCGTCACACTTCGAACAATCTATCGTAAGCAAGCAATTTTATCCACACATAAGCAATCACTCAAAGACCCAAAAAAATGCAAAGAAAGATTGCAAAAACTCCAAAAGAACCAAATCAAATTATTTTGCAAGATCAGATCCTAATTTTGGTGAAAAAGTGTGGTGATGGCTCAAGATGTTAGATTACTCCTAGGTATTCAATTTGAAAAGGGAATCAATTGAGAAAGCGCTACAGTTTATAAGATATGATCAAGTGAAGCTTCGAGTTCAAATTTGAATCGTTCAAATTTGAAAAGATCAAAAGTTGAAACTAATGATGCTACTGGATGTAGGAAGTCAATATGAATATGTAAGAAAAAGAATTACTAGATTGAGAATAACGGATCAAGTAATTCAACATAGCATTGAATCTGCTTAGAATGTAGTGTAACAACTCTTCGGTGGACTAGTAGAGTAACTGGCTAAGATCAAAATTATATGTTGAAAAGATGACACTAATTGTGCGAACGGAAAGATTACTTCAATACGAATCCGATGCAGTTGGATTCATCGGAAACGGAGCTACGGATAAAAAGATATGATCAAAAGAAGTTTGAATATGAATCTGAACAAATTTCAAAATTTGAAAGTTGCAAAAAGTTTATTTAATAGATTCACTAGACAGGTGGAATCAAGACGAAAATATTGGCGTTGGTTTCGTCTAATTTGGATGAACGAGTAAAAAGTTATGGCTATTTGAAAAATCAGGGCTAAGCTGTTTTACGGAAGAAAAAGAGTTATGGCTAAAAGAATTCTAGTCCTAAAATGTAAATACAGGGACTAATTTAGAAATCTAATTATTCTACCGTACTAGTCTAGAAATAATAAGCTACGGGAGTATATAAAAAAATATGAAGAAAGATACCTTTATAAGGTAGAGAAAAGACGACTTCGGAGAGAGAAGACAACTTCCACAAGTCCCACCGAAGAGAAGAAAAATATATTTTTCTTTTGTGAAGCTAGTCAAACCAAAATATTGATTTAACCCGCAGTGGATGATTTTTGGAAGCTCTATGGGTCTATATTTATAGATGAAAAGGAGACTTAGAGGTCAAAAGCTAGGCAATGTGGGACTAAATGTAGACGAAAAGAAAAGAAACAGAGGAGACAAGAAGCGCCTCGCATGGGCCTAAAGGCCTTCGGCCGGCCGGCCACGCGCGGTACTTTTTTTTTTTTAAATTCGGCCAAAGGAAAAAGAAAAAGAAAAAAAACTGAGAAGGAAATTGCTGGCTGGGCCTGGCCCATGTAGGAAAAAAAATAGGGCGTCGCTGCCACTACGCTGCGCATGTGGGCGACATATAGTTATCGCGTACGCGCACTTTTTTTTAAATAGAAACAGAAAAGGAAAAACTGAATAACAAAAATAAAAATAAAATTGTACAAAGGCATATTATATATCAAAATTTTCAGAAAAATATTTTCTAAAAGATGAACATATTTTTAGTGGCAAATAAATTCCGAAAAAATTTAAATAAAGTAAACAGTGCTACTGGCTCATTTAAAAAATCAAATAAAAATATTTTAAAATACCAAAACAATTTCAAATTTATTTCTCTCCATTTTTCTACTGTAGGGAATCATTTTACCCTATTTTCCATATATTTTATTTTTGGAGAAAAATAATTTAAGTAACCAATAAGCTCCCAAATTGAAAAATGGTTTTCAAAATACCATCAAAGGGACTTTAAATTTTGATTCTTTGAAACTTTCAACTCATATTTCATACGATTTGAAGAAGTCATTTTATCTTCTCTCATGAAAATCATTGAGTTGCATAAAGTTTCTGAATTTGCAATATTTTCAAATGAAATTCAAATCTTTTCGAAACCCCTTTTAAAATAGAAGAAGTCATGTTATCTTCACTCTAGGGTTTGTAATGAAATAAATTTGAATTCAAGGAGATCATAAATGCAAGGTGAAAGTTTTGAAAAAGTCATTTTATTCCCTCTCATTCAACTTTCAAAAAGTTTCCAAATTTCACTCAATTTCACACAAACAACCACACCACAATCAAACAATCAATCAAAACTATTTATTTAATATAACATTCGAAAATTTAGAATTTTGGGATGTTACACTGCTTGTAGGAACGAAGTATGTCTACCAGAGGGGGGTGAATGGGAGTTTTAAATTTTCTTCGGAAAACTTAAATCTCTCAGAACCCAGCAGCGGAATAAATGAACAACAAACTACAGTGAACTAAAACAGAGTACCGAATGAAAACTAAGACATGCATCGTAGTAAATCATACGAATGAAAACGCATCGAAGGTAAACATGAGTGACAGAGATAACTGAAGATGCTCGATGGCGACAAGGTATTTGTTCGACCAGATCATCCTTCTGCACAAGGACTATGTCTGGTTGGAGGGGCTGTGACTTAACACGGAAGATAAACTCTCTTCACCCTATTCTCTTCGACAATCGATTCGTCAACCGATGCCGATCACTCGTGGTAGATACTTGAAGGCGATCTCCGAACCTTTACAGACTTCTTCTTCGAGAACCATAATCACTCTTGGTCTCTGAAGAAATTGACACCTAACCGTCTAGAGAGTTTGCAGCTCTCAAGAGTAATAGGCGGAGCGTACTAAGCTTAGATTCCAGTGATGCTGAATCACTATCTAATTCTTCGGATCTAGGGTTTTTCTCTCGGTGGATTTTAAACTCAAATCGCTCAGAGAGTGGGTTGCTCAACAATCTTCTCAGAATCAAACGGAGATGCCACCTAACAAAGCCGGCGCGGAGTGGCTATTTATAGCCGCGGCCTTCCCGGATGGGAAATGACCATTTTGGACACGAGGTCCAGCCAATGGCTAACCGACATGTTCACAACGGTCGGATTTTGGAGCAACGGTAACATTACTTGAGGAACAAGTAATGCTAACTCCTCGGTCCGAGTCAAATCTCTCGCAGCGAAGAAGATCACAGTCTCTTGCTGGCAAGTATTTGCTCGGAGCACAAAGAGATTTCTCTCACGGCTTTCATAGGTTTTGGGTTTAGCATCAGAGAATCAAAGCTTCGAACGCTACACCCCTATTAATAGTACGGTGGTCCTATGACTCAATGAAAGAAGAAGAACAACGAAACAAATGCTATGTCTTCATCTCGTCTTCATTCTTCCTCGAGCGCAGTCATTTGCTTCGAACATGCACCGAACCAATTGCTTAAACTTCAGCAATTTTTAGGGGTCACTCTTGTTAGTTTTATCTTTGGTAGTAACCTTTGCTGCTGTGCAGGGAGATTATCTTCGTCCTTTGCATCAAACTCCTCGATACTTCAGGGACCTGTTACTCTGTGTGCACTAGCAAACACATAAGTCCCATACTATTTATGTCAACAAACTCCAAAACAATAGGGGCCTATCATTGCACCAACAATCTCCCCCTTTTTGGACGGTTGTTGACAAAACAGATAATCATCAAAGTGAAGATAGATAAGAGAAATGTAGAACAAACAAGAGTGAACTTGCGTTACTTGACTCGATGATGAAATATACTCCCCCTAGATGTATGCAGGATCGATTGATATACAATGAAGTTCCTTGCAATTCATTTGAGTGTGTGGAGGATTTTCAATCATACGAGGTAATGATTCGCACTGATGATAGGTAATCCAACGAGAATATATTGCAATCATTCATGACTTCTGACAATAATTCCACCTGCAAAACAAATACTTCGAGAGAGGATAGTTCAGTAGGTGGGGTTATTAATATTACAACCCATATCAGAAGTTTTACATGAGAGCACAATAACTGGCATAAAATGTCTTAGAAATATACAGCGCAAAAGCCTCAAAAACAGAGCGAATAAACAAGGAGACCAAATCCAACAGAGCAAATCTATCAAAACTCTCAATGTAATTCTCCCCCTTTTTGTCAACTAGTGTCAAAAAGGTGATGAAAAAACATGAGTGTGAAAGAAGGTGAATCTGATTCACTCTGAGGCATCGCCCGAAGAACTTCCCGAAAAGATTTCTGATTCGGAGGTGTTTGGGACATCTTTATCATCAGCAGCTACAGCAGATCCTTCAAGACTGGCTTCGGGCTGAGAAGATGAAGGCACATTGGGATCAGCCTATTGGGTCCTGCAAGACAGAATATTTTCTTCAGCAGGTTTCTTAGTGGGCGAAGTGGCTTCTGACTCATCGAGCATTTTGCGCAGCTGAATTCGAAGTAAATTCGTTGTTGGTTCACGAGCTGGCAAAGGCGGAGTAAGGCGGTCTTGAAAATCATCAGCACTAAACCCTTGATCAATATACTCATAGAGTTATTGAAGATGAGAGTGGCTTAGTTGCTTCTTGGAGAAAAATTTCCGAAGCAATTTCCATAAACGCTTCTTGTTTTCTGCTGTGATCATGTGCACAACTTTTGTTCGGTTGTGAATAGCATTTAGTTCGGCAGCCAGATGCTCTTTCTCTTAACGGTCTTTGGCCATATGCTTCAGCAGCAGCTATTGAGTGCGCATGCTCACTTCAAGATGTGAAGGAGGTTGAGTGTTCGGAAGACGATCATGCTTGGGTAGCTTTGGTCCATTGAAGGATTTATGATAATCAGAAGGGCTTGACACTGGTGCTTTTCTCGAAGATAAATCTTCCATTACTTTTAGCGTATCACGCACAGGAGGAATGAAGCTTTTGTGACTGACTTTGGCAAGATATTCGGTTTTCATTGCATAGTCAACCACTTTCTGAATCCAGGGCGCAAATACCTTGATAGTTTTTGGACACTGAGCTGAATCCATCAGTATGCACAGGAACATGTCTTCGACATCGAAGATATAACCTTATGAGATGGCATGGATGGTGTTGCGAAGAACATCAGATATCACGTTGTCTGTATTCATACTGGCCAGCGGACAGAGGGTGTAAGTGAGAATATGGTATAAAGTTTGATTGTCCAATGTCAAGTGCTCAGGCAGAGGAGGACCATTGTAGTCACGAATTTTATCTTCATCCATTTTGCATCGGAAATCTTCATCAGTGATTGAATCAATGTTATGAACCTGAATCTCAGTCTTGCCATGTTCAAACCTAGGGAAATGAAAGTTAGATAAAAAGTCCATGGCAGAGCATTTTATTGTCTTTCCTTCAGTCATCCATTCCATGATCCACTTTGTGCTATCTGTTTCATCTCCGCAGATATATAATGTTGCATAAAATTGAAGAATAATCCCCCTGTTCCATGGATGCTGATAGCCAAAGACATGTGTGAGACCAAAGTCTTCGATGTCTTGCAATATTTGGTTGAAACAACCGATGTTCTTCATATCAGCAATATCTGGGAACTCATGAGGGAAAATCTTGAGGCTGTCATAAAGAATCCGTGAATAGTATATTGCCTGTTCCTGAGTCCAGAACCAAGGAGATTTAGACATACGGGGCTTGCTGTATGGACTCTCTTGAAAGAAAAGTGGATGAGTATTCCGATTGAAAAGAGGCCCTTTGACGCCAACGCCGATGGAAAACAATGGCAGTCGCTTGCGAGGATAAGGGTACTTGAGTTCATCTTCAACAGAAATCACTTCATCACCATAGATAACGGAGTCTGAATGATGAGCTGACGCTGATTTTGCTGCAGAAGGATCAACATCTGAGGTTCTTCGTGCAGTGTTGAGTGAAATTCTCAGAGGAGAAGGATTAGACACTTGTTTAGGTGCAGAATCAGGCACCGAAGTTTTGTCAGCCGCTGGGGACCGGTGAGGATTTGCTTCATGAGTTGTTTGAGGAGCAGAGGGAGGATCCGAATCATTTGGTTCAACACGAGCTGGAGAGGCCTGACGTTGAGACTGAGGAATTTCACCTTCTTCGGACACTTGGTGCTGAGAAGGATTTTCTGCAGGAGCAGGGGAGGCCACAGGCACTGGTTCAGTTGGCCTTGGAGAAGGAGATACATCTGCAACTGGTTCAAGAGTTGGCGAAGGAATTGCTCGTTCCGGAGACTTTTCTCTCTGTGTATCAGTTTCGGGAGGAGAAGCATTTTTCTTCGCTGTCTTTTCCTTCTTCTTTTGCTTCGACGGATCGATGTGCCCTTTGACAAGATCATTGTACGCAGTCACTTGGGCTTGATGATCAAGGCAAATTTTGCGAACGATTTGATCCAAATCTAAGTGAAATCCCAATCTTCTATGCCGAAGGATAGTCAGAGCCTTATTGACATCCACATAAGATTTTTCAAGTTGCTTGATGACAAACTTGGATTTCGTATTTTGCATACAATCATTAAGCTCCTGGAGTTGGGCAATGAGGTCATTTATCTCAACTGAGTCATTTCTCATGTCATTGATCAGATCAGAAGCTTGAGTAATTACTGCAGAAGGAATGGGCAAAGATGCCACTTCTCCATCAAACAGGTTTTCCACAAATCTGTCAAGTTGTTCCATGATGAACACTTGATTGAAATAGTGTGTTGCAGCAGAATCATCTTGAGGCTGTGCAGCTGGAGCATCTTGTGCTACATTTTGTTCGGTCAGACGCACCGAAGCCAAAGGTTGTGTCAGCTTAGGAGCAAACTGCGCAGCCTTTTCCTTCACAATATCAACACTTGGAACATTTTTCTTAGTAGCTGGAGCTTTGATTTGCTTCAACTTTTCCTGCGGGAGCTTTTCCCCTGGCTTGGCTGTGCCAACAGGGGGCTTCGACTACCAAATCTTGCAAATTTATTGCATCAGGATGAGGATCTGTATTAACTTTGTCAACCATTGTGACAGTGGTTGCAGGGGTCTTTCTCTTCAATGGATTCTTCTTCGGAGGTGCAGTTGGGACTGCACTCGCTCGAAGATCAGGCAAAATAGTGGATGTAGTGACATTCACTTGTTCGGAGAGAGTTGCATCAATGTCTTCTTTGGTGAGTGGAGGATCATCCTAATCGGAAGAATCACTTTCAGATTCAACAGGCTTAGCAAGTCTTTTCCTCGGTGCACTCTTTTTCTTCAGAGCAGCGGATCTTGGATCATGTTTGTTCTTCATGTGGTGTTCTGCTTTTCCTTCAGCCTTCTTCTTTTCGACATCTGATTTGATAAGAAGATGATTTGCTTCTTCTCTTGCCTGCTCCTTTTTCGCCTTCTTGGCTCTCTTTTCAGCATTCTTGAGGCGCTTGGCCTTTTCTTTGGGGTAGGAGTCAGGTGTCTTGAGAGATGACTCATGATCCTCTGGAGGTGGTTGAGGCCTTTCCTGGGGTTCACCTGCCCTGATGAGTCTAATTTCACGACAATCACCCCACGGGGGATGGAAGGCAAAGTTCTTGGCATAACGAGGATGAACCATTTTGTAGTTAAACCACTTCCGTACCCAATGAAGCCGAATCTTTTGCACACGCCTTTTTCTCTGAGTCGAATCTTCTCCAGGTACTGTGTTGTAATCATCATGCGAGATATATTGTGCTGAATTTGTGAGAGGTTGCCTGCCACCTTTCCTTTTCTTCGGAGCATCTGCTTCTTGCTCATTAGCATTTGGTTTGGCTCTTTTTCTTTTGCTAGTAGATGGGCCTACCGTTGGGCCCTTAGCATTTCGCACTTTTGATTCATTAGTTGTTCCCATGAATGCCTCTTCGTCATCAGCCATACTGTGTGGCTTAGCAGAATCCTCAACAGACTACATTCACCATTCATGGGCTTTGGAGTCTTATAGCCCTGCATTTTGGAATCTTGCATTTTGAACTTCTTCAGGCACTCTTTCAGATATTTCTCCTGAGAGATGAATATGCCATTTGCTTGTTGACGAATTTGCAGTCCGAGAAAGAATTTGAGTTCACCCAGCATGGACATTTGATATTTATCGGACATCATTTTCTGGAATTCTAAGCTGCAAGCATTGTTAGTACAGCCGAAGATAATATCATCCACATAGATTTGACAAATGAATAAATCATTGTCAACAGCACGAGTGAAAAGAGTGGGATTTGTGGATCCTGGCTTGAACCCTTTATCTAGCAGAAACTTCTTCAGAGTGTCATACCAGGCTCGAGGGGCTTGCTTTAGCCCATATAAAGCTTTCTTCAACCTTAAAACTTTGTTAGGAAACTCAGGATGTTCAAAGCCAGGTGGCTGTCTAACATAAACTTCCTCATCAATTTCACCATTGAGGAAAGCACTTTTCACATCCATTTGATAAACCAAGATATTATTGTAGTTTGCATAAGCGAGAAGAATACGAATTGCCTCAAGGCGTGCAACAGGAGCATATGTTTCACTGAAATCAATACCTTCTACCTGTGTGTACCCTTGAGCAACAAGTCGTGCTTTGTTTCTCACCACAATACCATTTTCATCTTACTTATTGCGGAAAATCCATTTTGCGCCGATGATATTGTGCTTCTTGGGATTCGGTTTCTCAACCAGTTCCCATACATCATTTAATTCGAATTGCACCAACTCCTCTTGCATGGCATTCATCCAATCCAGATCATTCATGGCTTCTTCATATTTGGTAGGTTCTGCCAATGAAACAAAGGAAAAACTGCCACAGTAGTTAGCCAAACGAGTGCGTGAGCAAGTTGTGGGTCGATAACCTGGATTCCCAATTTCATCGAGAATTAGTGAAGGATCAACTCGATTTGCCACATGAGGATGAGCATTTTCTTTGAGATGGTCATTATCATCAGCATCAGCATTTGTGTCATCATTCCCTTCAGGATTGCCATTTTGATCGGCATTTGGATTTTGATTCCCATTTTCATTCGGAGTAGCATTTGCTTCGGCTGTGGTTTGACGAGTTCTACTTCGAGTCATAGGAGCATCATCATCAGAGGACTCAGGCACATTTCCTTCAACAGGCTTGACGCTCCCAATGGCCATTAGCCGAATAGCATCCGATATCAATGGTTCATCTATCACATTTGGCAGGTGCTCCTTTTGAGAGCCGTTAGATTCATCAAACTGCACATTTACCGTCTCCATAACTTTCATGTGGTGAGAGTTATAGACACGATACGTATGCGAGTTTGAGCCATAACCAAGAAGAAAACCTTCATGTGCCGTGGGTGCAAACTTGGAAGAATGATTCATGTCAAGAATGTAACAAGGTGCACCAAAAACACGTAGATAAGAAACATTCGGTTTCTTGCCAGTGATAAGCTCATATGAAGTTTTCTTAAGGAACTTGTGAAGATAAACATGATTGATAACATGAGAAGCAGTGTTAATAGCATCAGCCCAGAAGCGAATGGGATTTTTGTACTCACTGAGCATAGTTCTCGCCATTTCAATGAGAGTTCTGTTCTTTCGTTCAACAAATCCATTCTGTTGGGGAGTGTATGCAGCAGAGAACTCATGAGTAATACCATGATCATCGAGAAATTCCGCAATGTGAGTATTTTTGAACTCAGTTCCATTGTCACTTCTGACGTGCTTAATTCACACATCATATTCATTCTGGGCCTTCTTAGCGAAGCTTTTGAAGATATCTTGAGTACAGGTCTTCTCTTTGAGAAAGAATACCCAAGTGTATCGAGAGAAATCATCAACAATAACCAGACCATAATGACTGCCACCGAAGCTTGCATAATTTTGAGGTCCGAATAAATCCATATGAAGAATTTCCAGTGGTCTTGTTGTGGTCATAACTGTCTTGGATGAATGATGCTTCTTAGCCAATTTACCAGCCTCACAAGCAGCACAGAGATGATTCTTGTCGAATTTTACATCAGGAATGCCACGGGGATGATTTTTCTTCACCGGGGTCTGCAAATTTCTCATACCTGCATGACCAAGTCTACGGTGCCATAGCCAACCTTCGGTTTCTTTTGCAAGCAAACAAGTTTGGATTGAGGGACCCTTAGAGAAATCCACAATATAAAGATCACCCTTTCTAATTCCCTCAAAGACAAAGGAATTGTTAGAGGCCATGAAGACAATGCATTTGGATATCGAGAATAAAACTAGCATGCCTAAATCACATAGCTTGCCAACAGACATAAGATTGAATCCAAGGGATTGAACAAGTAGCACATCATCAATAGATTTGTCCTTGGATATAACAATTTTACCTAGCCCAATTACCTTTCCCTTGTTATTGTCGCCGAAAGTGATATACTTCAAAGGAGAAGCAGTTAAGTTGGGGTCAACAAACAATGACTTGTCTCTGGTTATATGACTAGTGCATCCACTGTCCATTATCCATTCAGTGCACCCGGAGACATAGTCCTGCAGAAGAATTAGGCTTTCTTAACCACCAACATCTTTGCAGGTGGCTTCGAAACAGATGAACGAGCAGGATATGATTTCTTTCGATAAGCATAGTTGTTACTCGATGAGGAGATAGCATACTTGAAAGAGTAAGCACTGAAGTTCTTTCCAGACGCATGAGCATAGTGATTGTATCCAGTATGCATATACTCATTCTGTCAAATTATTTGTTTCTGCATGGTCAGACGAGCAGAAACAGGCAAAGCATAAACAGTTTTCTTTGGCACCCAAATAGCTTTCTTTGGGGGGCCATTTCTGCTGTTTGGTCCAACATAGTGAGCAACAGTCTCACCATGTTGATTCTTGAACAACTTATAGTTGTCCAGGGAATCATCATCAGTATATTCAGGAATAGGAGAGTCGTATCCCAAAAGTAATGCTGGATCGAACGTTTTGCTCTTTCCAGGAGCCCACACAGTTTGAAAATATTGATGTGGTTCCCAGTAAGAACCATCATCATTCAGTTTCCTTTCGAAACCGATACCTTCCTTTCTAGGATTTTTGTGAAGGATAGATTTCTTCAAAACATCACAGAGGGTTTGATGCCCTTTGAGAGATTTGAACATTCCTGTCTGAAGAAGATCCTTTAACCTAGCATTCTCATCAGAAACAGAACCATTTTCCTCGATCGAGGGGTTAGCATTCACAGATGATTCAGCATTGGTTCATTCAAGGCATTTTAAACATGGTGGCTCAAACACTTCAGGCTTCTCTTTAAGTTGTTGGGTGAGAAGAGAATTTTCTCTCATCAAATCCTCATGAGCCTCTCTCAGCGCCTCGAGTTCTTGTTTCCTTTTCAGGTAGTCATAGGTCAATCTTTCGTGGTCTGCTAAGAGAAAATCATGACGAGTTGAGAGTTCATCCATTCGTGACTTGAGAGTGGAATACTCTTCGATCAGCGACTGGTTTTTCTCCATCTCCTCAACCAACAACCCTTCAGATTTCCTGAGGATTTTCTCAAGAGAATTTTGTTGAATATTAGCAATTTTTATCAACTTAGCGTGGTCATCCTCATCAGAAGAATATTGATCACTGGAGTGAACCTTATGATGTTTGGATGATACCTTTTCTTTCGAAGCCTTGGCCATGAAGCAGTAGGCAGGAGATTCATCTTCGCTTGACGGATTCCCGAAGAAGTTTGTCGTAGCAGAGGAGGCACATGCTATACCCGCCATGCCAGAGTCGGAATCTTCATTGGATTCTTCTTCTTCTTCGGAACCTGATGATTCTTCTTCATCAGAATCAATTTCCTTGCCGATGTATGCCTTGGCTTTGCGAGAGGTATTCTTGCGGTTGGAGGAGGACTTGGAAGGATTTCTTGACGAAGATCTTGATGAAGATTTTGACGTGGAGTTGTCCTTCTTCTTAAAGAATTTCTTTGTTTTCTTCTCATCATCGGAGTCATAGTTCTTGCTCTTGCTTTTGCCTCGATGGTTGCCCGAATCATATCTCCCACTAGCATGGATTTCAGCTTCCCAGAGAGGGCAGTCCGAAATGAAGTGTCTTGGCTTTTTGCACTTGAAGCAGGTGTATTCTCCAGCAGGTTTTGATGAAGATTTTGAACCCCCAGAGTTGCTTGAACTTCTCTTCTAGAACTGGCTCTCTTGTGAAAGCGTTGGAATCTTTTCGTGATCAGTGCGAGATCTTTGCTGAGTTTTTCTGGATCATCAAAATCTTCTTCGGCATTTCCATCGGAAGAGGAATCAGCCACTGCCTTGAGAGCATGATTTTTGCATAAGCTTGAGCCATACAGATCTCCTTTCTCTTCTTCATGTTCCTCGTGTGTGTTCAGTCTCTCCATGATATCAGCAGAGTCAAGGTGCTTGAAGTTCTCTTCTTCATGTTCCTCGTGTGTGTTCAGTCTCTCCATGATATCAGCAGAGTCAAGGTGCTTGAAGTCATATCGTTCACGTATCATCAGAACAAGTGTATCGAAAGAACTGTCAAGTGATCGAAGCAGTTTCTTCACGACTTCATGGTCAGTGATGTCTTTGGCGTTGAGACCTTGAAGTTCATTCGCGATATCACTCAGGCAATCGAAGATTTGTTGGCAGCTTTCATTTCCAATGCGCTTGAAGCGATTGAACTTGGCTCGAAGTGTATCTATTCTAGCTTCTTTCTGAGTTGAAACTCCTTCATTGATCTTTTCGAGGACGTCCCACAATTCCTTCGTAGTTTGACATTGACGGTAGTGAAGAAATTGCGCCCGATTGAGATGACCACCAATTTCATCTTTGGCCTGAGCATCCAGTTGAATGAGCTTCTTTTCTTTGTCGGAAGGGGGTTGAGGTATAGCAACGTTGAGCCCGAATTGCACCACGTTCCACATATCATCATCTATTGCTCGGAGACGGATCTTCATCTTCTCCTTCCAGAAGGGATAGTCCTTCCCATCGAATATGGGAATCTTGAGATGCGACTTGTAGTTCACTGAAGACATACTTAAACTCCAAAGTCGTTAGACTAAAATGAGCAGAGTCAAGGAGTACCTTGCTCTGATACCAATTGTAGGAACGAAGTATGTCTACCAGAAAAGGGGTGAATGGGAGTTTTAAATTTTCTTCGGAAAACTTAAATCTCTCAGAACCCAGCAGTGGAATAAATGAACAACAAACTACAGTGAACTAAAACAGAGTACCGAACATAAACTAAGACATGCATCGTAGTAAATCATACGAATGAAAACGCATCGAAGGTAAACATGAGTGACAGAAATAACCAAAGATGCTCGATGGCGACAAGGTGTTTGTTCGATCAGTTCGTCCTTCTGCACAAGGAATGCGTCTGGTTGGAGGGGCTATGACTTAACATGGAAGATAAACTCTCTTCACCCTATTCTCCTCGACAATCGATTCGTCAACCGATGCCGATCACTCGTGGTAGATACTTGAAGGCGGTCTCCGAACCTTTACAGACTTCTTCTTCGAGAACCAGAATCACTCTTGGTCTCTGAAGAAATTGACACCTAACCGTCTAGAGAGTTTGCACCTCTCAAGAGTAATAGGCGGAGCGTACTAAACTTAGATTCCAGTGATGCTGAACCACTATCTAATTCTTCGGCTCTAGGGTTTTTCTATCAGTGGATTTTAAACTCAAATCGCTCAGAGAGTGGGTTGCTCAACAATCTTCTCAGAATCAAATGGAGCAGCCACCGGACAAAGCCGGCGTGGAGTGGCTATTTATAGCCGCAGCCTTCCCGGATGGGAAATGACCATTTTGGACACGAGGTCCAGCCAATGGCCAACCCACACGTTCACAACGATCGGATTTTGGAGCAACGGTAACATTACTTGAGGAACAAGTAATGCTAACTCCTCAGTCCAAGTCAAATCTCTTGCAGCGAAGAAGATCACAGTCTCTTGCTGGCAAGTATTTGCTCGGAGCACAAAGAGATTTCTCAAACAACTTTCATACGTTTTGGGTTTAGCATCAGAGAATCAAAGCTTCAAACGCTACACCCCTCTTAATAGTACGGTGGTCCTATGACTCAATGAAAGAATAACAACGAAACAAATGATACGTCTTCATCTCATCTTCATTCTTCCTCGAGTGCAGTCATTTGCTTCAAACATGCACCGAACCAATTGCTTAAACTTCAGCAATTTTTAGGGGTCACTCTTGTTAGCTTTATCTTCGGTGATAACCTTTGCTGCTGCGCAGGGAGATTATCTTCGTCCTTTGCATCAAACTCCTCGATACTTCAGGGACCTGTTACTTTGTGTGCACTAGCAAACACATAAGTTCCATACTGTTTATGTCAACAAACTCCAAAACAAGAGGGGCCTATCATTGCACCAGCACTGCTTGATGAGCGTATATGGTAGTTTCAACTTTTCTTCGGGAACTTGGAGGTTTTCACCACAAGTTCTACCCGGAGACAGATAAATATCATAAGCCGGTATTCACTGATCTTATTGCTAATCATTTTGCAACGAGATGTCAAAGCCGGCTTACTAAAGATAAGTACACAGATATCGTCCAGAGTTTTCTTCAGACTAGTAAAGCCGACATATGTATTTTTTAGTTTCTGCTCAGCCGCGTCCGCTTGTTGCGTTCACATCTCCTCCTGTTGAGGTGCTTCAGACTTAACGTTTTTGTTGGTGCAATATCTGCCTACCTTGTGTTTTGGAGATTGTTGACAGAAACAGGTATGGACTGATTTGTTTTCTAGTGCATACAGAGAGAAATAGTCCATACAGAATCGAAGAGAATGCTATCTCTGGTGCTAAGTTCGAGGAACTTCACTGAAGTATATCTGTGTTGCAGAGAAGAACGAGCTAAATCTGATGAAGTTATATAGACAAGAAGTTTGATGTGAAGGAATTAACCCCTCGAAGATTTACTGCTGAAGAGAAGCATATGTTTCAGTATGGTCGTCCGAAGAAGTTGACTGCAGCGAATGGAAGTCGAAGACATAGTATTCATTTCGTTGTTCTTCTTCAATTTATTTAAGTCAAAGGACCTTCGTACTATTAAGAGGGGTATAGGTTCTCGAAGCTTAGATCTACTGTGATGCTTACCCAAAACCTATGAAAGTTGCGAGAGAAATTTCTTTGTGTTTCGAGCAAATACTTGCCAGCAAGAGACTGTGATCTTCTTCGCTGCGAGAGATTTTTCTCAGACCGAGGAGTTAGCGTTACTTGCTCTGCAAGTAATGTTACCTTTGTGCTCAAATATGACCATTGGACTCGTGTCGTTCGGCCATTGGCTGCTCTCGATGACCAATTTAGACTTTTCCCATCAGGGAAGGCTGCGGCTATAAATAGCCACCCCACTCCAACTTTGTCCGTTAGCTGCTCCGCTTGAGATTTCTGAGAAGATTGATTTGAGCAACCCATCTCCGAGTGATTTGAGTTTAAGATCCACCGAGAGAAAATCAAGAGCCCAAACTTAGACAATGGTTTAGCATCACAGTAGTTCTGAGTCAGAGTTCTTGTACCTATTACTCTTGAGAGTTGCACACTCCCCAGACGGATAGGTTTCCGCTCGAGTGTTGAAGAGTTGTTGTCTTCACCGAGCTAGATCTTCAGCAACCAAGAGTGATTGTGGTTCGCGAAGGTCGACCGAAGGTTTGGAGATCGTCGACAAGGATCTACCACGAGTGAAATCAACTAGAGTCTGAACAGCTTTGAGTTGAAGGAGAATAGGGTGAAGAGAGTTTATCTTTCATTTTAAGTCACGGCCCCTCCAACCAGACGTAGCCCTTTGGCAGAAGGGTGAACTGGTCTACCAAATCTCTCTGTCGCCATCGAGCACCACTGGTTCATTCTACTTTACTGCATTTCCTTCAGCAGTTTTCTTTCGTGCTCTGTATCAATAGATTACCTGATCGTTATCCCTAATTGTAGTTTTCTATCATATTTGTATCTGTGTTGTTCACTTGAGTTTTTCATCGTATCTCATTTCATTGCTTTTTCTTCATTCTGTTCAGCCATTCTCATTTCACCTCGGTGTACCCTCTTGCATATCATTCACCACCCATATCATGTTGTATCTCATTCTACTACATCTATTTGCATGTTGCATTACTCTTATCATAGTTAAACCCATCGTTTCCCATGCTCATATTGTTATCACATCTTTCATCGAGGAACATGCTTCTGACAAAGAAGATTGATTCAGTCTATCTCATCCTTTACTTTATTCCGCTGCTGTCATTGGGACCAGTTTCAACAGTTTTGAAAGAAATTTTGAATCTCCCATTCACCCCCCCTCTGGTCGATATACTCTTGGTCCTAATAGTTTTCCAGCTCTTGGGCGGCTTGTTGAGCAGCTTCTTTTGCTTCTTGGGCTAGCTTTTCAGCTTTCTCCCTTTTGTCGGCTTCCTCAGCAAGTTGCTGCCTTAGCCGGGCAATTTCATCATATGATTCAGTATTGGATTTCTGCATATACAAAACAAGAGTCGGTTAAAGTCCCTAGTTGCTGCAGGCATGGCAACCCGGCACCTGGGGGCTACACTACTGCAAAATTTATTCACATTATAAGTCTCTGGTCGCCGCAGGCAAGACAACCAGACACTTGGGGGCTACATTGTTTGAAGCTATATATCTACAATGTTCAAGACTAAAGTTTAAAGTCCCAGGCCACCGCTGGCAGGTAACCTGGCACTTGGGGGCTACACCATTTGAAGCTCAAGTTACAATTAATTAAACACAAGTCCTGGGTTGCTGCAAGCACACAACCCAACACTTGGGGCTACATCTACAAATACTTTTTCTTCCGCACAACCTCCAAGTCATCTTTCCAAGAAGAACTTGAAGCTTGGGGGCTACATATAAGTACACAAATAAGGATAAAAAGACATACCTCATTTTTTTTAGAAGTGCAACTAGTGCACTCTCATCAGTCCGGTTTTGCATGAGTCGGGGCTCTTATTGTTGATACAGGGCTGCCATGCTAATCTCTTCGTACCCCTCTAGAGGAGTGGCATGAGCTGGTTCTTGGCGCAAGGGCGGCTTTTCCTCCACAAGTATCTTTGAAAGAGTACTACAAGTATTTGGCGGTGGAGAATGCATCTCACCAGTAATCATTACGTCATCATGCACAGACTCGCCGTCAGCCGGTTTGTTACTAGCAGGGTCTTCTATCTTTTCATTTTCAGCGTCCTCATCTGGAGGAGTTGGATCATTAAAAACTGGCTCATTTAGAGCCTGGTCCTCAACATCTGATTCGGGAAGAGTCTGGTCGGTCAAAGCCAACTCACTCCTTGCCGAGTCTTTCGTGGCTGTCATCTTGATGGTCAAAGTAGTCATTTCAACATTAGTTGCCTCCACAGAAGATTCAGTCAGTTTCTCCTTCAAGATCGCTTTGGCCCTGTCTCAACCAAAGATATGTCAAATGAAGAAATAGCAAGTCAAATGAATTTACGTAACAAGGTCTGTGAGCTTACCCAACGTTTATGGTAAACTCGGGCAGCTAGCTTGCGTAGGAGTTTTCTGATGAAGGTGGTGAAGTATGATAAACCGGATCAGATGGGTCCATTGAGGTCTTCATTTGGCCAGCTCTTGGGAAGGAAGAAGATGGACTTAGCTGCTCTTGTCTATGAGCCCGGTGAGGAGATGACTCATTTGAAAGACCTTCATGAAGGTCGTCTAAACCATAACTCCGGGGTTTTCTCTTCGTGCTTTCAGCATGTTGTTGCATCTTCAAAGTAAGAATGGATCCAAGTGAGCTAACAGATGTGAGAATCTTATTTTTTTCACAGCCAGTCGGGGTTTCCTTTGGGCAACAGTTTCAAAATTAGAAGCATTAGGAGTTACCTCATGTTCTGCTCGCTTACTTGTTCCCGTGTTATCCTACGAAGAGATGGCATCAACAAGTTCATTATGAAGTTGGCCAAGGGAGTCAAGTACCGCTACCTCATATGCTTCCTCTTCTTCCTCTTCTTCTTCTACCGTCTCCTCATCTAGAGTAGTAGGAGCTTGAAAGTCAGTTTTCCACTAGTCGTTGTCTGGCTGAAAAAACATAAGGCAGCTTCATAAAAAGCAGATAAAGGAGGGAAGATGCGTGAAGTTTATGAAACGGGTCAAAGACACGTACTGCAGGGGCTGAGTTATTGGCCTCGAAAGGCACAAGACCTACAATTGATATCTGCTCATGGGGCTCTCCCAGGAGTTTCTTGGTGGCTTTGACAAGATTACTTGGGGTCAGTTCTTTGCGACTATAGCGCATATCATCATCTGGTTGCCTTGTGTATTCGTGGAGTAGGCGGTCCCTAACACTGAGTGGTTGGATATGCCAACCAACCCAACACCGGTTAGGTCCGTCACTTTGAGCCCATGAGTTATTATGGCATTAATCTTCTGATAGACAGTTTCGAATGTTTTTCGTTCTGCTACTGGTGCATGAGAAGTTAGCTATCGGGAATATTCAAGCCGGTTGACACGATAACTAGTGGGTTATGGCCTTCTGGAGAAGTGTCCTTGCAGTAGAAAAAAGTCTTTTGCCATCCCTTGGGATGACTCACCAATTTCATGTTAGGTAAGATGCCATCCCTGCGCTTTTGGATTGTTACTCCCCCACATTCCAAGGCTGGCCCTCCACTGCATTCGGTATGTTTTTTGTAGTAGAAAAATTCTTGGAATAAGCTCACTGTTGGTTCCATTTAAAGATAGTCTTCACAAAAGACTTGGAAATTTCTCAAGTTAAAGGATGGAATTTGGAGCAAGGTCTTGAGCCCTCAAGTTGTAGTATTGGATCATGTTCCGGAAGAACCAGAAACCCGGTGGCCTAAAGCCCCTGTTGAGATGATCAGCGAACATGACAACCTCATTTTGGTCTGGCTAGTGTCGGGTTTCCTCTTCAGGTGCACGCCAAGCAATCTCTTATTTCGGAGGTAGTAAGCTGGTATTCACTAACTTCGTATGCTGGAGGTCGGCAAAAGATGGTAAAACCTAGCTATGGAGACAAACACTAGATGCGACAGCAAAGGAAATCTACCACGGCAATAGACAGATCAACATAATAATGGATGGATTGTGGAGGCACTGTAGTAAGCATTAGTGGAGAGATCTACAGACAAACTATGATTGATTACAAATAGATCTACGAATGAACTATGATCGTTTGCGGATGAACTACGATGAACTATCGACAAACTATGAAGAATCGCGACAATGAATTATAATAGAGATAAAAATGGATCTTACAGATCTGTTGCGGCGGTGTTCGGAGCTCCTGAACTTCATGGATATGGTCGCGGTGAAGCAGACGAGCCCCAGGGGCGATGGCGGAAATAGGAGAACTCTAGTGTTGACAGAGGCCGAGAGCTTGAACAGCGCGCGAGAACGATGGGGGTGAGAGGAAGAAGAAGGACTTGAGCAGGCACGGGGTGAAAATGAATTTGGGAGCCCTACCGCCCTATTTATAGACCCGGTAAATACCCAAGTGCCGCGGTGAAACCCTAGGTGCCATAGTAACTTTTTTCCCAGAAGAGCTCCTTGATTCTCGCGTTGACAGGATTTGAAGATTTAGAATACCAGATCTAACACATCCCATGGAAGAAAGATTTGCACAAATGGGCAGAATAAATGCCAAGTATGGGCGAGATGCTCATAGCCTGACCGCCATGCGGGTCTTGATGAAAACCCGACAGAATGGCCAGGAAATGGAATGAGAGGCGCATGAACTTAAGGATGGACTAAGCCAACTTTTGATGGTGAGACCCAGATTTTGGTCCTTAATACATTTTACTTGCTCTTATTTTCACGGAAAGCTTAACATGGATAAATCCAAGTTAACCTGGGGGCTAATGTTGGGGATATTTCCCATGGGCGAGACCCAGCCAGAGGAAACCCGACTAAGAAGAAGCCCAACCTGTGAGTGTAACTCGGCCAGGGTTGAGACCCTCTAGGACCTAGAAGGTCTATATTAGGTATCATTGGAAGATGATATATACATGCTGGACTATCATGGGCCGGAAAGGAGATCCGGCCCGGGGAAATGGGAGCCGGCTTACAAGGATCCCAAAGTTAGAAGGAGTCCACCTAACTTGGAAAACATGGAAGGTTTACGGGACTTGGAGTAGGACTTTGATTATGGGTACAACCTAGAATCCATTGTGATTCCAGGAACCCGGCTATTATTCCCGGGATGTCCAAAGGGACAGACAAGTTAGAATCTCTCTAAATCTAGGTAGCGAAATAGCACCCTTGTAATCGAGATCATCAACCTCAATAGAAATCAAGAAGGAGTAGGCTTTTACCTCCACCGTGAGGGGGCCGAACCTGGGTAAACTCGTGACTCTCATTCTCGATCAACCCCGTCCAAGCTTCACCTAGTAGCAATGTCCTGGCGACTTAGTTCTCTTATGAGGACATCTGCCGTGACAAAACCACGACACACCCCCAAAACCCAAGCCACCGCCTCCAACAGCGCCCGATCCAGCCACTTGGGACCTAGATCCGGAAGCCAGAGGCCACGAATGCCCAGATCCGGCACTGCCCGAGCCAAACGCCGCCACTTCCCACGGCACCACCACCCCCATAGAGCCAACATGTGCAACCCAACCATCTTGAGTGTGGGCCACGTCCTCCTTGTGGCGCTCTTCTTTTTGGCACCAGGGGGAAGAGTAGCCCAAGCCTCGTGATCCTTGGTCGCACGCTCCCGAGCGGCCTCTCCACCTGGAGCTTGGACCGGAGCGCCACCTCGTAGGCCATCGGATCCGCATCCTCAGTGCCGGATCTCTCCAGCGGCCTCTCCCATTGGAGTTTTGCTCGCTGGACGAGCCTCTCGAGCAATCCATGGAGACGGTCACAGCGAACGAGTAGGAGAGAGCAGGAGGGGGAGGGATGGGGGTCAGGGTGCGGGGAGGAACCCTAGATCTGTGGAGGTCTGAAAGAGTGACAAGAAACCCTAGCCATGGGTCGAACGACTCTTAAGTACCCAGAAGAGGCCATAGGGGGAAGGGCCAAAGGCCCAGGCCTAAAAGCCAGAGACGATCCAGACACGGGCGCACCACGCGAGCCCATGAGCGTGGGGGATTCCGACACAAAAAGAAGGACTGAACGATTCACCAAGTCAACCACCAGCCCACCAGACGACCCAGATGGCCAACAGGCTGATGCGGCCCATCTGGAAGCCCAACCACAAAACCACCCCCCTAGGGTTAGCTCTAGCGCATGGCAACCAGGCAGCACCGCCACCTTCCCCGAGGAGTCATCCAGCTCCAGATCCGGCGTCGATGGGGATGAACAAGACGCACATGGGGAAGGGGACGAGGAAATGGGGGAGGGCAAGCCACCGGACACAAGGATGACAGTGGCAAGAGAGCGAGTGGCCCGACGTGACGGGAGTGATGAGAAGTCAGCGTTGTCCACACTTTTTCTAGCAGGCCAGGAGAAGTGCGCAAGCTTTCCTTGCAGCCACTAGTGGCAAATCTACAGCACTATGAGTCGCCACGTAGAGGTCAGATCAGAGCGGCGTCCACAGGCCATGACATGGGGAACTCATCTTCGGCCCAGTTCTTTTGCCAGAATCTGGGGATTCTCCCAGAATCCGACCCCTATCCAGCTTCTCCCAGAATCTTTGAGTCCCATTTGTTTTACAATCCTATCTAGTTAGGGTCTAATTAGATAGAATTGTAAAAGAAATGGGGCTCAAAGATTCTGGGAGAAGCTGGGTAGGGGTCGGATTCTGGGAGAATCCCCAGATTCTGGCAAAAGAACTGGGCTTTCCAACTCGTCATCGTACTCACCCCGCGCCGAAAATGGGTTCGGAGTGGGGCACGGAGCCACCAGGCCCTCCTGCCAGAAAGAACCCGACAAGGTAGAGGGGTAAGGGGAGGAAGAGGGGCTTCGGCAACTGCACCAGGATCTACGGGAGTGGTCGGCGGAGGAGGGGATGGGAGGGCATCGGCGACGGGCTCGGGAAGGGGTGAGGGGAGAGGAGAGCCATCAACACCACAACTCTCAATTCGCCTGCTCTCAAATTCTTCTTCTACGGGGCAACCAAATAGAGTAACCGATCCCAAAACATCCTATATTTGTGAACGGAGGGAGTATATTAGTTATATATTGTTATATTTATTTTTTAAATTTATTAGGGTCTTATTTATGAGAAATTGCTTTTGGAGGCCGAGCTCCATCACTACTGCAGGATGCTGCTAACGCGACACTACGATCAGAGACCCTTTGATGAAACTGTGTGCGATGCATTAATCGAAAACAGTGATGTAAAAAAACCGTCAAAAAAGATGCAAAACGTTTGCGATGGCAGATACATCAAACACGGTTCAAATTTTAGTTGCGTGTGCGATGCGGGGCATACGGTTGATCCATACGAACTATTTGCAATGAGACAGAATAACAGAAACGGGCAGCCATATCAAGGTGTGTGCGATATACGACATACAGTTCGCTCCGATGAACTGTTTGCTATTAGGGAATGTAATAGAAATGGTTAGCCAGATCAAGGTGTGTGTGTGATATACGGCATACAGTTCACTCGGACGAACTGTTTTCGACTAGGGAATACAACAGAAACGGTTCAACTTAACAAGATGTGTGTGATATGCGGCATACAGTTCACATAGATGAACTATTTGCGATGAGCCAAAAGAACACAAACGATTCATGTAAACAAGATGTGTGTGATACACGGCAAACAGCCCACTCGGATGAACTGTTTGCGATGAGAAATTATAACACAGACTTTTACTACAGTTAATTCGTGTGCGATTCTGTGTGTACAAAAACTTTGAAAAATGCAAACTAGTTGCTTGCGGTGGCTAGGAGTATCGCACATGATGCGTCTGTGAGTACTCGTGTGCGATGATTAGTAAGTTACACATATGTTTCCTTATGTTAACACGTGTATGATAGATAACACGTGACACCGCATACGGTATTCGGATTGTGTGCTCCACTTAGTCTTCCCGCACTCCAGGGAAGGCTTCCATGCTCCAGTGAATGCTTCCCGCGCTCCACATGGGTGAATTGTAAAATCCCCGCCTCTTCCCCCATCGGTTTCCCGCCACCAGCTAATGGCTTGCTGCATATAACCCAGGCGGCAACGCACCGTTGCGACACTGTGCACAGATCTAGCCCTCACCCATCTACCATTAGTTATTCCAAGCATGCCAGGCAATGACAAAAGCTTCAACGTCGACCCCTACCTGTGTTACATCTTTGGCAAGGAGAACCAGCCGGAGCAGGTCGGGGAGCAAGAGCTTCATCGGCCGGTGCAGGCACCATGGCCCATCGGCAGCGATATCGGTGTGACAGTCCTTGGGCGCACAATTGACATATTATTGAGGAAGTGTGATGAGCAGTTTGCCATCCACCGTCCAAAAGATCCAGAGCTACTCGGTGGCATGATCGACGACACACCCGAAGAGCCGCCGTCACCAGTACTCATCGAGAGCCTGATGCCTCACAAGGAATGGGCAGAGGACCTCTGCGATTCAGTTAAGAGACAGCCAGCCTGCGGCTTCATCATTGGCGGTGGCGCCATGTCAACCTCGATCCCGACGATGTGGTGGCCAAGCTTGAGCGCATCCTTGGCGGAGTTGACGTCCCCGACGAAGTAGAACATCGCCAACATGGTATCTTGAGGATGCAGGTGATGGACGGAATTTGCTACCAGTCCAAAGACATGGAAATGGAGCGGTTCCGCGGAGATGCCATGCGCGTGATTGCACGCTGTCAAGCTCTGCTGGAAGAGGCCCAGCAACCCCAAGAGCCTCCCAGCACCAGCAACTCCGTAGGCGGAGGCGGGTCAGGACACTTGGAATGAATGGCCGCAAGGGTGCTATGCTGGTCATGGAGTCTGAGAAGACCGTTGTCGGAAGGCCGCCAGCTCAGCCTTTTAGCCTATATTTTATTATAATTGTATGCATATGTAGGTCGTGAGTGTTTTGGGCGTTGCCGCATGTGCCATTTTAAATTATCCTCAATATGTAAGACAATTATTAACCGTTGCCATTGTAAATTTGCCTCAACGGCGAGCAGAGCGAGCGCAGGGACGCCAGAGTGCAGCGCACCGCGGCCGCCTCAATGGCGAGCAAAACGGGCGGACGGACGCGAGCAGAGCGCGCCGCTGCCGCCTCAACGGCGAGCAACCACACCTGCATATTGCAATTCTGGTCAACCTTCTGGCACCCCGTGGGAGGCGTGACAGCGCATCCATCGGAGACGATGGTGATATTTGACCGTGTGTGATAGTGGGCAGACACGTACACGTACATCTGAGAACGTGGGCCCATGTATGCCATCCGGGAACCGTTTCGGGCTTCTGATGCGTGGCATATGGTTGATCCATAAGAACTGTTTGCGATGAGCCAGAACAATAGAAACAGGCTTCGAGCCCTACATTTTGACCTTGTTTCTCGTCACATTCCTGATTACAACGCAATAAGTAATTGCAAATCTGTTCACACCGATCAAACCTAAATGTGTTTACCCACCGTATTATTTTCTTGCAAGAGAGAAGCCTCTAGTGAAACCTATGGCCCCCAGGTCTATTTTCCATCATATATTTTCAGATCTATAATCCAAAAAACCCAAAAATACCTTGCTGTAATTTATTTACTTTTATTTTGTTTTACGTTTTAGTAATCTTTTATATCCATCTCTATCAGATCTCATCCTTGCAAGTGACCGTGAAGGGATTGACAACCCCTTTTATCGCGTTGGGTGCAAGTGTTTGATTGTTTATGCAGGTGCATAGATTGGAGACTTGCGTGTACCTCCTACTAGATTGATACCTTGGTTCTCAAACTGAGGGAAATACTTATCTCTACTTTGCTGCATCACCCTTTCCTCTTCAAGGGAAAAACCAACGCAAGCTCAAGAAGTAGCACACTCGAGCATGTATTTGTAGTTCAGATTTGAATTATGGACATTAAATGCCTAGAAAACTCAATTAATGTATAAAAAAGGTCAAACAAACCCTGAATAATTTCAAAGTTTAGCGCGAATCTCCCGTTGTTCCATGTTGCGTGTAGAAGAAAATACAAGGCTAGAAGAGGGAGCAATTATCGTTTCACCCACAAGGGGACACGTTTCCCTATCGAAACCACGAGGGTTCTAGGGAGAGGCTCCGGTTTGTAAGAGGTTTGTAGTAAAGCTTGGCCCAAATTGGACAATTTTTTTACCACAACATATATGTGCCTTGATGTGACACCATGCCAACTTTCATGATTTTCTGGTGAGTTTTGGATTTACGGGGATTTAAAAACCGAGATTCCAAATGTTTGAGGACGAGCCAGGACGCCGTTACGGTTGTAATTCATTCCCATTCCTTGCATGGGACCTAAACATGCACCCAAGGACACATGTATGATTTTTCTAGCCATTTTGGTGAACTGGAGCATGTATTTGTAGTTCAATTTGAATTATGGACATTAAATGCCTAGGAAACTCAATTAATGTATAAAAAGGCCAAATGAACCCTGAATAATTTTAAATTTCAGCACGGATATCCTGTCGTTCCATGTTGCCTGTAGAAAAAAATACAAGGCGGAAAGAGGCAGTGATTATCGTTTCGCCCACAAGGGGGACACGTTTCCCTGTCGGAACCACGAGGCTTCTTGAGAGAAGCTCCGGTTTGTAACAGGCTTGTAATAAAACTTGCCCCAAAATGGACAAATTTTTTTCCACGACATATATGTGCCATGTCGTGATACCATGCCAAGTTTCATGATTTTCGGGTGAGTTTTGGATTTACGGGGATTTAAAAACCGAGATTCTCAATATCCGAGGCCGAGCCAGACACCGAGACAGTTGTAATTCATTCTCATTCTTTGCATGGGACCTAAACATGCATCCAAGGACACGTGTATGATTTTTGTATCCATTTTGGTGCACTAATTTGAATTATGCACATTAAATTAATGCTTATAAAACTTAATTATAATGTATAAAAAAGGCCAAACGAACCCTGAATATTTAGAGCAGTTCTGGTCAACCGTCTGTCACCCGTGGGTAAGCACTGTGCGCATGCGTCGTGCTAGCTCACGCTTCCTTCTCTACTAAGTTTTCCATATTAATGTTGTTATATATCCAAACACGGTACCGTTTCCCGCCACTCCTCCCATCGGTTTCCCGCTGCCAGTGTCAGTGCTCATAGAAGGCTAGGCGGCGACACACTGGCCATGTAAATATTGCACACAGTTTCTAAAAGCACAAACATGTGTGATAGTAGGGAGTATGTCCCATAGGGTGACCAGCGTGAAACGCCTTAAAGGCAAGGAGGCAATTCTTATCAGCAAGGGGCAGCTTCCCATCCGCTAACCTAGTCGAATAGAATGCAGAAGTTATGCGTGCTGGGGCTGGAGTAGTCTAAGGATGGGTGACCCGGTGGGAAGTTGCATATCTCAAGCTTCATTAAAACGCCATGATACGGTCATTATAGACATTTATCATCTAAATGTCTCTATAGTGACCTGTCATGATGATTATATAAACCTTGGGATCCTTGTTTTGCTAATTTGTAGAATATGTTTTTTATTGGTTATTTTTTTCTCAAAATTCGAAGAATCATCGACATCTATAGGCCCACACAAATTCTCCCTTTGACCCAACGCACGAGAAGGGTTTCCTCTTTGCTCTGTGTGCTATGTTAGAGCAAATCAAGTTTCAGCACATGCATTGGACGACACCCCCTACCCCCCCCCCCCACCCGCCTCGAAGTTGCGGAACTGACATCGTACGTCTTTAACCTGGCTAGGGGGTACGATGTTCAATTTGTAATGTTACTGATGTAGTTGGTGCCCCATCAAAGTTGTGCATTCGGGATTTGAACAAATCACACACCAGACCCATACATTTTTTCAGTCCGCATGCAGGGTATATGGGGCCGGGTGTTCTGATCGAGCACGTCTCCCTTGTGCGATTTATAGACGCCGCACATATCTGTGGGCTCCCCGAGGTCTATATATATATCATCCTTGACCGATAACGAGGGGGCCCACACAATCTATCCCTTTGACCCAACATACGAGAAGGGTTTGAACATGATGGTTTCCTATTGCTATGTGTGCCATGTTAGACCAAATAAAGTTTGAGCGCATGCGTTGGACGACAACCCCCCCCCCCCCCCCCCCCCCCCCCCCCCCCCACCTCGAAGTTGGGGAACCGACATCGTACGTATTGAACCTGGCTTGGGGTCGGGTATGGTGTTCGGTTTGTAATGTAGTTGGTGCCCCATCGAAGTTGTGCATTGGGGATTTGAACACATCACACACCACCCATACATATTTTTGGGCTGCATGCAGTGTATAGGGGGTCTTCTGATCGACCACATCTCCCTTGTGCGGTTTTTTGTGATGACACGCATATTTGTGGGTTCCCCGAGTGTATATATATCATCCCTTTGACCGATAACGAGGGGTATGTGTTGGCCATGAATGGATTCCTCCTAGTTCGTGTTAGGGCTGGTCACCGTCACATGTTGTTCAAGCAAAGTTCAAGCTCATGCGTTGTCAGGATTCCCTCCCACAGGCTCGGATTGGTGGGTTCGACCGACACCGTACCTTGCGTATCTCGTCCTTAATTACCTGGCTTTCATGGTTGTTGTCTGTATCGAGAGGCAGGTGCCACATCTAAATTGTACATTATTTGATATTGAAAACACACATCACCCTTTCCAACGTACAACATTTTGGGCCGCATGCAGGTGGTGCTGGTTTTGTGGTCCCTCTCGTGCAATTTTTGGTGATGGTTCAATATATTGGCCCAAGCGGTTTATATATATAATATTCTATCCATTTTTTATCGACAAAAACAGTTGTCGTTTGACCAAGCGATAGATTCACTGGTCTGTCTTATGGTAGGTCATGGCGACATGCATGTATGACCAAAGTATCAGTACGTGCATTCGCCCCACCGACACGAAGTGGGAGGTGGGTCAAGCACCCTAGCTAGGTAGCTACGACATTATGTTATTATAGATATATCCAGGTGCTTTCGGGTTTGCGAGGTGACACGTCTCCAACGTATCTATAATTTATGAAGTATTCATGCCATGTTTACAATAATTTTATATGGTTTTGGTATGATTTGACTAGAACTAACCCGGACTGACGCTGTTTTCAGCAGAACTACCGTGGTGTCATTTTTTGTGCAGAAATAAAAGTACTCGGAATGAGCTGAAAATTTACGGTGATTTTTTATGGACCAAAAGAGACCCCTGAAGCACTGGAGCTGGGCCGGGAAGTGACCGAGGTGGCCACAAGCTACCAGGGTGCGCCCTGGGGGGTAGGGCGCGCCCCTAAGGCTTGTGGGCACCTCGGGCACCCCCTTGACGTGAGACCAACGCCAAAAATTCTTATAAATACCCAAACCTCCGAAAAGAACCCTAGATTGGAAGTTCCGTCGCTGCAAGCTTCTGTAGCCACGAAAAATCAATCTAGGCCCTCTCCGGCACCCTGCCGGACGGGGCCATCATCACCGGAGGCCATGGAGGAGGAAGCCGGAAGGGGCCATCATCACCATGGATGCCAAGGACCAGAGGGAGAACCTCTCCCCATCTAGGGGGGAGGCCATGGAGGAGGAAGCACAAGGGGGAGACTCTCTCCCCCTCTCTCTCAGTGGCGCCGGAGTGCCGCCGGGGGAACCATCGCCACGGTGATCGTCTTCATCAACATCACCATCTTCATCACCTTCCTCATCTCTTTTAGGCGGTCCACTCTCCCGCACCCCGCTGTAATCCCCTACTTGAACATGGTGCTTTATGCCACATATTATGATCCAATGATGTGTTGCCATCCTATTATGTTTTGAGTAGATTTCTTTTGTCTTTTGGGTTGATTGATGATCTAGATTGGTTTGAGTTGTATGTTTTATTTTGGTGCTGTCCTATGGTGCCTTCCGTGCCACGCACACATGAAGGATTCCCGCTGTAGGGTGTTGCAATACGTTCATGATTCGCTTATAGTGGGTTGCTAGAGTGACAGAAGCTTAAACCCGAGTAAGGGGGTTGTTGTGTATGGGATAAAGAGGACTTGATACTTTAATGCTATGGTTGGGTTTTACCTTAATGATCTTTAGTAGTTGCGGATGCTTGCTAGAGTTCCAATCATAAGTGCATATGATCCAAGTAGATAAAGTATGTTAGCTTATGCCTCTCCCTCATATAAAATTGCAATAATGATTACCGATCTTGTTAACAATTGCCTAGGATAATTCCGCACACCGATCCATCATTATTCCACACTCGCTATTTATAATATATAGTAATATATTCTAACTTTATGTGAACAGCACCTATTTTTATATTTTAGTTCTGCAAAGCTAACCTTTTCATACCCACAACGTAGTTTTATTTCTCGTTTCTAGATGAAAGCAAACGTTCGGTGTACGTAGAGTCGTATCAGTGGCAGATAGGACTTGAGAGAATATTGACCATACCTTTAGCTCCTTGTGGGTTCGACACTCCATACTTATCACTTCCACCTTTGGGAATTGCTACGATGATTCCTTGCACTTGGGGATTATCAAGCTCTTTTCTGGCGCCGTTGCCGGGGAGCAATAGCGTGGGGTTGATATTCTCGTGTGTGCTTGTTTGCTTTCTTCACTAAGTAAATTTTTTTTCCATTTTGTTTTTGTTTTCTTTAGTTGTGTGTGAAACAAACAATTTTTTTAAAAAAATAATGCAAAATACAAAAAAAGTTACTTGCCTCTTATGCCTAAAAACTTTTTCAAAAAGAGAAGTGATTGGAAGGTTATGCATTGGAAAAGTGAGGGTCGACCTTGAACACTTGTGTTCATGCTCATGGAAAAAATGTAGAATTTTTCATGAAAGTTTCTCAAAAATAATTATCCCCTTGTAAATATCCATTGTATTATAAAAATAATGTGCCAAGATTTGTCTTTAGGATGATTAGATTGCTTGTTTGCTATGTGCGGTGCAAAAACAGAAACTTTGGCTGTAGTGCGTGATTTTACATTTTTTACTGGAACGTCAAAAGTTTCTGAAATTTTTACACAATACTGCTGTGCAAAAAAAAATCCTATTTTTTCAGAATTTTTGGAGTTACAGAAGTATACGAAATTTCCAAATTGCTACATACTGTCCTGTTTTTGACAGATTCTGTTTTCTATGTGTTGTTCACTTATTTTGATGAATCTATGGGTAGTATCGGGGGGTATGAACCATGGTGAAGTTGGAATACAGTAGATATAATGCTAATATGAAATTGGAATGAGTTTACAACAGTACCTAAAGGTAGTGATTTGCTTTATTATACTAACGGATCTCACAAGGTTTTTTGTTAAGTTTTGTGTGGATGAAGTGTTCGAAGATCGAGGAGTTAACGATATGAGAAGAATAAGGAGAGGAAAGAGTTCAATCTTGGGGTTGCCCAAGGCACCCCAAGTAAATATTTCAAGGATACTCAAGCATCTAAGCTTGGGGATGACCCGGTTGGCATCCCATCTTTCTTCTTCAACAATTATCGGTATACCTCGGTTTTTGTTTTGTTCACATGTTATGCGTCTTTTGTGTTTATTTTTATTTTCTTTTCCTTTATGCACCATGCTAGTATCAGATAGTCCTTCATTTATTTATATAATGCTCCATGTGCTTCACTTAAATCTTTTGAGTATGGCTTTATAGAATGCTCTTTGTGCTTCACTTAAATCTTTTGAGTATGGCTTTATAGAATGCTCTTTGTGCTTCACTTAAATCTTTTGAGTATGGCTTTGTAGAATGCTTCTTGTGCTTCACTTATATATTTTGAGCTTGGATATTGGTCAATCTATATTAATTGTAGAATGCTCTATGAACTTCACTTATATCTTTTAGAGTATGAATAAAATTATCATCGAAATTGGGCTTGGAAGAGTATCATTAAAATTTCATGCCTAGCTAAAAAGGCATTAAAGAAAAGCGCTTGTTGGGAGACAACCCAATATTTATCCTTACTGTTTTTGTGTGTTCATATGATTAAGCTACTGTATTAATCATGTTTTATAGTTTTTGTTTCAATAAAGTGCCAAGTAAAGCCTTTGGGATAGTGTGGTTCATAGTTGATTTGATTCTGTGCAAAAACAGAAAATTTTGCGTCCAGTAACAGAATTGTTAAAATTCACTGGAACATGGAAAAGTTCTGAGTTTTTTACAGAGGATTTATATACAAATTTTATACGTTTTCCTAATTTTTCAGAATATTTGGAGTACCATAAGTATGAGAATAATTCAGATCTTTATAGACTATTCTGTTTTTTACAGATTCTGTTTTCGATGCATAGTTTTCTTGTTTTCTAGTTTCTATGGCTTATATTGCTTAATATAAATTGTGGAAATGATAGAGTACAGTAGGAATTATGTGGAAACAATTATGAATATTATCTTGCCAGTACCCAAGTGAATGATTTGTTTTATTATACTAACGGAGCTCACGAGTTTTCTGTTGAGTTTTGTGTGATTGAAGTTTTCAAGTTTTGGGTGAGATATCGATATGAGAAGAATGAAGAGTGGCAAGAACCTAAGCTTGGGGATGCCCAAGGCACCCCAAAGTAATATTGAAGGAAGACTCAAGCGCCTAAGCTTGGGGATGCCCCGGAAGGCATCCCCTCTTTCGTCTTCAAAACTATCGGTATACCTTACTTGGAGCTATATTTTTATTCATCACATGATATGTGTTTTGCTTGGAGCGTATTTTCATTTTACTAGCTGTTTGAATAAAATCATTGGATCTGAAATCTTGAATGAGAGAGAGTCCTCACATGGCTATTTAACTATTTGTCTACTCATTGATCTTCACTTATATCTTTTTGGGAGTAGTTTTGTCATTTACTCTCGTGCTTCACTTATATCCTATGAGTAAATGGTTGAATGAATTGAATATCATAAATATGAAATTATGTATGTTGCATATGCTTATCCCATGGGGAGTAATGACTTCACATATAAGAAGTATAGGCGGTAAAATTTATTGAAAGTTAGCAAACACCGCATTGGTCACTTGAACAATTCATGAAAGAATATTGAAGGAAGAGAGATTTCACATATAAATATACTATCTTGGACATCTTCTATGATTGTGAGCCCCATTAATTATTTTCAAACTTGAGCAAATTAGTTGAAGTTGGACAAGGAAGAAAAACATAATGAGTTACGCTTGGGTATATTTGTATAGAAGTTATATTGTTATGGATCCTCCAACATGTGGTGCTTGCTTTTTAGAATCTTTTGCTAGCCAAAATTTCTGTACTAAGTAGAGATACTACTTGTGCATCCAAAAAAACCTTAAGCCCGTTTCTTGCCATGAGTGTCCACCATATCTACCTATGGATTGAATAAGATCCTTCAAGTAAGTTGTCATCGGTGCAAAAAGCAATAAAAATTGCTCCTAAATATGTATAATCTTTTATTGTAAGGGAAAATAAGCGTTGTATGAACTTGTGATGGTAAAGAAATAAAAGCGACGGACTGCATAATAAAGGTTGCTATCACAAAGGGCAATACAACGTGACGTTCCTTTGCATTAAGGGTTTGCACATCCAAAAATAAAAAGCGCATGACAACCTCTGCTTCCCTCAGCGAAGGGCCTATCTTTTACTTTCATGTATTTACTTTTATGCAAGAGTCAATAGTATTCCTTCTTATTTCAAACTCAATTATTCTCTAGTTGGCAAGCATCATGTGATGGGGAAAGATCCAAGCATATATGGCCATTCAAATATATTTGATCATGAATTATTACTGTTGACAATTATCTATATGATAAATAAGTTGGGAGGCGAAACATTAAGCCCCTATCTTTCTCTGTGTTCGACGGATGTTATTTGTTCTAAAATTATGCTTTGAGTGTTGGCAATCATAGAAGACTATATGATAGTTGAGTATGTGGAATTTCTAAATCAAAGCTCTTACATAGACCCTTCCTGAAAATAAGATGAATTGCAATTGTTTGGTGACTGAAAACATAGTTTGTTAGTTTTCAAGAAACTTTATGGTCTATGCTTTAACATGTGAATAGTTTGCTACTTGATCATGAGAAGTTTTATGAGATGAGCTACTATTTATGATATATAATGATGCTAGAAAAAGTGTTTGGAACCACCATTGATCAAATTTATGCACTATGCTAGCATTCACACTTCATAAATTATTTCTTTTATCATTTACCTACTCGAGGACAAGCAGGAATTAAGCTTGGGGATGCTGATACGTCTCCAACGTATCTATAATTTATGAAGTATTCATGCCATGTTTACAACAATTTTATATGGTTTTGGTATGATTTGATTAGAACTAACCTGGACTGGCGCTGTTTTCAGCAGAACTACCGTGGTGTCGTTTTTTTGTGTAGAAATAAAAGTTCTCGGAATGGGCTAAAAATTTACGGTGATTTTTTATGGACCAAAAGAGACCCCCGAAGCACCGGAGCTGGGCCAGTAAGTGACCGAGGTGGCCACAAGCCGCCAGGGCGCGCCCTGGGGGGTAGGGCGCGCCCCTACGGCTTGTGGGCACCTCAGGCACCCCCTTGACGTGAGACCGACACCAAAAATTCTTATAAATACCCAAACCTCCGAAAAGAACCCTAGATCGGAAGTTCCACTGCCGCAAGCCTCTATGGCCATGAAAAATCAATCTAGGCCCTCTTCGGCACCCTGCCGGAGGGGGTCATCATCACCGGAGGCCATGGAGGAGGAAGCCGGAATGGGCCATCATCACCATGGATGCCAAGGACCAGAGGGAGAACCTCTCCCCATCTAGGGGGGGGCATGGAGGAGGAAGCACAAGGGGGAGACTCTCTCCCCCTCTCTCTCGGTGGCGCCGGAGTGCCGCCGGGGGAACCATCACCGCGGTGATCGTCTTCATCAACATCACCATCTTCATCACCTTCCTCATCTCTTTTAGGCGGTCCACTCTCCCGCACCCCACTGTAATCCCCTACTTGAACATGGTACTTTATGCCACATATTATGATCCAATGATGTGTTGCCATCCTATTATGTTTTGAGTAGATTTCTTTTGTCTTTTGGGTTGATTGATGATCTAGATTGGTTTGAGTTGTATGTTTTATTTTGGTGTTGTCCTATGGTGCCTTCCATGCCGCGCACACATGAAGGATTCCTGTTGTAGGGTGTTGCAATCCGTTCATGATTCGCTTATAGTGGATTGCTAGAGTGACAGAAGCTTAAACCCGAGTAAGGGGGTTGTTGCGTATGGGATAAAGAGGACTTGATACTTTAATGCTATGGTTGGGTTTTACCTTAATGATCTTTAGTAGTTGCAGATGCTTGCTAGAGTTCCAATCATAAGTGCATATGATCCAAGTAGAGAAAGTATGTTAGCTTATGCCTCTCCCTCATATAAAATTGCAATAATGATTACCGAGCTTGTTAACAATTGCCTAGGATAATTCCGCACACCGATCCATCATTATTCCACACTCGCTATTTATAATATATAGTAATATATTCTAACTTTATGTTAACATCACCTATTTTTATATTTTAGTTCTCCGATATCATGCAAAGCTACCCTCTTCATACCCACAACGTAGCTTTATTTCTTGTTTCTAGATGAAAGCAAACGTTCGGTGTACGTAGTCATATCAGTGGCAGATAGGACTTGAGAGAATATTGATCTTACCTTTAGCTCCTTGCGGGTTCGACACTCCATACTTATCACTTCCACCTTTGGAAATTGCTACGATGATTCCTTGCACTTGGGGATTATCATGAGGCAGGTGCCACCAAAGTTGTGCATTGTGTATTTAAAGTTTTAAACATCACACCCTATATTCCTACATATATTTGGCCACTTCCAGGTGGTTCTTGACTTCTGGGCCCTCTCATCGATCTTCGACGACGCGCCCAACCATGGGCCCGCGCAGTCAAAGTTGTGCATTGGAATTTTGAACATCACAGACCACCCTTTTCATTCATATATATTTTGGCCACATGCTGGTGTGGCTGTCTTCTCACCCTCTCTGACATTTTTTTTTTGCCGCAAAGACTCGGATGACGCTCAACGAACATGGGTGTACTGGCTTAACCGTGTGTAATGCAAGTGCGTTGTGAAATCACCACGACTGCGCAAGCGCGATCAAGGGTGTAGGTAGTGGTTTAACCGTGTGCGATGCAAGTGCATTGTGAATCACCACGACTGCGCAAGCGCGAGCAAAGGTGGAGGTGCTGGCTTAACCTTGTGCGATGATAGTGCGCTGTAAAATCACCACCTGCGCAAGCTAAAGGTGGGTAGTTTATTTAGATTGAATTCCACGTCTGCGTCTAAAAAATTAGGACGAACCGTGTGCAATAGACCAGCTAGCTAGAAATCTAAAAACAAACTACCCGCCTTGAGCGTTGCAAAAATCGGCGCTTCCACCGCTTTTCCTTATTATCATACACGCATGTTCTTATTGGACCGTGTGCGATCTTGGGTGCTCCCGCCCCGCATTAATTCCTTTACCCAAATTTTAGTAGTCGCGGTACTTCAACCGTCGCCCCCACTCCTCCAGCACCGACCTTATAGTAAAATTGCAGTAGCCGAGGCATTTGAACCGTCGCCCTCCCTCGTCCACCACCATCTCCACCCATCATTACTTAAATTTTCAGTAGCCGCGGCGTATCCTCAAACACCACCCCCCCTCCACAGTCCCCCCATCCGCCCCTCCCCCCTCGAACCCTAGCTCGCCGCCGCCCCCTGTCGGTCTGCCCGTTCCTCCTAGCTTAGATAATAAAGTTCAGGTTACCCAGCAATTCCCATACCGTCGCCCCACTCCCCTGAGTTTTTAGATGAGGCCTGCGGTGTCCCTCCCCGCCAGATCCACATCCCCTGCTCCAAAATGTCGCAGCTTAAGCCCGACCACGTATCCCGGGGAGCCCGATGATCGTTCGGCCAAGAAGAGGTTTATCATGGCCTCTCCGGCGGACGTTGGCGAGGTGGCCGCCGTTCGCCCCGACCTGTCGATCCCGGAGCAACACCTCGCCGCGGAAGCCAGCGAAGATGTTGACTACATTGCCATGTCAAAGGATTCACATCAGCGGGCTAGCATATTACTGTATCTCGGGAAAGCTGGCTACGACATCAAGCTCGTCGACAGCGACGGCTTCACGCGAACCATGTCACAGGTTAAGTGGTCCATCCCCAACCCCTCTGGTTCAACCGTCGTCGATCTCTTCGATGGCCCTGTCGCTGAACTCCTCCGCCACGTGGTCAAGGATTTGCGATCCTTATACGCCATCGAGCCCATTTTGTCATTTCTGAAGGACACATTCTACGGCGGCGGCTTGGGATCCTCAATTACCAAGTCAGATCTCATCGACCACGACCACGAGGAGGGCACCCACAAAGGTCCTTCCAAGGTGAAACAACCCATCTGTGACATCAGAGAGTGCACCATGCATCTGTGCTCTTCCAGCTGGAAGGATCCCGTCCATGACATGTGAGGCAACATCCTATCAGCAAATCTTACCTTTTCTAGATTGCCAACCCGCACCCTTTGTTGTAGTAGCTTTTGCCATGTGGTGTTTTAACTGTGTCATGTTTAATTATTTCAGTTATGCAAAAATGTAATGTTCAATAGGGCTATGTGATGTTTAAGTATGAATTGTCCACTTCAGTTTCACGAATGGCTATATTTGGTTGTTTATAGTGAGTAGATGCCTTGTTTATCTGTATTTGGTTGTTAGGTTGGTTGCAGTGAGCATTTTTCCTGTTATCAAGCAGATGCCTTGTTTATCTATATTTGGTTGTTAGGTTGGTTCCAGTGAGCATTTGTCCAGTTATCAAGCAGATGCCTTGTTTATTTGTATTTGGTTGTTAGGTTGGTTGCAGTGAGCATTTGTCCAGTTTTCAAGCAGATGCCTTGTTTATCTATATTTGCTTGTTAGGTTGGTTGCAGTGAGCATTTGTCCAGTTTTCAAGCATATGCCCTGTTTATCTGTATTTGCTTGTTAGGTTGGTTGTCGTTAGACTTTGTCCAGTTTTCAATGGCTATATTTAGTTGTTATACTGATCATTTATGCCTTGTTTATTTCAGTCTTTCACAATGTGATGTTCATTTTGTGCAAGTCGGAACTGTGCCGCTCGATTTCATCAATACCAGTTTGAACGGCTATATTTGGTTTGTTATGCCTGGTGTAGTTAACACATGCCCTTTATTTCAGTTTTACAGATTTATCCAGTGTGATGTTTAAGCATGACCTATGTTCTATTCATTTTCAATAATACCAGTTTGAATTGCAATATTTGATGGCTGTTAAGCCTGTTGTAGGTAACATTCCCTTCCATTTTATATCTGCTTTAACATCATGCTGAAACCAACACATTCAAGCTATCATTTGGGGATGATGTTATTTACCTTTGCTATATTCATTTGATGTTAAGGTTGCTATACTTATCATGCCCTTCCACTACTTATGCAGGACAACAACGGGAGTGGCCAGCATTTTCTGCCAAGGTTAGTTTCATCCCTCGGCTTGTACTCCCCCGTGGTTCCATAATGTAGTGCATATAGATCCAGGCCTGGACACTTGTTAGCTTCTAATATTGACTTTTGCTTGTAGGTACATATGCCCTTGGCAAAGATCCATGCATTGACCCTTTTTGCGTATGGGGCAATGAGATATTCATGAACAAGCATCAAGTGAGGAAACTGATAAGGATCATTACCAAAAAGATACGAACGATGGAAAGAAAATTATTTGTTTACCCTCTATCCAACACAACAGTGAGTTGTAGGATGGTAACTACAAACTCTGCGGCCTTCTCTTTTTACTGCCCATAATGAGTTGTTAGACAATAATGTCTGAATCTTTTTCGTTCGCAATGGTTCCCAAAGCAGTTTACTCAAGATTACCTCACAAAGTACATGATTGGTGGACACGCAATGAAGGTTAAAGTATTTCATCCAGACTACAATGAGCACTGAGAAGTCCTAATGAAGACAGTGAAGGATGGACGGGTAGCCATCACAAGGGGTTGGCCTCGAGTCGTGTGCGCATTACGCATGGAGGAGGGCCCAATATGGGCATTCTGCTTCACCTTCTCCAGCAACCAGAATGTCTTTCGCCTCTCTCTTTACATTCTTTAGTACAACTGTGGTTCATCATTCTTTACTTGGTGCTTCTGCAGTTCTTCAGTATATGTACCTGTGCATCGAATTATGCATTCATGGTTGGACCTATATTTGTAATAAACATGGTTCGATATGAAATAAGTGATTGCCTACTTTCAAATTAAAAATCTATGATTTTTAAATGCAGGGATTAAATTAGGGATTACACTGCACACGGTTTGCGACAGCAAAACGTCTGCGATAGACGTGGAGATCAGACATGTTTCTCGGATCCACTACGTGTGCGATCAATCTCTAGTGCACACACGATCAGCCAAGAAAAAATGTGTGCAATTAACAACAACATCACACACAGTTCCTTCTTATTAAATGTTTGCGAAAGTCACCTTATCACACACGCTTGGAAATTATGGACTGTTTGTGATGTTGTGCGCATCGCAAACGTTTGGTCATAGAAGAACGCGTGTGATAGGTCTTCATCCGACACGGGTACGACGGACGAATTGTGTGGGATGTATTCAAGCTTCGCATACAGTTTTATAGGGACAACTGTATGCGCTCTTACATCAAATCGCATACAGTCGAGGAAAATTCAATGTGTGTGATTGTCTCCTTTCGTGTAGGTTCTATAATCGTGAACTGTTTGTGATGGGTCGCGCATCGTAAACGTAGCCCCACAGAATACCGACTGCGATGGCAATGCAAGCACAAACGAGTTGCAAGGATGAAGCCTTTGGGATATTCGAGATATCAGAAATAGTTTTATAGGGACAACTGTATGCATCATGGCTCCCTATCCCCGACGATTTTTGGGTCGTGTGGGAAGGACCCCCCCTATCGCACACACTCACTTGGCGACGGTTCAGAATGCCGTCGCGGAAAGGGGTTAAAAACAGTTTGTATAGCACCTCGCTGTACCAGTGCATGGAGGCCTCCAAATTCAAAATTCATGAAAATTCATATTTTTATACTTCAAAAATATATGAAAAAAATGCAGATATACATGAAGGCATAATGCACAAGCGTGTAAATTGTCAGGACGAAATACGTTGGAATGAGAGCCGCAAAAAAAAAACAAATCTGGGCCTTTTAACACATGATACTATTTAGGGTTTTTTATGATAGTGCCCCTGGTTACTTAGTTATGCTCAGTTGTCCCCATGCTCTAAAGTTTTGCTCACTTTTCCCCCACACTCTTGTTTGAAACTCTCACAAATGGTCAAACTGGACGTTTGCCGTCAGGTCAATGGCTTGACCGTTAACTGCCGACGAGTGGGGCTAGGGTCGGGTCCTCCTTTGATCGTTACGTCCTGACGAGTGGGGCCGCAAGGAGACACATCAGAGCAGCTTATCTGAAACAGATCGAGCCACTCCCGCGCCGCCTCCTCTGCCGCTGCCGCCGCCGCCGTCGTGCCCTCCACCCTCTAACCCTATTCCATCCGTTGGCGACGCCGTGCCTCCGCCACATCAACCCCCCAATCTGGGATTAAGAAGCAATGTCGGGGGTAGACGCCCTCGGGCCCATCGACCATGGAGATGATTTGGTCGAATTGGAGGCAGATAATTCATGGATTCCATCTGGGTAAGCATCCTTTCCCCTCGAATTTATGAGAAAACTCATCAATTAGGCAGTATTTGACCACTACTCACTTGAATCGTACCAATTTGGGTTGCTTAATTTTTCACCGTTTATTTTGATCGAATAGGATTGATCCTGCGCTTCCTTTTCGGCTGGCAGTTAGAATGGAAACTAGCGTGCTGTGTGGTACTAAACCGCATATGATCTCTGGATTTTCTACCCGAAGGTGGTAGAAACCAGCATTTCGTTCAAAGATTTTCGTGATGCAATCCGTTCCGTGTATGACTGGAGCTCTGCCGATGCTGTTGAACTGAAATATTTCAATAGTAGCGAGCAAAGATTTCTCCCACTAACTTGCGATGAGCATCTGGAATTGCTATTTAGTTTGAATGCTGATAGATGTTTTAGTAAAATCCGTATCAAGGTGCTTCAGCAATGCAAAGAACGAGACAAGGGGAAGAGTGTTCATGCATCATCTGTCTCTGATAATAGAGAGTGCCCCGGCACTCCTTGTAGGTCGAGACCAAGTAAACCTAGTGGCTCTGAAAGCCACAACATGTTTGCTGCCGCTTCTGCTGCCGCTAATGCTGTCGCTTCTCTTGTCCCTTCTACAGCTTCTATAGAAGCAGATGCAGAGCCTGACAAGGAAGTGCCTCGACTTGATGATGAGGATGGGATGATGTACCCTGAACTGGTAGACACATTCAGTCAATAGGCAATGGAAGATGAATATTCGGAGGAGCCCAGCAGTAGTGCTAGATTTGATGACACTGACAATCAAGAGAGGGATGAGAACATTGATAGCTTATTTTTAGATGAATACGATGGTGACGACATGCCAACAATTGAGTGGAATAGGGAAGATCCTCAACTTACTCCAGGAACCATATTTGAATTGATGGTGGACTGTCGTAATGCAGTGACTACATATTGCATTCTCACTGAAAATAGTTATGTGGTTGATAGGAGTGAGCCAACAAGGTTCAATGTTCATTGCCCATATGATAGGTGCAGGTGGAGGCTGCATGCATCCCGTATGCGAAAGAGCAAATTGATTCAGGTATTACACCTCATTGTGGATTTTTGATCCATTATATTTTTAGATCATTCTGTAATGTTTCTTAATTGTACTTTATTTTGTTTCAGATAAAACAAAACCCACACCAACACACTTGTCCACCTGGAGGGGGAGGGGGAAAGACCAAAACAAAGCTAGCAAATACTAGGTGGGTGGCAAATGCAATCTTGGATTGGCTGAGAGAAACACCAACACTTGGTCCAACAACACTCCATGGGAAGCTTTTTGAGAAGTACAAAATTGATATACCTTACATGAGGATTTTTTTATGGTAGGGAAATGGCTCTTGACGGGATAAATGGTCCACGGAATGAGAGTTTTCAGTTGCTTTACACTTACAAAGCTGAAGTGGAGATGGCTAGTCTAGGGAGTGTTGTACAGATTGACAAGTATACAGTTTCATACAAAATAAGAGGGAAGTCATTTGAGAAGGAGTGCTTTAGGAGGGTTTTTGTTTGTTTCAAGGCTTGCTGGCAGGGGTTTCTGGATGGTTGCAGGACCTATTTGGCTGTTGACACAACTGCTTTGAATGGAAGATGGAGAGGACAGCTAGTAGCAGCTTCTGCAGTTGATGGACACAACTGGCTATTCCCAGTTGCATTTGGTGTGTTGGAGGCAGAGTCTGAGGAAAGTTGGGTTTGGTTTCTCCAGCAGTTGCGCAACATTATATGTACACCCCCAGGTTTAGCTATAGACACAAATACTTGCAAGGGTTTAGAGACTGCGGTAGGAATTGTATTCCCTGGAGCAGAGCAAAGGGAATGTATGCGACACCTAGCACAGAATTTTAAAAAGAAATTCAGAGGTAAATTTTATGTTGAGAACCTATGTCCAGCATCATACACATGCAGCTTGAGGAAGCATGAGCACCATTTGAGAGTGTTGTATGCTCACAATCCTGAGGTGAAGGAGTACTTGGAAGCACATCATGGAATGGTGTGGTTACGAAGCAAATTCAATGAAATCTGCAAAGTAGACTATGTGACCAGTAACCTCGCAGAGTGCTTCAATGCAAAGGTCAAGTCAGTGAAAGGGCTATTGTTGTGGCAAGCATTTGATAAGATAAGGCAAATGATCATGATGAAGGTGGCTCTTCGTAAAAGAATTGCAGAAACACAATACGTTGGCCATGTTCTGCTCCCATCTCTTATTAAGGCATTGCATGCCAAGGTAAGAGGACTAAAGATGAAATGCATTCGACCGTCGACATACGAGGCTGAGCTAACATATACTGACACTAAAAATAGGGAATGGAGGTATCCAGTGAACCTAGCAACTAGGGAATGCAGTTGTAGGCAATGGCAGATCCGTGGGAACCCATGCATACAGGACCTACATCTCATGACTGTTATCGGGGGTGAAGATGGTGAAGTTTATCAGTATTGCTCTGAATATTTCTCTATTGCCAAATTTCGGGCCGCTTATGCTGACAATGTACCTGCACTCTTGGGAAAATACCAATGGAACAGAGTAGATCCAGGGTTCAAACTATGTTCTCGTGTACTTACTAGATCACCAGGAAGACCAAGGAAGAACAGGATAAGAGCAGGTGAAGAGGGTCGTGTAAAAAGACATCATAAGTGCAAAAAATGTGGAACCCTAGGGCACATTGCTAGGCTTTGTACCAATCCAATGGATGTATCATTTGGAGAAGAGGAACAATGGGTAGCAGCAAATGCAGAGCAGAATGCAGCAGCAGAGGAGAAGCACCAGCATCTTGGTATGTGTGTAGTAGAAGCACCGGCATCTTGGTATGCGTGCAGCCTTCCCTTTTTTGTATACATTTGTTCTCTTTTTATCGATGGCTTATCCCTAATCTTATTTCTGTTTGACGCAACTCTAGGATAGGTGGAGATAAAGGAAAGAAAAGGCCTAGAGAGGAAGAAACTTCCATTGAACCATCATTTGATGCAGAATTTGAAGCCATGGCTTATGATGGTTTTGAAGCTATAAGAGAGGAGCAAGACATGGTTCTTGTTGTTCCTTTAAAGATTATGGAACCAACAGATGACCGTCAACTGGTCATCAATTGCTCGGGGAACTAGGAGCAGCTATCCCAATTGAAGATCAAAAGGAAGAAGACAAAGACGCAAAATATCCCAGCTAGGGAAACCAGGAGCAAGACAGTTAAGCCATCTGCGAACACAAGGAGCAAAGTCAAATATTTGAGTTTGAACTTTGAACTACTATGAAAACTTGTAACGTGTAGTAATGCAAAATGATATTTGTACTTTGATGTCAAATTTGTGGTAGAATTCAAATTTGAGGCAAATTTTGAATTTAAGGCAAATTTCAAATTTGAACCAACATTTGAAGTCCATTGCTTTGTGTGTGATGTTGCAATGTTTTCTGAACTATTATACATTTGCTCCAAAATGAGATCCTAAGCTCCAAATGAGCTCCAAAGCTCCAAATGCTGAAAATGAGCTCGAAATGCTCAAAATGAGCTCAGAAGCTAGGGTAAATATCCCCATTTGTAATCAAGTTTTTTTCACCTTGTCTAAATGAGCCAAATAATTTTTATTAAGACCTATTCAATCTATATAATGTCCATTTGAAGTCTCACTATTTATTGAATTAATTTCCATTTCTTGATTTTTTTAAATTAGTTACGCTTTTATAGAAACCATTAGAAAACACGCTTAAAATATGAAAATGAAAAAGTAAGTTTAGATCCTTCTTAGTCACACCATAATGAAGCATTTATGATATTTTTGATTTTTTTGAATTCAAAACCCTAAACCCCTCTCACTTGCGCCTTGAACTCTTTGCAACATCGTTCGAGGTTGCTAAGTTTTGTGAAGGTTTTTTCATAAAACTAACCATAGACCAAGTTTATATTTTTTTATCGACAGTATATCACTTGAAACGACTATGTGCGCTGGTTTTGTATTTTTTGATTTTTTTAATTAGTTATGGTCATTTGAATGCTGTTCAAACCACACAAAACCCCGTTGACCATCTCCAAACCCCTCCAAACCCTAGCACCAAACTGCAGTCGTTCGATCATACACTAGCGCCGAACTAGAGCCATTAGATATGGTTTTCTAGAAGGACTGACGAGGCGATTCGCGAGAGGCTGGTCTCTACGATGTGATTGGCCACGTATGACTAGGCAATTCGTGAGAGGCTGATAACTGGGCCGTGTGTGGGGCCGGCGATCACAATGACATGTGGGGCATAGTTCAGACAGCGTCCTCCCGCTTCTATCCCCCTCCTCTGCTCCATCTCCTCTCCCCATCCTCTCCCCTACCATTTTGCTCGTCGTCGCAGTGTCGTAGATCTCCTGTAGTCGCTCAAGGATGGCATGGATTTGGGGGGCGATGGCGAGGAATCCTCCACCGACCCGAACTCCATTGGCACCGATGTAAGTGTTGCATTCTCGTCAATCTACGGTTAGGGTTCATATCGATTTGTGGATTTTTGATTTCAGCACCGATTTCTGTTTATTTACTAGGGAAACCCTATTTACTATGGATATTTGTATTGTTAGGGTCCAAATACAATGTACGATTCTGATTATAGCGGATTAGCCGATGATGGCGATAAGCCTATCCTTTGTAAATGCAATTACGTGCCCTCCAAATTTGTTGCTTTTGAAGGATGTTGGACTAGCAAGAGGTTCTTGGCCTGTTTAGGGGAGGCCTGTGAACTTATTTACAGTCATTCAAATTAAGTTTTTGATGTGTAATTTCCTAATAGATTCTGCTCTGTCATATATATTGTAGTTTGGAGACAAATGTGACTTTGTGCAATGGTTGATCCTGTGTGGCCGAGTCCACTGATTAAATCCTTGTCGAAGCTATGGGAAATGTACACTGAAGTGAGAGATGTTTGAGTTCGTGATGCCTTAAACAATGTTGAAACAAGGTTTAAGTTCACAGATGAGATTGATAAGCTTCACCGTGACCTGAGGAATGCCCAAGATGAGCTTAAGCAAATGGTTGAGGAAAATCAGGTGACACTAGCCCTGAAGGCCAAAGCTGAAGAAGCTCTGGCTGATGCAAGAGCTGAATTGGAGGAGAAGAAGAAGCTTGATGCATCAACTACCAGCATGCATAAGTTTTTGTTGGTGAAAGCAGAGAAGGAAAGGGATCAGTTCAAGGAAGATAAGAAGAGGCTAGAGTACATGATTGAAGATCTGCTAAAACAGGAAGGGTTCACGACAAAGATCAAGAATATAAAATATACCTGTGATGAGTAGAATCTTTGTTATTGGGCAAAGATCATTTATGTGTTGGACTATATTAGTGTTTCTTCATTTATCAAATGTAATGGATTATTTATGACTGTGTTTTCATCATTATGTGTTGAATTATGAGAGTTGCTTTGATATTTGTGACCTCTTTATATTTGTGTTGAATTCTGCCAATTGTATGTGGGGGCCATGGCTAGCTAGCTCATGACTATACTATTGGTTGAGTCATCTTCATGTAAAAATATGAAGATTAATTCAATAAATAGTGGGACTTCAAATGGACACCATCACATTTTTTACCTTTTTTGGGCCCAATAATAGCAGTGAGATATGGCCCAATGAGATTAATTCAATAATAATGAGAATTCAATAAATAGTTTGGCTCAATAATAGTGAGATTAATTCAATAAATAGTGAGAATTCAATTTTTTTTAGAACTATGAGAATTCAATACATAGTTTGGCTCAATATATTCGGCCCAATAATAGTGAGATATGGCCCAATGAGTATACTATATAGCCATATATGAACCCTACAAATTCAGCATTGCGAGCGGCTCTTCTTTTCTAGCTTTGTTTTGATGATATATATGGCCAAAATTAAATCCAAACATTGTTCCACACCATCTCATTTTTTATTTTTTTTACAGATTAGCTGATCTAGGAGGAGGCACGCACGACTGTGGGCTCTCGTGGCTGGCACACCCCTACCAGTATTTATTCGCGAAAACAAAATTATTAGCCATGCCAAAACTTGGGACAAATAAATATAATGACACACAACATTAATATAAGCCCTTAATATGACACTCATAACATATAGGACATATATAGATATATAACATGCGACATATATAACACGTACATAACATTAATATAATTAAGGGTAGCTAGATTAAAGTTCACGCGGTACACAAAATCGAACAAAGCACAATATATAAGGGGTAATAAAGCCCCTAGCTAGCTAGCTAGCACTATATAGCTAGCTAGGGCAGCTAGGGCAACATAACATGAAATCCGCGTCTTCACCAGCTGCTTCACCATCTTCACCATTGTCTTCCTCCCGGGCCTTCACCGCCGGCATCTTCACTCAGCGTGTTCCTCCTCGCCTAGATAATAGGGGAGAGTGTGCATGCGGTCTTTGACGGGGAAGATGCTCTCGATGTCGGTGAAGATGTTGCAGGTCGTGAATGAGATGAACTCGCAGCCACACCAAAACATCGTGTCGAGGAGGTAGTAGGCATCGAAGCGATTAGTGAATTGGGTGAGGAGTGAAGTTGGCGCTGAGCTGGCATTGGGACACATCTCCTCGAGGCGGAACATGATCGGCGAGCCTACTGGGTGGTGGGCAAAGCCAGCACGGAGGAACTGCTCGGCCAACTCCCTAGCACCCCGCCACCTCGATATCGCCCACATGCAAAGTGTGGTCTCCACCACGACGTCGGTGGGGTAACGCCACTCCGGCACGGTGGGTGGCAGGAGGAAAGTGGGCCCATAGTACCGCATCTTTGGTTGGATCTTGCTCTGGCTAATTTGGTGAAGAGAAGAGAAGGGCAGCGCAGATGGAAGAGTGTGTTAGAAGAGGTACACGGGGCGGGGTGGTTTAAATAGCCGTGTTGCTACACTGAAACGAGGCGCGTTGATCTATATGCATGCATGCCCTTGCCCTTGACTTGCATGTAATGTGCGTGCATGGGGGCACATCGTCAGTAATGCCCTTGCTTTAGGGGTTCACACTGAAAAAGAGGCCACACATCGAAACAAGGCACTTTGACTGGTATGTGCGGGCATGGCCAGCGAGCTGCTCCCCTGAGTTAATGCGACAGAGCTGAGTCGAGCGACCAGCAGCTGTCCGCGGCGGCGGCATGGCTAGTAGCTGTCTGTGGCAGCAGCATGGCCAGATGCTGTCTTCGGCGGCGCTATGGCCAGTAGTTCTCTGCGGCGGTGCGTGGCCAGCAGTTGTCTGCGTTGGCACCGTGGGTCATGGCTGTCGGCGTTCTGGGACCGGGGGTACCTAGACTTGCCTGCCTATGGCCCAGCGCGTGGCCCCATCGACGGCCCGGTACGGCCCAACTACAAGACTCTACAAGCAAGGCCCTCGCGAGGGCCCCTTGGCCTCACGAGGCGAACGACACCAAGACCTCCGGAGGGGCGGCTTCCCGAGCCTGCTTCTCGAGGAGCGGAGATCTCTATGCGGGTACCCCGCCTCACGAGGCTCGCGATGACGTGAGCCATGACGACCAAGGCCAGGCGGGCGCCAGCGGGCGCAGAGGAGGACAGTTTCCTCTTTGGTGCTAAGGAGGAAAGGACCAGCGCGGGTTCCCGAGGGAGCCCCCAAAGGTTTCCATTCCGGTGCAACGAGACCAAGACCATGAGCTCGGCAGGACGGATGTCATCACCGATCCCACCACTGCGTCATGGCCAGAAGCTTTGCAGGCGAAGACCACCTTTCATCAGGATAAGATGTACCTCTTGTCCCCTTTCAAATTGGCCGTTGTGGAATCCCTTCCCGCCTAAGCTATGAGGGAAGAGGACCAAGGCCTCTATAAATATAGGCTAGTCTCCACCGTAGAGAGGGGATCCTTTTCGGGCAGATCCATTCTCATCCACCAAGCCCTCGCGAGGCTGCTCACCCACTGTACTAGTTCATCCTCATCCTCCTCGTGAGGCCAATCCACCACAAAGCAGGAGTAGGGTTTTACACCGCAAGGTGGCCTGAACCTGGGTAAATTGTTGTGTCCCCTCTTTCCCTGCTCGCACGAACTCGACGAGGCCAAGCCATGGAGCGATGAGCTTGAGGCTATGGCTAGGCTAGATCTTCATACACGCCCCAGAGTTCGAACCATGTTGGGTCCGCAGAGCCCCGATTCCGACATTTGGCGCGCCAGGTAGGGGCTTGTTGAAACTCCCTTCCGCTTTGCTCCTTCTTGCCTCATCGCTTCCATGGGCGACGTTGTTCGCCTCGCCGCTTGGACCGCCATCCCTAGGAACCCCGCGGGTTGCCCGACCTTCATTCCTGACCTATGCCGAGTGCAATGGCCGGTCAGGTTCAGGCCGGTGCTGCGCCCGCGCTACAACGGTGCAGCCGGCCCCAAGGAGTTTCTCCAGTTGTATGCCCAGAGTATTCGGGCGGCGGGAGGCGACGACAAGGCCATGGCGAACTGGCTCCCTCTGGCCCTCTTAGAGGTTCCGCGCTCTTGGCACCGCGGCCTCCCGGAGGCCTCGGTAAACTCCTGGGAAGAGCTCCGCGCCCAGTTCATCATGCGCTTTGCAGCTCCGGGGCCCCCCGTGGTCGCTTGCATCCTCGGCGTGTCGCAGGCGCCCGCATCTGGTCGCCATGTCAAGCTGATCTTCCGTCAGGCGAGCCCCAATGGGCTTCGGCCCGAGACCCAGCGAAGCCGCGCGCGGCACGAGGTCGCCATCACCTTCGACTCCAGGGACCGCCCCGAATCTACGACCGCTACCGGTACGCTCCCCATGCTGTGCACGCCCACCATCAGCAATGGTGCGGTCACCAAGATTCTCATTGACGGTGGCGCCGGCCTCAACGTACTCTCCGTGGAAACCTTTGAGATGGTTTAAGTACCGTACGACCAGCTCCTGCCAACCAGCCCATTCTCAGGGGTGACAAAGGGCTCGGCCACCCCCTGGGGTAGGTGCGCCTCCCCGTCACCTTTGGCAAGCACGACAACTACCGCACCGAGCTCATTGACTTCGATGTGGCCCTAATCGTCCACCCGTACAACGCCATCCTGGGATACCCTGCCCTCGCCAAGTTCATGGCGGTGACCCATCCAGGCTTCAACATCGTCAACATGTCGGTCAGCAGCGGAGTCATCACCGTGGCTGGCAACAGAAAGGATGCGGTACGGGTCCTCAAACTCGCCTACGGGGCGGCAGCAGCCTCACGCCTGGACGCTGAGGGTGCTCCGGAGGTTCCTGAGGCCGCACCCGCAAAGAAGAAGAAGCTGTTCTCCCAGGACCGCGCCGAGACAAAGAAGGTGCCTATCGACAGCAGCGCCTTGGGCCCCACCTTCACCATTGGCGCCGGCCTTCCCCCAGAGCAAGAGGAGGCACTGGTCAGTTTCCTCTGGGCAAACAGGGACGTGTTTGCATGGGAGGCGTCCGATTTGATGGGCGTTCCGAGGGAGGTAATCAAGCACCACCTATCGGTATGCCCCGGCGCGCGCCCAGTGAAGCAGAAAGCACGGCGTGAAGCACAGCACAAGCAGGCATTCATCATTCAGGAAGTGTGCAAGCTACAAGAAGCCATAGTCATCCGAGAGGTGCGACACTCGGAATGGCTGGCCAACCCAGTCGTTGTTCCCAAGAAGTGCGGAAAGGAGCGCATGTGCGTCAACTTTACAAGCCTCAACAAGACTTGCCCTCAGGACCCCATCCCGCTTCTGCGTATCGACCAGATCATGGACTCCACCGCAGAGTGTGACCTGTTGTGCTTTTTGGACGCTTTCTCGGGCTATCACCAAATCAAGATGGCGCCCGAGGACGTTGAGAAGACGGCCTTCATTTCCCCATGTGGTGTATACTGCTACACCTGCATGCTCTTCGGGCTGAGGAGCGCCGGTGCCACCTTCCAGCGGCTGATACACATCGCACTGGGACCGCAGCTAGGGAGAAATGCAGAGGCATATGTTGACGACATCGTAGTCAAGTCACGCAAGGCAAAGACCCTGATCGAAGATCTGGAGGAAACGTTCGCCAACCTGCGCAAGGTGAATCTGAGGCTTAACCCTGAGAAGTGCGTTTTCGGGGTCTAGTCCGGCAAGATGCTTGGCTTCCTTGTCTCGCATCGAGGGATCAAGGCCAACCCCGAGAAGATCAAGGAAATTGAAAAGATGCGACCACCTCAGACCTCAAGGAAGTGCAAAAGCTGGCAGGGTGTGTGACTTCCTTGGGGCACTTCATCTCTAAGTTTGGGAGCGCGCCCTTCCCTTTTTCAAGCTGGTGAAAAGAGCGGGCCCCTTCGAGTGGACCCTGGAAGCAGAGGCGGCCTTCGAGGACCTCAAGAGGTATCTCACTAGACCCCCCCCCCATCATGGTGGCGCCCCGTCCTCACGAGCCACCCCGCACTCAGCCAGCGCGGCGCTCGTGGCGGTCCAGGAAGAGCGCGCCAGCACCAGCGCCGGGCCTGGCGGCCCCCGCAAAGCCACGCAGCCTCCGCCACCAAAAGACAGCGCCCTAGGGGCCCTCGCCACTCCATTGTCTGACAAGGCGCCCGAGCCCCTCACGTCCCATGTGAGGCAGGATGTCGTCAACACCTCGCGCCTCATCGAGCATCCGGTGTACTTCGTCAGCACTGTGCTACGGGATGCACGCGTGCTCTACCCTATGCAGCAGAAGATCCTCCTCGCGCTCCTTGTTGCTTCCAGGAAGCTACGCCACTATTTCTAGGGCCACCCCATCAAGGTTCTATCCGCATACCCCCTGGAGAAAGTGCTCCATGGCCCCAACACTGCTGGCAGAGTCGCTAAGTGGAACATCGAGCTCCAAGTTTCCAGCTAGAGTTCAATATGACTCGGGTTATCAAGGGGGCGGCCCTTGTCGACTTCGTGGCAGAGTGGACGGATGCTCCTGTCCAGGGGCCGAGCGAGGACCAGTCCTTCGCGCCCAGCGATGAAGCGCCCATGGCTGGGTCATGCACTTCGACAGCGCCTTCACGCGACAAGGAACGGGGGCTGGAGTCGTGCTCGTTTCCCCAACCAAGGACAAGCTCTTCTACGCCGTACAGCTCTACTTCTAGCGTGGCGAGAAGGTCTCCAACAACATCGCGGAGTACGTGGGCCTGATCGCCGGGCTCAAGGCCGCGGCCGCTCTGGGGGTCAGGCGCCTCACCATCAAGGGCGATTCCCAGCTCCTCGTCAACTTCTCCAACAAGGAGTACAAACCGAAGGACGAGCACATGGAGGCATACCTGGAAGAGGTACGTAAAATTGAAAAGTGTTTCCTGGGCTTGGAGTTGCAGCATGTCCCGCGTGGCACGAACATGGAAGCAGATGACATCGCCAAGAGGGCATCCCGTCGCGAGCCTCAGAAGCCGGGTGTCTTCGAGGAAAGGCTCTTCAAGCCATCGGCTGCGCCTCCGGCTGCAGGCCCGACGCTGCTTCGGGAGGAGCCGCCGCTAGAGCCGCCCTCGGGCGCCCCAGCATGCGGCCCGACCTCGGGAGCCCACCTGCTCCTGGCGTTGGAACCTTAGGCGAGCGACTGGACCGAGGAGTTCAAGGCGTACTTGCTTTGTGGCGCCCTGCCGGAGAAGGAGGAAGATGCAGAGCGCATGGCTCGACAGGCCACTGCTTATTGCTTGCAGGATGACGAGCTATACCGCAGGCGCCCCAACGACATCTCGCTGCGGTGCATATCGGAGGAGCAGGGGCGTGAGCTATTGGCCGACATCCATGGTGGAGACTGCGGGCACAATTCTTCGTCACGCACCCTCGTGGGAAAGGCATTCCACAGCGGGTTCTACTGGCCTACGACACTCCACGACGCCACTGAGCTGGTCCAATCCTGCGAGGCCTGCCGGTTCCACGCCAAGCAGATTCACCAGCCGGCACAAGGGCTCCAGACCATCCCGCTCTCATGGCCTTTCGCGGCCTGGGGCTGGACATTTTGGGCCCATTCCCTCGGGCGGCTGGCGGTTACCACTACCTCTACGTCATCATCGACAAGTTCACTAAGTGGGCGGAGGTGGAGCCTGTGCACACCATCCCCGCAGGGTCGGCTGTCAAGTTCATCAAGGGCCTCGTGAGCCGATTCGGTGTTCCCAACCGCATCATCACCGACAACGACTCTCAGTTCACAAGCAATCTCTTCAGGTCATATTGTGCTAACCTTGGAACGCAGATATGCTACACTTTGGTGGCGCACCCGCGGAGCAACGGCCAAGCCGAGCATGCCAACGCGAAGGTCCTAAGGGGCCTCAAGACTAGAAGCTTCAAGAAGAAGCTCGAGGCCTGCGGCAGGGGTTGGCTGAACGAGCTGCAGTCCCTGTTGTGGTTCGTCCGCACCACCGCGACTAAGCCCACTGGTGAAACCCCGTTCTTCCTCGTCTACGGGGCCGAGGCGGTCCTCCTGCTCGAGATCAAGCATCGTTCCCCGCGAGTCTTGGCATTTGACGAAGCGCGTCAGGATTTCTCGCGGGGGACTGATCTTGTGCTCGGAGAGGAGGCCCGTCGCCAGGCCTCTCTCCGAGCCGCAAGGTACCAGCAGGCCCTGCGGCGCTACCACTGCTGCAGCGTCCGCCCCCGAACTCTCGAACTTGGAGACCTCGTCCTGAGGCGGGTCCTCTCTAGGGAGGGCCTCCATAAGCTCTCGCCCATGTGGGAGGGCCCGTTCAGGGTGGCCCGCGTCTCCAGGCCTGGCGCCGCGCGCCTAGAGCCGGAGGACGGGGTCCCCATCCAGAATGCCTGGAACATCCAGCACCTCCGCAAGTTCTACCAGTGACACTCTCACATAATAATGAGTGGGGCTGTACACGCCCCGGAGTCTCCTGGTGCACCGTTTCGCAGCCTCGCGGGAGCTCCCACCCACTCCCAAGTGGAAGCCCCATGCTCCGCGCTAGCGGAAACGGTCGAACAGCGACTATGCCCACGCCCAAGTGGAGGCCCCATGCTCCGTGCTGGTGGGAAGACTAGTATAGGCGCTGGATGCGACCGTTTTTCATCCTCTCTTGTAATCGAATTTGTAACTTCTTGGAATGAAGTTTGAAGTTTTCGCATCTTTGTTTGAAAAGGGTCGGGATTTTTCTCCTTGCGGTGTTTCCTTTCTTGAATCTCATTTTTAAAGGAAATGGCGGCTGCCTATTGCTCCTTCCCGCGCGTCCCGCGAGCGGGGGCTGGGCATGGTGTTTACGCTTGGGTTGGCCCCAACGGCGTTGAGGACCCAGGCCGCAACAGCCGCGGGTCCGCCCGTACGCACACCTCGCCAAGGCTTGGCACCTAAATCCTCGCGCGACGCTCTCGAGCGAGTCAACAGGCACGTGTTGCCTTTGGCCCCTGGCCTTGGGAGTGCTCGCCCCCTGGCCTTGCCGGGCACCGCGACCCAGCACACCAATGATGACTAACCCTTGCTCGGGGGCTCTAGATGCAGGAGGGGCGCTAAGGGAAGGCGGCCTGGGCAGACAGAATTACGGTCCGGCGCATCATAAAGGAATCCTTCATCAAGTGCTTCTTACATCTCCACGAGGCCCGACACCTGGCGGAGGTGTCTCAGGAGGCCCCGGACCCTCGCGAGCCTCCGGAGTCGCCCGGTCCATGAAGAGGAAGCCTCCCTGACAAGCTCCTCCGGCTGCCTCAACGCTCCAGCAGCATCGTTGCCGGAACAAGAAGCGTACATAGGATCAAAAGCTCCGGAGAAGCGCGCCCCCACGATGTAGGAACCCGCAAAGGGCCACGAGTGCACCAAGTTAAGTTATCCTAATCGTGCCAGGCAGAAACCTTTCAATTAATGCCAACATAATTGAAGGACATGAGCAGGAAACACTAATATAAAGGCGCAAGCGCCATAGTTCATTACACGCCCCCACGGGGCTCTTCACGATTCTTGGTGCAGGAAATAAAAAAACAAAAGAGCAGCCTCCTGAAGTTCGCAGCTCCTAAGGCGCTGGCCCTGGTGCCACAGCGCCTAGTCGGAGTCCTCCTCCTCCTCCTCCTCCTCCTCCTCCTCCTCGTAGTCGTCGTCACTCGAGCTCCCCCGGAGGAGGTGCCGCCGCTGCTGGAGGTGTCGCGGTTGTCGCCGAGGGCAAGTTCACCACCGAGGCCGTCGTCGTCAGACCGGCGGTCGCCGCCGCTGCTGTCGCCCTCCGGGCAGCACCCCAAGCGCCCGCCGTCTTCCCCGAAGATCTTGACAAAGAGCATCGTCGCCTCGTCATACCTGAAGTAGAGGGTGTGCCTCCCCTTCAAGCCGCGGGCGCGGGCGAACGTCTGCCACCCACAGATCAGGAACACATAGCCCACAGAGGTAACCTCGACCTCCGCCCACGAGGATCGGTTGCAGTAGCCGTTGGGCTGTAGCCACAACCCGACGGGTCCTCCAGCTGGCAGCTCTTCCGCGAAGGAGCATGGAAGCTGGATCCAGGTGCCGGGCAGACTCTCCATCCAGACCACGAACCCGCGGGCCATGTCATCCGAGTGGGCCCGCGGGCGAGGCGGCTGGGCGGCCACCGCGTGCCTCCCCCCTTGGCCTTGGCCGCCATGGCCCCCGCGACCGCTTTCGCGGGAGGGGTTCTTCCTGCGGCTGTCGGAACCAGCGCGAACTGCCAGCGGAGGGCGCCCACGCCCCCGAGATGACGCTGCGGGCGTAGCCGCGGACTTGCGGGGGCGGCCGCGCCCCCTCTTGGGCGGCGGCGACTCCGGTCCCTCCTTGGGGGCTTTGCCTTTCTCCTCGGCGGTGAACCTCCTCACTGGTGCCATGGTTGCTTTGGCAAGATGGTTGTTGCGGCGAGGATTGGAGGAGAACGGGCGCGAAGACAGAGATGGGATGGGGCTCTGCCCCCCTCGCCATCTTATAGGCAGTTGGAGGAGGCCAACCGGCGCCCCTCCACCTTCGCGCAATGATGGCCTCGCAGCATGCACGTCCAGACTTTTGTCAATCTGGGCGGTTGTCGAGGCGACGTGGGGAAGTGGAGGCGTCCACGTCCTGTCGTGCGCCACGCATCGAGCCTGGCCCGCAAGCGATTGGGGCCTGCGTCTCTTTGCCCTTCACTCTTTGCTTTTGCTTCGATACCAGGCCGAGCGCGCCTTGGGCCCGGGGGCTACCGTCGGTGTTCTGGGATCGAGGGTACCCAGACTTGCCTGCCTACGGCCCAGCGCGTGGCCCCGTCGACGGCCCGGTATGGCCCAACTACAAGACTCTGCGAGCAAGGCCCTTGCGAGGCCCCCCCGGCCTCGCGAGGCGAATGACACCAAGACCTCCCGAGGGGCGGCTTCTCGAGACTGCTTCCTGAGGAGCGGAGATCTCTATGCAGGTACCCCGCCTCACGAGGCTCGCGATGACGTGAGCCATGACGACCAAGGCCAGGCGGGCGTAGAGGAGGACAGTTTCCTCTTTGGTGCTAAGGAGGCAAGGACCAGCTGGGAACCCCCCAAAGGTTTCCATTCCGATGCAACGAGACCAAGACCACGAGCTCGGCAGGACGGATGTCATCATCAAGTCCACCACTGCGTCATGGCCAGAAGCTTTGCAGGCGAAGACCACCTTTCGTCAGGATAAGATGTACCTCTTGTCCCCTTTCAAATTGGCCGTTGTGGAATCCCTTCCCGCCTAAGCTATGAGAGAAGAGGACCAAGGCCTCTATAAATATAGGCTAGTCTCCACCATAGAGAGGGGATCCTTTTTGGGCAGATCCATTCTCGTCCACTGAGTCCTCGCAAGGCTGCTCACCCACTGTACTAGTTCATCCTCATCCTCCTCGTGAGGCCAATCCACCACAAAGCAGGGGTAGGGTTTTACACCGCAAGGTGGCCCGAACCTGGGTAAAGTGTTGTGTCCCCTCTTTCCCTACTCGCACGAACTCGACGAGGCCAAGCCATGGGGCGATGAGCTTGATGCTGCGGCTAGGCTAGATCTTCGTACACACCTAGAGTTCGAACCTTGTTGGGTCCGTGGAGCCCCGATTCCGACAGTGGACAGCAGCACTGAATCTTGGCGGCGCGCTTGCATGCATGTCAAGGTCAAGTATGCCCCCATGCATAGCAGACTGAATCATCGAACCACGACCCATCTATCCTACACGGGCCGACTCCAACAACGACCGAGAAAAAAAGTCTGACGCGGCCCCACTTATCAGCAGTTAATGGTCAAACATTGACCCAACAACAACGTCCAGTTTGAGCATTTGTGAGGGTTTCAGACAAGGGAGTGGGGAAAGGTGAGCAAAAGTTTAGATCATGGGCAAAACTGAGCACAACTAAGGAACCAGGGGCACAAAAATAGAAAACCCTACTATTTATCCTCCCAGGCCAGGAATTTATCTTTTTTGTACAAATCGCATTTCAACGTATTTCATCTTGAAATTTTACACACATACACTTCACATCTTTGTTTACGTTCGGTTATTGTGGACCCATTTAAGCGCCTAGATGTGCTATTTCGAAATGCGGCGATATATCTGCAAATTTGGGGTCAGAAGCATACTAGAAATATCAAGATTCAGATTGCCATTGCGAATATGGTTATCAAGAGCTTGGATGTGGCAGAGGAAAACCGGACCCTATTCAGGAGGAAAATTTGTTGAGAAAGACGCTTAAGCAATCAGTCCTTGGCCTCGCCTTCCTTGAACGCACAATCAAAAGGCAAGGGCCGAGAATCAAATGGCTACGTGAAGGTGATGTGGACACTAAGATATTCCACGCTGTAGCTAATGGCCGGAGGGCTAGAAACTTTATCCTAGCGATCACTGTGGGTTTGGAGATTGTTACTGACCAGGACCAAAAAGTGGAGGTTTTCTCGGATGCTTATGAGGAAATTTTGGGTTCCATAAATATACCAGAGACAACCTTGGACCTGGACTTTCTAGGGGTGCATAGAGTAGACTTGTCTGGCTTGGATGCGATGTTTACGGTGGACGGAGTTAGAAATGTTATTAAGGCAATGCCACCTGACCACGCACCTGGACCACACGGCTTCATTGGGGCATTTTATTAGCGAGTTTGGAGTGTGATCAAGGGAGACATCATGGCAGCGTTCTACAAGTTGCACATTGGTGATGGAAGAGGCTTCGCCAATCTTAACAAAGCCTTAATCGTGCTAATCCCCAAAAAAGTTGGATGCTTCAGCGATCGGAGACTTTCGACCCATTAGTCTGACCCATGGTGTCGGGACGTTATTTTCCAAAGATGCTCACAATAGATTGCGTTTGTAGATGAATGAGCTTGTGAGTACTAATTAGTCTGCATTCATCAAGGCCCGAAGCCTGCATGACAATTTTATCGCGGTCCAGCGAGTGGCCAGGAAAATCCATAATCTGAAGATGCCATGTGTTTTGCTCAAATTGGATATTTCTCGGGAAGTTTTGCGATAGCGAGGGTTCAGTGACACTTGGATTAAGTGGATGCACATCCTGCTATCCTCCACCAGCACTAAAGTGGTTGTTAATGGTGTGCCAAGAAGAAAGATCAATCATGCTAAGGGCTTGAGACAAGGCGATTCGATCTCCCCGTTGCTTTTTGTCATTGCAATGGACACACTCACCACTCTTCTGACAAAGGTCGCGGAGTTGGGCGTGTTAAGCAAATTCCCTGGTATATCCGACTTGCAGCGGATATCCATATATGCCGACGATGTTGTGATGTTCATTAAGCCAAACATGGAGGATTTACAGCTGGTGCGCCGGGTCTTGCACATCTTTGCGGAGGCATCCAGGCTACGAGTTAATTTTCACAAAACATCGGCGGTGATCATTAGAGGAGATGAAGGCATGAAGGACCACGTGGCCATAACGTTTGGGTGCTCTGTTGTTAAGTTTCCGATCAAATACCTAGGCTTGCAGCTCTCCATCAACAAGATGACTAAGGCCCAGTGGGAACCGGTGATTGATTTGGTCAGGAGGTTGTGCCGGCCTGGCAGAGAGGATTCCTCGAGCGCTCTGGAAGGCTCGTCCTGGTTAATTCTATCCTCGCAGCACACCCCATCCATCATCTTATGGTCACGGACGCGCCTGCATGGGTTTTCGAGGAGGTGAATAAATGGATGAGAGCGTTCTTCTGGGCTGGATCAGATGGCATCCACGACGGGAACTGTCTTGTAGCGCGGGAGAAAGTGTGTACACCATACTATTTCGGTGGCCTAGGAGTGAGAAATATGAAGATGCAGTCCATTGCTTTGCACGTACGGTGGGAATAGCTGAAGAGAACACAGCTGGAGAGGCCATGGCAAGGGTTGCCAATGGCTGAAGATGCCATGGTGCTGGACATTTTCCGCAGCTTGGTCCACATCGAGGTGGGCTCGGGTAGCTTGGGCAAGTTTTGGACAGATCGTTGGATTGGAAGTTGCTCTGTGGAAGACATTGCGCTGCTAGTTTTTGCCAAAGTGAATGCCGCGGCCATGAGCACGCGCACAGTTCAACAAGGAGTGTAGAAACCATCGGTGGGTCGTGAACGTTGCACCACTTTCCCTACCCACTGAGGGGAACCAATTCAATGTCCTGGGCGCGCGATCCAGGGGGTTGCCACGGACAGAGATGAGCTTGCACCAGATAAGTTCTCTTGGCCATGGACAAAAGATGGTTCCTACTCAGCTAGCTCAGTCTATTGGCTTATGATGCAAGGAAAGGAAAGATTCCTGGCTGTGCAAGGGATTTGGAAATGTTGGGAGCCACTCAAATGCAAGATCTTCATGTGGCTAGCGGTGAAACACCGGGTCTGGACGTCTGCCCGGCGGGCCCGGCATGGTCTTCAAGAGAATTATGCCCCATGCTTTGTATGCCTCCAAGAGGAAGACACTATTGAGCATGTCATAGTTCAATGTGTCGCGGCGAGGGAAACATGGCATACATGCTTTGCGGCTTTGTGATTGAGCATTACTGCGCCGGGCAGTGAGGACACTTGGTGGAATGGTGGTCCACGATTAGACAAGGAGCCCCTACAAGAGATCGGAAGGGTTTGGACTCGCTGGTGATCCTAATTAGCTGGAACCTCTCGAAACAAAGAAATGCCCGAGTGTTCGGTAACGCTAGGCAACAATGCACTATACTGAAGTTGGTGAGTGTCATCCTTGCGGAGTTGAGGGAATGGCAGACAGCAGGTGCTGGCGGATTACACCGTTTTGTGAGTAGTTAGCCTAGAGCTAGGTGTCGGTGTGGGAGTGTCTTTTTTCCTCTTTTTGGCCTACGAGTTTGGATGTCTTCATCCTACTTGTATGCTCTTGTACATTATCTCTGCCTTCTATAAAAATATGGCATGTGTTTTGTGTGCTCTAAAAAAAACATCCTTGTTTACTTGTACAACTTGTTTCAGCATTTTTTGAAACCGAATTTTTTGAATTTTTCAAAAATTCGGCCTCCACAATTTTGATTTTTTCAAAAATTCGGCCTCCATGGAGGCCGAGATCTAGGACACCACACTCCTTATTTATTATTTTGGAAACACTATATATCACCCGGCAGATTGCAGCCTCGCGCCCGCCGTCTTCTTTGCACATCACGTGTCCCATGACCACCACCGCTAGTTTTTGCAATTGGCCCGTTGTTGCAATCTATCTTAAGAGCATCTATAGCCCGGCGCCTCAAACCTGCATCATACGCCCGGGCGGGCCGCCTGGTCACTGTTCGATCACGAATTTTTGACCCAGACGGCCCGCTCAAATGGCCCTCAAACGTCTGGGCTGACCGGCACCCCTCATATCCAGCCCAAATATGGAGCGGATATGGGGACGCCCGGGCACGCCCGCCACGTCAGACACGGGCCACGCTGGTCCACCCGACTCCACATATATTCCGTCCCATCCGTTCGACGGACCAAACCCTAGCCACTTCACTCTACTCCCCTTCGCCACCCAAGCTCGTCTCCGGCTCCTTCCTGCCGTCTCTGGCATGGCGGATAGCGGATCCGAGTCCTTCACCTCCAGATCCGTCGACCCTGAGCTCATCCCACGCGGCCCCGAGGAGGAGATGGCCGCCCGGCTTGCGCTCCGCCATGCCCGGGAGGAGGCCCGTGCACGGCAGCGCTCGGACTCCTTCCGTCGGGAATCCATTGCGTCCACCCAAATGGCGCATGGATCCAGCGCTAGGACAGCCGTAGCTGCCTCGCCGGAGGCCATGCGGTCCGTCTGGCGTCCGAACGTGCTAGCGAACGCGCAACCCCTCCATTGGCACGCTGAGCATCGGGACGCACCATGGGCCTTGTCCGACGAGAACATGGCACGGTGTGCCCCCCGTGCAAGGCACCGGGCGCGGGAGGCGGCGGCAGCCCTCGCGACGGTGGACGTCGGCGAGGCGGAGTCGCATTCTCCGGCGCCCCGTATGGTGCATCAGTCTGGGCGCCGCAACCGCATCGTGGTGGACGTCGGCCGCTCGTCCCAGGATGGATCCGTCATCGATCTGACGTCCACCGGTACCCAACGGGTTTCGGGCTCCGACGAGGAAGAGTAGGGCATGGGAGACGGCGGCGCCTTGAGTCCCGTGAGTCAGCTCATGTCCCATGTCCTACTCTACCTTGCCGGCGACCGGACCAACACTCTGAGGGGCGCAGCCAGCCGCCGGACATGACCACGGCGGAGCCGGGTGGACGGGGAGCGGAAACGGACGAAGCTCCGCTCAAAGACCGCTGTGTTGCATGTAATAATATGGATTTGAGGTATTCGGATGTGGAATGCATTTTTTCAGGCGTGACCGGTTACAGTCCGCGGACGCGCCCGGACGCGTCCGCGGGCGTTTGAGGGGTCGGATTTGCCAAGTTCTGTTGAGTGTAAGGATTATTAGGAAGTATAGGATAGACTAGGATTTGGTCCTGCCTTGTCTTGTACTCCAAGTTGGTCTTTGTACTCCTATTTATATGCCCACGAGGCTCAAGCAATATAACGAACTATTCCATCCATCTCTCTCTCCCTTCTAACATGGTATCAGCCTTACCTCGATCCTAAACTCTAGCCGTCGCCGCTTCCGCACCCGCGCGCCGCCCCTGGGGCGGTCGGCCTCCATGACCGCCGCCGGGGTCCGCGCCGCCCATACCTAGGGTTCGCCCGCTGGTCGTGTTGACCGGCTGCCCTAGAGAGTCTTTTTCCCAAGCCCTTGCTCCGAGTTTCTCTCTCTCTCTCGCCGGTCGTTTTGATCGGCGTTTTCTTTTTGGTTTTCCGATCTATGATTGATCGGTTTGTGTCACCCGCCGCTGCCGTCGACACCAACGTGCCTCCACTCCGACCCCGGCGCGACCGGCCGACCTCTCCTCTGACCCTACGGCCTCGCGCGACAGGCGGCCCCTCCCGGCCGTCGTCTACATGCCGACCCACCCATCGATCTACGCCGACCATCTCCACCCTCTTCGACCGGGACTCCTGCATCGCCCCCACCCGGCAGCCTCGCGCCATGCGGCGGCCAATCATAGCCGCCGCTCGTGCGTCGGCCCGCCAATCGATCCATGCCACCCGCCTCTGCCGCGTCTGCACGGCGGCCCTGCGGGTTGCCTCGCCGGCCTCGTCCCCGGCTGCGTAAAGGGCCGTCGGCTGCCTCGAGCTCGGGCACCGCTGCTCTGTTGGTCGCCCGGGCCTCGCTGCCCGGGCGCCGATGCTGCTTTGGCGGCCCGGGTGCCGGTGCTGACACGCTCGTCCGCATGTCGTCCCACGCCGTCCATCGTCGTCGGCTTCATCTCGGACTCCACCGCCACCCCGCCTCCATCGAGCGGCGTCCCCGACCCCGTGCGCGATCGGATTGATCACCCGCTCGCCGCCGCATTCCGCCTCATCTACGCCGTGCGACCGACCTGGCCCGTCGGTTGCGCATGCCTCCGCAGGCCCCGTGAAGACCGTCCCGAGTTCAGCGCGCAACGGGCTGCCGCTGCGTCGCCCCGTCGGGCCGCAGCGCCGCCGCCCTGTGGTTCTTCTCCCTGCTGCACCGACTCGTGTCACCGCTGCGTCACCCCTTCGGACCATAGTGCGGCGGCCCGCGGTCCTCCGCCGCCCCGAGGCCGTCCGCTCCAGGCCGTCCCGTGGCTGCACCGACCCTCACGCTGTCGCTGCGTCGCCCCGTCGGGCCGTAGCGAGCGTGGCACGCGGTCCACACCACCGTCCTGAGTCGTTCCCGCGGTTGCACCGACCCGGGTTCCGTTGCTGCGCCGCCCCTTCGGGCCGTCGCGTCGCGGCCCGCGGTCCCCGTCGCCGTCCCGAGGTCTTCCTGCCGTCGCCCTGACCCGCCCGCCGCCGCTGCGTCGCCCCTTCGGGCCGTAAAGCCGCGGCCCGCGGTCCACTTCGTCGTCCCCGCGCGTCAACTTCCCGTGGTATGCGCCGCGCCGTTTCCCTTGGCGCGGGAATGCCACAGTCCGCACCGGTCTTCGTCACGCTGTCGGGTTCTTCGCCTCCTTCGAGCATCGCCGTCGCGCTCCTAACCTAGCCGCCGCCGCCGCTACCCCTGTAGCCGCCGCAGCCGCCCGTCCACCCCCTTCGTCTTCGTCCAACACCAGCCCGTCGCCAGCGTCGCCGTCATCTACCCCGACCACTTCATCTACTCCGACCACCGCGGGCGACATCGGCCCTGCGCCGATTGGCGCCGCAACCGTCGTCGAGTCCTTCTCTGCTGGCCCCTCTGACTTCTCCGACATGGCGTACAGCTCGTGCAGGTCCCTCGTCTACGCATGCCCAGTGCTGGCAACACCGATGCGTGCCTTCGTCCACGACGTGTCCCCGGGCCTGGCAAGCCTGGTGCGGCGCTTCGTCAACTTCGTCTTCGTCCATCTACGCATGCTTGGTAGTGGCAACACCGATGCGTGCCTTCGTCCACGATGTGTTTCCGGGCTTGGCAAACCCGGCGCGACGCGTCGTCAACATCATCTTCTTCCCGGCGCACCACTGCGCCCATGACTGACTCGGCGCCTCCTTGCGCCCGCGGCTCCACGACGACTTCCTCGATACCGGCTACCCCGACTCGACATCGACCACGGCATTCTTCGCACGGCTACCTCGACCACGGCTCCACCACCCACGCTCTCAGCTACCTCGACAACGGCACAAAGGGCTATCGCCTTGCTTGAGCAACCTCGTCGGTTTCCACTCCAGCCACGACTTCCGCGATGCATTGACCGTTACGACTGTGGGGGGTGTCCGTTGCCTTGCCTTCGGATTCTTCTCCAGTCTCACCGTCTGCGTCGCTACCATTGTGACTGCGGGGGGATGTTGAGTATAAGGATTATTAAGAAGTATATGATAGACTAGGATTTGGTCCTGCATTGTCTTGTACTTCAAGTTGGTCTTTGTACTCCTATTTATATGCCCACGAGGCTCAAGCAATATAACGAACTATTTCACCAATCTCTCTCTCCCTTCTAACAAGTTCGGTTGTAGATGCTCTTATCGCAACAACGGCTCTGTTGCAGGATCTAGATCCTTAAGAGAAATCGCCTCTCGTGCTCCTCCCGAGTTCCAGTCGAGTCCGCCGCCTCCCTATGCTGCTCCGACTGTCTTTACCGGTGCTCGCCACCGACTAGCACGCCGACGAGCTTCTCCGGAGAGCTGCACGCTGTTGCAAGGCGTGCAACCAGAGTGACCGAGCTCCCCCGTCGAGATGTTACTTTGAACGCCAGCAACCATGATTATCCGCCGCGTCGCCCTTATTATTTTTTGCCTCGGAACCTCAAAATTTGGAAGATAGCCATGTCCGCTGTTTATTGTCCTAGCTGGCGATGACATGTAAATGCCTTTTGGGGGTCACATGGCCGAAGATATTTTTGCCTACACATGCCGACTGGGTGGATCGGCGGGCAATCACCGTCGTTCTAAGAAACAACGCTCTAGTCCATGGACCAGGCGCACGCTCCATCGAAGCTTGCTGGCGTTCCCTGCCCTCGGGGTCTGCGCATGGATAACTCGTGGGTGGGCCCGCCGCTCCCTTCACCCCGCAGATTTTTGTACCCGCCCGTGCAAGGAACCCACCAAACCGGTTAGCCCAACCCAGCCATTCCCCAAGCAGCAGAGGCGGAGAAAAAGACAGCCAGCGGCGGAGGAGGGGAGGCCAGGCCAACCACCGGTCGGAGCAGCGGCGGCGGCGGCGGCGGCGGCGGTGTGTATCCGAGTTGCTGGCATGGTGGGCCTCGTAGGTGGCGGCGCGCGGGCCTGGAGGCTCAGCGACGAGGCGGCTAACGGCGCAGGTGGAGGAGGGGCGGCGACGGAGGCGGACTACATGCGGCGGCTGCACGGCCACGCGCCCGGCGAGAACCAGTGCACCTCCGCACTCGTCAAGCACATCAAGGCCCCCGTCCACCTCGTGAGACCCCCATCCTTTCCCTCCCTGCCCCTCCCCCTCCTTTGCTGTACCTTTCACTGTTGCGTGGGTTAATGGATTCTGATGCCGTGCTTGCCTCGGTTGGCGGGTATTTCCTGGATCTGGGATTCTCGTTTTGCTGCGCGCGATCTTGTTCGGCTATTGGCTTGTTGACGTGTTTGTGATAGAATTCAATGGCCCAAATCTCCCGGGCAGATGGATAGCTGTTTCATCGCGCGGACTGTTTGATTCATGTACTACTGTGTTTGCAGGTTTGGTCGCTAGTGCGGAGCTTCGACCAGCCGCAGCGGTACAAGCCGTTCGTCAGCCGCTGCGTGGTGCGCGGTGGCGACCTCGAGATCGGCAGCGTGCGGGAGGTCAACGTCAAGACCGGCCTGCCGGCCACAACTAGCACCGAGAGGCTCGAGCAGCTGGATGACGACGAGCATATCCTCAGTGTCAAGTTTGTTGGAGGCGATCACCGGCTCAGGGTTCGTGCTTTCACTAGCCATTTCTTGCTCTACTTCTTACTAGTGCCTAAATGCTCCATTACAAGTCTAGTGCCTAGATGCTCCATTACAAGTCTGATGCTAACATAGTCATAGATAATAATAGCTAGATAATATAAAATTGAATGCAATAACTTTGTCTGCCATATTAGAATGAACCAGCCCCCTTACAGAATTATTATGCACGGGTAAAGGCTGTCTAGAAATTCCCTTCTCCAGACCCCACCTTGTGTGGGTGCTTTCAGCATGGGTACGCCCTTCATTAGAACTAATAATGGTCTCATTGAGAGTGTTGGGATTTCCACAACGATCGCAAACCCCTCAGATAGAATCTGAGAATAAAACTTAGAATGTCACCCCTCAATTCAAGAGAAGAGTACCGATTGGATCAAGAAGAAAATCCCTATTATATGAGGGGCCTTGGAAACTGTTGTGACGCTTTGGTGACGAAGGTCACCGAGCTGACTTGTGACAAATGATACCATTTTACTCACTTTGTGTACATTTGTAATTACTAATTGGAAAGGAAGCATTTAGCTTTTGAAGAGATCACAAGTGCTTGTCCTGCAGTTTTACAAAATCAGGTATTTGACCCACTAAGGAAGGAACACGGTCATGATAGTTTGCAGTGTGATTTTCTTGCGTTGTCTACCTTCTCTAGAAGGAACATGATGTGCATGTGGTTTTACTGTATCTTGAACCTTGCAAGAAGTTGAAAAGTTAAGTTTTTGTTGATGGACATGCCTGCACTGATGATCTTTAAGCTTCTGTTTGATCCATACTGATCTGATGCGTTTCCACTTCTTCAGAACTACTCATCCATCATAACAGTCCACCCACAGAGTATTGATGGGCGGCCAGGGACACTTGTGATCGAGTCCTTCGTGGTTGATGTGCCCGACGGCAACACAAAGGATGAGACTTGCTACTTCGTTGAGGCCGTGATCAAGTGCAACCTCACATCTCTCGCTGAGGTATCGGAGCGGCTAGCAGTTCAGTCACCTACATCGCCGCTTGAACAATAGCATCCTCACGGGCACGGACTTGTGAATCGGCATGAATAAGAAAGAAGCTTCAAAGGCTAGCAGGAAATTTCTATCTTTTACAGACCGGTAGATTCTCCATTTTCTTCCATATATATATGTCTCTCGTAAGGATTAGTATGTAGACTTGTGTACTTGTACTAGTAGCTAGTGATGCTTTAGATCTTAGCAACTGCACCTAGCTACCTCATGGTTATGTATGCATACCTAGTATGTGTATGTAACAGGGAAGCATATGGAGTGGTTTTGCCTCTGGTGCATTTGAGACAACTAGATGCCTACTGTACTATGTTCTTGGATAACATTCCACTAACGCTTGGGTTTGAGGATTTTGACTTGTAGATTTTGGAATGGCGCTGTAATATATACATTGGTGGAAGAGTTCTCCTCGCTGTTATTGAGATGGAAATAAATGGATAAACTATCTCTGTAGCACCGTAGTCAAAGGATATGAGGGTATATCCGTTTCAGCAATTTTTGGTTAATCATGGGTTCTTGGGGTTGTAATTGACATGATTGGTGAGAAAAATGTCTTCCTGTGTAAAGTTAGGTTGCCAACCGTTTGAATGCCAATAGAAAGTCACGAGGACGAGGAAATAAGATCATCCTTCTATGCTCCCCTTTCATGCTTGCTTGGCTAGGCTCGATTCACATTGATACATTGATTTGAAGTCAAACAATTAAAGTCTCGTCGTTCTAATCCTCTTGTTGTAACTTGCAAGTACCTTTCTAAGCATGTGTAGATAAGCCAAGGCATCACTTTCAATGCTAGAAGCTCCTGAAATGACTTCTATAGAAAGGAAAGAAAAAAAAGTCTATGCTGGGCAAAACAATGCGGGAACTGTTTGCATCTGCTTGTAATTTTGTGTGGTTGAGGGAGACGTTGACAGCGACTTATTCCTACCCCGATGGATGTCAGTTTTGCAAGGAAAAGATCTTCAACAAATTGTGAGCATCTCCAAGGGTCTCCTCCAAATCACCCCGTTTGTTCATACAAGGGATTTGGACAATGTAACCAAGTCGATCCCCTGGATCATCGAAATATGCCCATTTATCCACTCATCCCCTATTTCTTCCTAGTACAATTTTGGGGACAAAGTAGGGTAGCTCCATTTGTCTCATGTTTGCTGCCACATCAACGCAGCCCACCACAAACCCACCGCCAACCCTCTTTCCTCTATGTTGTTCTTCTCTACCTAGTTGTCCCCTTGTGCTCACCCTTGTCAAAAACGTTCCCCGGCTCACTACCCTATCTTGTCGCCGGCTAGCCCCCTTGTCCTGCATGCTGCCTTCGTCATTCTCACTGTGAAAATCGACACCCCCACTCGGCACCGATCTCCTTCGCCCCTCACACAGATGCATGCCCCCACCACACATCGCACCCTAGTTCCTTCCTCTCCTGGGCGCCGTTATTCCCTCCTCTCGTCGAGCCGCCACCTCTCCCACCGTGAATGGAGTAGTGGCAGGCCCTGTGCAAACTGTTGGTAATAGACCCTAGAGGCAATCCTGTAATGATGTTATTTCCTTATGTATTCATGAGTTATTTGTATTGTGCTTGAACATCATCATTGCTATGTATCAATAAGTACATGGCTTCTTTGTGAGACTATATATTATATGATGATTGTTCTAATGGTCCTAATTGACAAGGTTATGCAAACACATATTATTCCAGCAAAACTCAAATCTTCTACCATGTGCACAAATCAAGCATGCATGCGCAATGGTTTTCAGTTTGGACAATATTTTCATGTTTTTTCATTTTTCGATCGAAAAAGACCAATAAACAACTCTCGGACGGTCTACCCCCTATACATACATCCAAAGGGGTAGGACACGGTCTACCCCCTAGACATCCATCCAAAGGGGTAGCACAAGACGCCTTCCATTTTGTTTGTGTTAGGGTGGACCTAGTTGACATACCAAACCAAGTTGGAGCATTGGTCTTGCTACTTGTGAGCTACATTGGGATTTTTCCCGAAGAGGAAGAGTGAAGCAATATATTAGCTTATAAGTATTTCCCTCAGTGAGAACCAAGGTTATCGAACCAATAGGAGAACCACGCAAATCCTCGTGAACAACATCTGCACAGACAAGAGCAAATACTTGCACCCAACGCGGGCAAGAGGGCTGTCAATCTCCTTGAACTAGTTACTTGCAAGGACCAAATCTGGTAGTGGTAGATAGATAAATTGCAAAATAAAAGAGAAGTAAATAAATTGCAGCAAGGTATTTTTGGTTTTAGTAATATGATTAAGATAGACCCGGGGCCATAGTTTTCACTAGAGGCTTCTCTCTCGAAACAATAGCATACGGTTGGTAGATAAATTACTGTTGGGCAATTGATAGAAAAGCGCATAGTTATGATGTTATTCATGGCAATGATCACATATATAGGCACCACGTCCGTGACAAGTAGACCGACTTCTGCCTGCATCTACTACTATTACTCCATCAATTGACCGACTCCTGCCTACATCTATGGTATTAAGTTCATGACAAACAGAGTAACGCTTTAAGCAAGATGACATAATGTAGATAGAATAAAACCAAGCAATATGATTAAACCCCGTCGTTTTACCCTTAATGGCAACAATACAAATACGTGCCTCGCTACTCTTTCTGTCACTGGGTGAGGACACCGCAAGATTGAACCCATTACAAAGCACCTCTCCCACTGAAGATAAATCAATCTAGTTGGCCAAACCAAATGGATAATCTGAGAGAAACACAAAGCTATAATAATCATGAATAATAAAGTTCAGAAAAGACTTAATTACTTTCAATGAATAATATGATCATAAACCCACAATTCATCGGATCCCAACAAACACACCGCAAAAGAAGATTACATCGGATAGAACTCCAAGAAGATCGAGGAGAACATTGTATTGAAGATCAAAGAGAGAAGAGAAGCCATCTAGATACTAGCTATGGACCTGTATGTCTGTGGTGAACTACACACATCATCGGAAGGGAGCAAGGTTGATGTAGAAGCCCTCCGTGATCGATTCCCCCTCCGGCAGAGTACCGGAAAAGGCCTCCAGATGGGATCATGAAAGAACAGAAGCTTGCAGCGGCAGAAAAATTGTTTCGTGTGGCTCTCTGGGGGTTTCCCAATATTTGAGAATTTATAGAAGTGGAATTAGGTCAGACGGAGCCACGTGGAGCCCATAAGGTAACAGGGCGTGCCTACCCCCCAGGGCGCGCCTTGTTGCCTTGTCGTCTCCTCGTTTGTCGTCTGGTCTCCCCCCGAAGCTTCTAGTGTCTCTTATGTCCAGAAAAAAATCGTCAAAAAGTTTCGTAGCGATTGGACTCCATTTGGTACTGATTTTCTAGAAAACAAAAAACAAGCAGAAAACAACAACTGGCACTAGGCATTGGATTAACAGGTTAGTCCCAAAAATGATATAAAATAGTATAAAAAGTATTTAAGATTGGTAATATAATAGCATGAAACAATCAAAAATGACAGATACGTTGGAGACGTATCAGCATTCCCAAGCTTAATTCTTGCTCGTCCTCGAGTAGGTAAATGATAAAAATAGAATTTTTGATGTTGAATGCTACCTAGCATGTTTATCATGTAATCTCTTTACGGTATAAATGATGAGAAACGATGAAGTAGTTGATATAAACATAATAATATCCACGAATATAAGAACATAATCATTACTGTTTCAAAATAAACGATGCTCAACGAATGTTATCCCTACTCATTGAATTATGTAAGCATTGCATGACTCTGCTTTCACCGCATAAGTATAAATTGTGAGCACCCCAATGTCAAACCAAGCAATTGTATCATACTTTTTAACGCGCTTCAGCATTTTCAACCCTACAGAATACATGAGCGTGAGCCATGGATATTAGCACTAAGGTGGAATAGAATGCGGTCGTAGAGATATATAGGAGAAGTCAAAAAGGAAGAAAGTATCGCATCAACTCAGCGGATCAACGGGCAATGGAGAGTCCCATCAATCCATATCAATGCGAGGAGTCGGGATTGCAATGGAACTGATGCACTAGATCTATAAGTGTATGAAAGCTCAAACTGAAACTAAGTGGGTGTGCATCGAACTTGCTTGCTCATGAAGACCTCGGGCATTTGAGAAAGCCCATCATAGGAATATACAAGCCAAGTAATATAATGAAAAATTCCCACTAGTATATGAAAGTGATAACTTAGGAGACTCTCTATGTGAAGAACAAGGTGCTACTCTGAAGCACAAGTGTGGTACAAGGATAGTAACATTGCCCCTTCTCTCTTTTCTCTCATTTTTCATTTTTTTGTTGGGCTCTTTGGCCTCTTTTTTCTCTTTTTTTTCCTTTTCTTATTTTCCGTCCGGAGTCTCATCCCGACTTGTGGGGGATTCATTGTCTCCATCATCCTTTCCTCATTGGGACAATGCTGTAATAATGATGATCATCACATACTTATTTACTTACAACTCGATAAACTGATACAAGACGACTCTATATGAATGCCTCTGGCAGTGTACCGGGATGTGCAATGATCTAGCGTAACATGTATAACAATGATGAATGGTGGCTTTGCCACAAATATCATGTCAGCTCTATATGATCATGTAAAGCAATATGATGATGAACACACAAATCATTAAAATACACACACTATGCAAATAAAAAACAGATTTTTTCCAAAATAGAACAATTTGTAATAATCTGAATAAAAAACATACTTCTGCAACTTCAAAAATGCGGAAAAATTAGGAAAACGTGGGCAATTTGTATATCAATAATGTGTAAAAAGTTCAGATCGAAAGCACGTTCTAGTGAATTATAGTAATTCCTGGACTGAGAGCAAAAGTTTCTGTTTATTGACAAAATCAAGTCAACTATTATCCAAATCATCCCAAAGGCTTTACTTGGCACAAATACTAATCAAAAGATAAAAGCAAAATCATTACAATAGCAGTAATCATGTCATCACACCAAAAAAGAAATAAAAGAAAAAAATTAAGATAACTATTGGGTTGCCTCCCAACAAGCGCTATTGTTTTACGCCCCTAGCTAGGTGTAATGCATTGTTTCAAGTATTGTTATCTTTTGTTTCTAAATCCTTTTGAATCAAATCTTCAAAAACCTTTCTCATTAATTCCCTACTATCATGTTCTACTTTTTTAGCAGGGGAAATTAAATAGTTGAAGGGATTTAGTTTAGTAATTTAACATTCATTACTTTGAATTCCGAATCATCACCATAAAGATCCTCATATAAAACATGGATTTCATCATCAATAGGATCTCTAGCAGTATTCTCGAACCATTATTCACAAAATCCCTCATAAATTCCTGATCCATTGAAATTTATCACAACTGTTATGGTACAAAGTTTTGATTAATTCAACACAAGGAACTTTCTTCCTAATATTTTCACCATCAGCAAAATAATCATTATATTCCAACCTACGTATGGTGTCCTTGTCATGAAGGATTTCTTCTATTGGAGGATGCTCAAAATCTATTTTATAAAAGGAAAAGATATCCCTAGCTTCTTGGATATAGTCAAATTCATGCATAAGGATGATAGTGGCGATCTTTTTAGCCTTTGGATTATGGATAGTAGGAAGTTCAAAGAATATCTTTAGTAAGGCAGGATGAATATGCAAGAATTTTCTTTCTAATTTAGCACAAGCATAGCAATAGCATCCACATAGGAATTTGTTTTATCAAGAATATATCCTTTAATTATTGGTATGACTCCCGTGCAATCAAAGAATTCCTGAATGACATTCTTTCCAATTATATTCCCACTACCCGCATGATAAGTTTTAGTTTTAAAGATTGTGGGAGATTTATTGTCCGAAAGATCATGATTAAGATCAAATAATTTAGGGGTTTCCTCAAGGGACTCACTAGCACTTTCAACAACCACTTTCTCAAAGTCAGACATGATAGCAACTTCAAGCAAAACAAGCAAAGCAAAATATTTTTGTGTTTTTCAATTTTTAGAGAAGTAGAGGGAGATGAAAAAGAAAGGCAAATAAAAAGTAGAGCAAGTAGATGATAGTTTGAGTGAAGGTACTTGTAGTGATTTGATGATGTCTCTCCGACAACGGCGCTAGAAATTCTTTCTGCTACTTGTGAGCTGCGTTGGGATTTCCCCCGAAGAGAAGGGTGAAGCAATATAGTAGCTGATAAGTATTTCCCTCAGTGAGAACCAAGGTTATCGAACCATGCAAATCCTAGTGAACACTGCACACACAAGAGCAAATACTTGCACCCAACGCGGACAAGAGGGTTGTAAATCCCCTTTGAACTCGTTACTTGCAAGGATCAAATCTTGTAGTGGTAGATAGATAAATTGCAAAACAAAAGTAAATAAATTGCAGCAAGGTATTTTTGGTTTTAGTAATATGATTAAGATAGACCCGGAGCCATAGTTTTCACTAGAGGCTTCTCTCTCGAAACAATAGCATACGGTGGGTAGACAAATTACTATTGGGCAATTGATAGAAAAGCGCATAGTTATGATGTTATTCATGGCAATGATCACATATATAGGCATCACGTCCGTGACAAGTGGACCTACTCCTGCCTGCATCTACTACTATTACTCCACTGCTACTTGTGAGCTGCGTTGGGATTTCCTCGAGGAGGAGAGGATGATGCAGTACAGTAGAGATAAGTATTTCCTTCAGTTAAGAACCAAGGATATCAATCCAGTAGGAGAATCACACAAAGCCTCATGAACAACACCTACACACACAAAAGCAAATACTTTAACCCAACGCGAACAAGAGGGTTGTCAATCCCCTTGGCGATTACTTGCAAGGATTAAATCTCGTAGTGGTAGATAGATAAATTGCAAAGATAAAATAAAATAAAATAGAAAATTGCAGCAAGGTATTTTTGTGTTTTATATATGATAAAAGTAGACCTAGGGGCTCTAGTTTTCACTAGAGGCTTCTCTCTCGAGCACATAATATACGATGGGTGAACAAATTATTGTTGGCAATTGATAGAAAAGCGCATAGTTATGATGATATTTAAGGCAATGATCATGTATATAGGCATCACATCCGAGACAATTAGACCGACTCCTGCCTACATCTACAACTATTACTCCACCCATCGACCGCTATCCAGCATGCGTCTAGGGTATTAAGTATAAAACAGAGTAACGCCTTAAGCAAGATAACATGATGTAGACCCATAAACCTAATCAATATGAATAAACCACATCGTTTTACCCTTAATGGCAACAATACAAATACGTGTCTTGTCCCCTACTTTGCCACTGGGATATAGCACCACAAGATTGAACCCATCACAAAGCACCTCTCCTAGTGAAGATAAATTATTCTAGTTGGCCAAACCAGATGATAGATCGGAGAGAAAATACAAAGCTGTAACAATCATGCAAAATAAAGTTCAGAAAAGACTCCATTAATATTCATAAATATTCAGATTATAAACCCACAATTCATCGGATCCCAACAAACACACCACAAAAGAAGATTACATCGAATAGAACTCCAAGAAAATCGACAAGAACATTACATTGAAGATCAAAGAGAGAGAAGAAGCCATATAGCTACTAGCTATTGACCCGTAGGTCTGTGGTGAATTACTCATGCATCATCAGAAGGCAGCAAAGAAGATGTAGAAGTCCTCCATGATCGATTCCCCCCTCTGGCAGAGTACCGGAAAAGGCCTTCGGATGGGATCACGGAAGAACATAAGCTTGTGGCGGCGGAAAAAGTGTTTCGGGTGGTCTCTGGTATACTGGGAATATTTGGGAATTTATAGAGGCGGAATTAGGTCAAAGAGGTGCCACGAGGGCCCACAAGCTCAGGGGGGGGACCCCCATGGGGCACGCCTGGTGAGCTTGTCGCTCCCTCGTGACTCTTCTGGTCTTCTCCCGAACCTTCGTGGGTCCATTCTGGTCCATAAAAAATCACCATAAAGTTTCATGATGTTTGGACTTCAATTGATATTGATTTTCTGAAAAGCCAAAAACAAGCAAAAAACTGCAGCTGGCACTGGGCACTAGGTTAATAGGTTAGTCCCAAAAAATGATATAAAATAGCATATAAATGCATATAAAACATCCAAGATTGATACTATAATAGCATGGAACAATAGAAAATTATAGATACATTGGAGACGTATCAAGCATCCCCAAGCTTAATTCCTTCTCGTCCTCGAGTAGGTAAATGATAAAAATAGAATTTTTGATGTGGAATGCTACCTAACATGTTCATCATGTAATCTTTCCTTTATCGTATGAATATTAAGATCCGAATGATTCAAAGCAATAGTCCATAATTTGATATAAAGACATCAATACTCAGGCATACCAACAAACAATCATGCCTTTCAAAATAAAAATGCTAAAGAATCCCTACAAAATTATATAGTCTTGTCATGCTCCATCTTCTTAACACAAAGTATTTATCATGTACAACCCCGATGACAAGCCGAGCAATTGGTTCATACTTTTTAACGCGCTTCAACTCTTTCAACCCCCACGCAATACATGAGCATAAGCCATGGACATAACACTTTGGGTGGAATAGAATGCGGTGGTAGAGATTAATAAGGGAAGACAAAAAAGGAAGATAGTCTCACATCGACACGACTAATCAACGGGCTCTAGAGATGCCCATCAATTGATGTCAATGCAAGGAGTAGGGATTGCCATGCAACGGATGCACTAAGAGCTATAAGTGTATGAAAGCTCAAACAAAAAACTAAGTGGGTGTGCATACAACTGGCTTGCTCAAGAAGACCTCAGGCATTTGAGGAAGCCCATCATCAGAATATACAAGCCAAGTTCTATAATGAAAAATTCCCACTAGTATATGAAAGTGAAAACATAGGCGACTCTCTATATGAAAAACATGGTGCTACTTTGAAGCACAAGTGTGGAAAAGGATAGTAACATTGCCCCTTCTCTCTTTTTCTCTCATTTTTTTGTTGGGATATTTTTTGCCTCTTTTTTTATATATTTCCTCACTGGGACAATGCTCTAATAATGGTGATCATCACACTTCTATTTACTTACAACTCGATACTAGAACAGTATGACTCTATATGAATGCCTCTGGCAGTGTACCAGGATGTGCAATGATGCTAGCGTAACATGTATGATAATGATGAACGGTGGCTGAGCCACAAATACTGTGTCAGCTATATGATCATGCAAAGCAATATGACAATGAAGATGTATGTCATAATAATGGAACAGTGGAAGTTGCATGGCAATATATCTTGGAATGGCTATGGAAATGCCATGATAGGTAGGTATGGTGGCTGTTTTGAGGAAGATATAAGGAGGCTTATGTGTGATAGAGCGTATCATATCACGGGGTTTGGATGCACTTGCGAAGTTTGCACCGACTCTCGAGGTGAGAAAGGGCAATGCACGGTACCGAAGAGGCTAGCAAATTATGGAAAGGTGAGAGTGCGTATAATCCATGGATTCACATTAGTCATAAAGACTCACATACTTATTGTGAAAGTTTATTAGCCCTTGAAGCAAAGTACTACTATGCATGCCCCTAGGGGGATAGATTGGTAGGAAAAGACCATCACTCGTCCCCGACCGTCACTCATAAAGAATACAATCAATAAGAAATCATGCTCCAATTTCTTAGGATAACTAGAGACTATACGTGCATGCTTTGGGAATCAAAAACCTTAACACCAGTTTTCTTATTAAACCACAATCATTCATGAGTACCTCCCACATATTACCATCTCAATATCCCAAAACTATTGCAAGAAATGAAACTTATCATATTCAGTGATCTACATGAAAGTTTTCATTATATCCCTCTTGAATACCTATCATATCCGGAACAATTTCATAACACGTGCATATTGCCATTATTATTTATTAGATTCTCAAAAATATATAAGTGAAGCATGAGAGTGCAACTATTTATTTAAAATATAACCACCGCTATGCTCTAAAAGATATAAGTGAAGCACTAGAGCAACTGCCTAGCTTAAAAGATATAAGTGAAGCACATAGAGTATTCTAACAAATCATAAATAAATGCGTGTCCCTCTCAAAGGTGTGTGCACCAAACAATGATTGTGGCAAACTAAGAAGCAAACAAAGCAAATACTACTATAATACACGATGCTCCAAGCAAAACTCATATCATGTAATGAATAAAAATATATTTCCAAGTGGTATACTGATGGATTGTAGACGAAAGAGGGGATGCCATCCAGGGCATCCCAAAACTTAGATGCTTGGTTTTCCTTGAATATTACCTTGGGGTGCCTTGGGCATCCCCAAGCTTAGGGTCTAACCACTCCTTATTCCTTCATCCATCGTGATCTCACCCAAAACTAGAAAACTTCAGCACACAAAGCTCAACAGAAACCTCGTAAGATCCGTTAGTATAACAAGCAAATCATAAACTTCAGGTACTGTTGTAAAGCCATTCATATTTTATTATTGCATAATACCTAATGTATTCTAACTTCTCCATGACTTATACCCCCCGATATAATCAATAGATTCATCAAAACAAGCAAACTATGCAACGAAAACAGAATCTGTCAAAAACAGAACAGTCTGTAATGATCTGAACAAACACAATACTTATGTAACTCCAATTTTGTTTTACAAATTAGGAAAACATGGAAAAAATTTATATCAATAATTTGTGAAAAAATTAGAATTTTATCATGTTCCAGTGAATTTTAAAAATTCTAGTACTGGGGGCAAAAGTTTCTGTTTTTTCACAGAATCAAGTCATCTATCAACCAAATCATCCCAAAGGCTTTACTTGGCACAAACACTAATTAAAACATAAAAAACATAATCATAATAGTAGCATAATTGTGTGAACACTCAAAAATAGAATAGAAAAAAAAGGTATTGGGTTGTCTCCCAACAAGCTCTTTCTTTATAGCCATTAAGATAGGCTTTGAGATTTCAATGATGCTCATATGAAAGACAAGAAATGAAGCACAAAGAGAGCATCATAAAACATGTGACAAACACATTTAAGTCTAACATGCTTCCTATGCATAGGCATTTTATAAGTAAACAAATTATCAAGACAAGCAATATCTAGCATATGCAAATAGGAAGAATGAAGCATTAATAATTTCAACATAACGAGAGGTAATTTAGTAACATGAAAATTTCTATAACCATATTTTTCCTCTATCGTAATAATTACATGTAGGATCATATTCAAATTTAACATATAGCTATCATAAACAATATTCTCTTTATGATCCACATGCATCCAAATCTTATAGTCTTCCAAGATAGTGGGATTAACATCAACTAAAGTCATGACCTCTCCAAACCCACTTTTATCAATAATTTCATAAGATTGAACACTCTCCAAATATGTGGGATTCTCTTTTCCTAAAGTTGACACTCTTCCAAACCCACTTTCAATATTATTGCAAACATTATTATCAATATCATATTCATCATGAGGCTTAAATAAATTTTCAAGATCATAAGAAGCATCACCCCAATCATGATCATTGCAATAAGTAGTGGACATAACAAAATTATCATCTCCAAGCTTGTAACTTTGCATATCATTAGCACAATTGACATTAATAGAATTTATAGTGACATCATTGCAATCATGCTGTTCATTCAAGGAGCTATAATGAATCACTTTATAAATTTCTTCTTTTAACACTTCACCACAATTTCCAGATTCATGATTTTCAAGCAAAAAATCATAGAGGTAATCAAGTGCACCCAACTCACTAGCAATTGGTTCATCATAATTGGATCTTTTGAAAAGATTAGCAAGTGGATGAGGATCCATAGTTATCTTAAATTTTGGCTTTCATTTTCTGTTTTTGAGTGTTGACATGAAGGCAAAAATCAAGCAAACGAGCAAACAAAAATATTTTTGTGTTTTGTAAAAAAAATTGAAGTGGGGGATATGAAAATGAGAGGCAAAGGCAAATAAAAATAAGAGCAAGTAGATGATAGTTTGTGCGAAGGTACTTGATAGGTTTTGATGATGTCTCCCCGGCAACGGCGCCAAAAATTCTTCCTACAACTTGTGAGCTGCGTTGGGATTTCCTTGAAGAGGAAAGGATGATGCAGTATAGTAGAGATAATTATTTCCCTCAGTTAAGAACCAAGGTTATCAATCCAGTATGATAATCACACAAAGCCTCGTGAACATCACCTACACACACAAAAGCAAATACTTGCACCCAACGCAAACAAGAGGGTTGTCTATCCCCTTGGCGGTTACTTGCAAGGATTAAATCTCGTAGTGGTAGATAGATAAATTGCAAAGATAAAATAAAAGAAAATAGAAAATTGCAGCAAGGTATTTTTGTGTTTTTATATATGATAAAAGTAGACCCGAGGGCCATCGTTTTCACTAGAGGCTTCTCTTGAGCACATAACATACGATGGGTGAACAAATTACTGTTGGGCTATTGATAGAAAGCGCATAGTTATGACGATATTCAAGGCAATGATCATGTATATAGGCATCACGTCCGAGAGAAGTAGACCGACTCCTGCCTGCATCTACTATTATTACTCCACCCGTCGACCGCTATCCAGCATGCATCTAGGGTATTAAGTGTAAAACAGAGTAACGCCTTAAGCAAGATGACATGATGTAGACAAAGTAAACCCAATCAATATGAATAAACCCCGTCGTTTTACCCTTAATGGCAAGAATACAAATACGTGTCTTTTCCCCTACTTTGTCACTGGGATAGAGCACCGCAAGATTGAACCCATCACAAAGCACCTCTCCCACTGAAGATAAATCAATCTAGTTGGCCAAACCAAACGGATAGATCGGAGAGAAATACAAAGCTATAAAAATCATGAATAATAAGGTTCAGAAAAGACTCCATTAATATTCATAAATATTCAGATCATAAACCCACAATTCGTTGGACCCAACAAATACACCGCAAAAGAAGATTACATCGAATAGAACTCCAAGAACATCGAGGAGAACATTGTGTTGAAGATCAAAGAGAGATAAGAAGCCATCTAGCTACTAGCTATGGACCCGTAGGTATGTGGTGAACTACTCATGCATCATCGGAAGGCAGCAAAGATGATGTAGAAGCCCTCCATGATCAATTCCCCCTCCGTCAGAGTACCGGAAAAGGCCTTCAGATGGGATCCCGGAATAACAGAAGCTTGCGGCGGTGGAAAAAGTGTTTCGGTTGGCTCTCTGGTATATTGGGAATATTTGGGAATTTATAGAGGTGGAATTAGGTCAAGAGGTGCCACAAGGGGCCCACAAGCTCAGGGTACGGCCCCCTAGGGTGCGCCTGGTGAGCTTATCGCTCCCTGGTGACTCTTCTGGTCTTCTCCCGAACCTTTGTGGGTCCCTTCTAGTCCATAAAAAATCACCGTAAAGTTTCATCATGTTTGGACTCTGTTTGATATTGATTTTCCGAAAAGCCAAAAAGAAGCAAAAAATAGCAACTGGCACTGGGCACTAGGTTAATAGGTTAGTCCCAAAAATGATATAAAATAACACATAAATGCATATAAAACATCCAAGATTGATACTATAATAGCATGGAACAATAAAAATTTATAGATACGTTGGAGACATATCATCCACCAATCGACTGACTCTTGTCTTCATCTATGGTATTAAGTTCATGACAAACAGAATAACACTTTAAGCAAGATGACATGCTGTAGATAGAATAAAACCAAGCAATATGATTAAACCCCGTCGTTTTACCCTTAATGTACAAATACGTGCCTCGCTACCCTTTCTATCACTGGGTGAGGACACCAAAAGATTGAACCCATTACAAAGCACCTCTACCACTGAAGATAAATCAATCTAGTTGGCCAAACCAAACGGATAGATCGGAGAGAAATACAAAGCTATAATAATCATGCATAATAAAGTTCAGAAAAAACTCAATTACTTTCAATGAATAATCTGATCATAAACCCGCAATTTATCGGATCCCATCAAACACACCGCAAAAGAAGATTACATCGGATAGAACTCTAAGAAGATCGAGGTGAACATTGCATTGAAGATAAAAGAGAGGGAAGAAGCCATCTATCTACTAGCACTGGACCCATAGGTCTGTGGTGAACTCACATATCATCGAAAGAGCAGCAAGGTTGATGTAGAATCCCTCTGTGATCGATTCTCCCTCCAGCGGAGTACCGAAAAAGGCCTCCGGATGGGATCGCGGAAGAACATAAGCTTGCGTCGGCAGAAAAATTGTTGCATGTTGCTCTCTGGGGGGTTTCCCAATATTTAAAATTTGTAGAAATGGAATTAGGTCAGAAAGAGCCACGTGGGCCCACAAGGTAACAGGGCGCGGCTACCCCCTAGGGCGCACCCTGTTGCCTTGATGTCTCCTTGTTTGTCGCCTGGTCTCCTCCCAAAGCTTCTACTGTCTCTTTTGTCTTAAAAAATTGACAAAAGGTTGTGTACCGTTTGGACTCCGTTTGGTACTGATTTTCTGGATAACCAAAAACAAGCAGAAAATAGCAACTAGCACTTGGCACTTGGTTAATAGGTTAGTCCCCAAAAATGATATAAAATAGTATAACAAGTATGTAAGATTGGTAATATAATAGCATGAAACAATCAAAAATTATAGATACGTTGGAGATGTATCGGCTATACATCGGATTCCCTCATGTAGCATTGGCCCGGTACATCTGCAGGCTCCGTCCAAAACCTTCGTGCTACAATGTCCACTTTGTGAAGCAACTACATCATTAAATATGTGAACTGCCCCAAGTTTTTTTCCAGTGCATACCATGACCAAATCAAGCACGCATGCACAATGGTTTTCTGTTTAGACAAGTTTTCCATTTTCTGGATTTTTTCGGTCAAAAATGCAAGAAAACTGGCCGCACGTGACAAAACTTTCAACATTTACTGGAAATGGTTCAAACTTGGCATGGACCAATGAAAATTGGTATGCAACCATTCTCTAGCCAACATTTGGCAGTTGCCAAAATTTGGCATTTGGCAGCAAACCAATTAGCCTCTAACAGAGGCAACAAAATCTCCTAACTGAAGTAATATCTTTATCGTAATTATCTTTTGTGTGACAAATGTGGCCACACACGGATGTATTTGTGTGTTGTCACATTAAGTTTCCAGTAGATAATCTCCTCCTTTAGGTCTCCACAGAACCTACCACCAAATCTCCCCATATCCATTCATCCAGATATCGCCATCTTTGAAACTTTCTGCATCGCCATCCCTCTCACCTGTGCTCATCGGACCGTCCTCTGGTGGATTGTTTCGTGCTACTTAGATTCGAGCGACAATGATTAAGGAGAAGAATGTGGTACGTATTTGAACTATAGAATCAGTCAAATCTAATTTCAGTAAGCACAAATTGGTATGATAGTACTGATGATGTGCTTGTTCTCGAATCATAGTATGGCATTTGTTTGGACACCAAGCGTTTGAGCACCGGTGAGAACTGGATGAAGAATGTTTTTGCTGTCACCCTCGCAAGGGATTTGCGGACAGGATAGTAAGATCCAATCTTACATGTTCCATACCAACTAGCATGAGAAATTTAGTACTATTTTTACTTGTCAGTTGTTTGTAATGTTTACTGCAGAAAGAGTTATATTGCAGTAGATTTATTAGTTGAGCAAATGGTCTTGTGTACTTACATGTAAATTAAAATCTTCTACAGGCTTATATGATATTTTTGTTTTGAACTAGTAAACTACTCTTCTGTTTGTGGCATACTTTGATTGGACCAGCAGTTTCTATTAGTAGGTAGTTTATATTTATTAACTATCATAAATATACTACTCTCAGTTTATCCCCTACTACAGAAGGGTTAGTTTCATGCAGAAATATAGAGTGCCCATGGGCCAAAATGGGAATTTTCATGCAAGTTTCACTACCATAGAGGGGTTTGAATTCCCATGTGACTTTACCAACGAAAATGCATTCACCTATATTTCTGAGAATTCTTAGAAGGAATTTGTTAGAGTTTACACGCTTCATGTGGGGCAGTAGATTATGTTCAGTATGGTCAACTCACATCTACCAACTAGCCTTGTGACAACTAGAAATTTGCCTATATTCCTCCAAGTAAACTACATTCTTGTTCCTGCTTGTTTTAGTACTATTATTGTATCATATAACATAGGGTTTAATTTAATTGTGTGTGCTATAATATTGTAGCATACTACAATTTTTCTAATGAGGAAAAGGATACTATTGAGAATCTCACTGTCACTAATGGAACAAATATCAACTGGAGAATGATGGAGACTGTCGTAAGCCAAGTTATGAACCTTGACATGTTAGTGGACTATCATGATGTTGAAAACTATGATCAAGGAAGCTTATGGATTCCTCCATACCTTCACATGGTCAGATTGCACCAAGAACTTTGGGGTAACCAAATTTCTTGTTCTTCCATTAGTTTGTGTCATTTGAGTACATTTAGTTTTGTTGCAAATTAATTGTTTTTCCTTTACTTGTGAACAATAAGTTGCAAATTTGGTCACATAACGAATATGTTGTTCAGACAGAAACTGCCTGAGCGTGTTGTCCCCGAAGACATGGATGAATATGGTGCCATAAGAGTATCTCTAGTAGACCCCTTAAAATGCACGAAATTGTAAAATAACCGCCGGTTTACGGTTTTAGGCGGAAAAAAAACAACCCGAATAGAACCCGTAAATGACTCCGACCTATAATTTTTTTAAGGGGCGCGAAGAACATCCCCGCCAAACCCATGAAAATAAGGATTTCAGAGGCAACCCGAGGGTGCCCTGTATAGGCGAAAGACCGTTGGGGGAGTCTAACTACCATCGGAACCTTCATGGCTCGCTCCCGTCAGCCCGTCCTCGGCTGTCGGCCGCCCGCCGCGGCCGCCGGCTGTCCGCTGCGCCCGCCGGCCGTCCGTCCGCCCTGCTCGCGCGTGACTCTCCCGACGGAGGAGCTAGCTAGCTAGCTGAATCGATTCAAACGGAGCCAGCTAGCTAGCTAGAATTGATTCAGCTAGCTAGCTCGCTACGGCGAACGAAGGAGTCCGGCCGCCGCCCGCGCCGCCCCGGCCTCTGCCCGCACACCGCGGCCGCCCCGCCTCTTCCTTGTCCGCCCGTCCACCGACGACCGCCCTGGCCTCCGGTATGTGCAGATTTCAAATTGGCGTGAGGAAGAGGACGGCCAGAAAAAAGTGGGCTAGCTGTGGGCCTGTTCGGTATATTCAGAGAATATTCTATTTTACGGGTTGATTATACGGGATCTGTTGGGCTGCAGCTAAAATCGGCCCTTAAAACACGTTTTTCTCATCCCATATAACAACTTTAAGGGTCCGCGATATAAGGGGTCTGCTAGAGATGCTCTAACCATTGTTTGTCATCCACACACTAGGGTGTCAACTACATACACCATTTCTGATATTGATGGTCGTGTCTGTGTAAACAAATGGAACGAGTTCATGATGAAGGAAAAACTCTTGGTGATTGGAGACAAGGTGCTAATGTTGCTGTACCCGGGAGATCATGGGATTTATCTATTTGTTTCCCATGTTGCAGATGTGCCTCTCGAGTAGTTTCAGCACAACATAGTGTCCAAAAATAATTTATGGGCTTTATAAGTCCTTGCTGTAATGTGGTACTTTAGTACTTCATCATGATACACTTGTGTTCGTGAAGATGATAGTGTGCAGCACTTTGAGTGTGCAAGACTTGTTATGGTTGTTCATGTTTTAGCATTCGATTTTCTTTATTGCAACTTGTTTTATTCATTATTTTTATTCTGTTACAAGTGAACAATGGTTCGCCATGATCCGATGATTTCGTGCCATCCCACGGGCAGAAATGTAGATCCAACAAACTCAATCCTAGTTCGTTACAACCAACGACTAGGAGTACTACCTGAACCTTAACAGAAGCGATACCTGTCGATCTTCACACTGTTGTCGACAATAGGGTGAAGAGCTACAATTAACTGGCAAAACTAAAACTAACAGCGACAGACAGGGTTTATGCTAACCCAAAGTATTAGTCATCATTTGTTTCCTTAATTGGGGATAATTGAAATTTTTACTTAATCAATAGACCCCCTCCTTCTAATTTCTTAACAGGGAGCACAAATAGTGCTAATTAACAAAACTTTATTATTTCTTGAGAATCAACAGCACACACAACACACACTGCACCATTACACTAGCCATCAGAAACTTTAGCAAAAAAAAATTTGTCTCCCTAATCCTAACATCATATAAGCTTGGTGCTTGGTAATGGTTGGCAGATTGCTCTGACAGTAATTGGTCTTGCCTCCAAGATGGCCTCTGTGGCTAGCGGCATTCTTTCCCCACTGTTTTTTTTTGCATGATGTAGCTCTTCCCTTCTATCCTGTGCTGCACCAATTGCATCAATAGCAGTAGCACCAACAAGGACACTTGTAGCAACAACATGATCCACATACTCTAGTTCCCAGCGCCAGAAATCACATGTAACCTATAAATCAAACCAGCACAAATCAAAAAGTACAAAAATGACTACTACACCACATAACGACCCAAAGTAAAAAAAGAAAATGTACATTGTGGGGCTTGCACTTATAGAACACCCAACCACCGTGCTCGTCGGTGTTGGAGAGATAGAATCTCACCGGCTCGCCATAGTCAGGGCAAGGGATCAGGGGCACATCAATTGAGCGCCCCCTCATCACAGACCTAATCGAGCTCGAGGACGACATGGTGAATTAGGTGCTCGGCAACGGCGATAATGGCAGACGGTGGCCCTAATCCCTTGGGTAAGAGAAGAACTAGGGATGTTTGTTGTCAAATATTCGCTCGTGCGCTGGCCCAATAAACCCGTACACCGACGCCAGAGGATCGTGCTCCTTCTAAATAGGCCAACTAATAGATCGTGCATATATCTTCCAAATTAAAAATTGACCACAAATGTATACCCTTCCATCGAGGTGCATATCTTCGAAACAACTAATTGGCCCTAAAATCACGGAGATATGCCCTTCCATCGTAGCGCATATCTATCCTATCTTAACTTTGTGTCTCCTGACGTAGCCGTGACCGGGATCGAGCCATCGCTTCGCAGTTGCCCACGCCGACGCCGGAGTAAAAAGGTCTCCTTTTCCACTTCTCCTCCCATCTTCGCTTGCAATGCTGATACATTTTTCCATTAATTCATGCAAGAAGATGCTACTTGTGAGTTGCATTGGGATTTTCTCGAAGAGGAGAGGATGATGCAGTACAGTAGAGATAAATATTTCTCTCAGTTAAGAACCAAGGTTATCAATCCAGTAGGAGAACCGCACAGAACCTCGTGAACAACACCTGCACACACAAAATCAAATACTTGCACCCAACGCTATCAAAAGGGTTGTCAATCCCCTTGGCGGTTACTTGCAAGGATTAAATCTTGTAGTGGTAGATAGAAAAATTGCAAAGATAAAATAAAATAAAATAGAAAAAGTGCAGCAAAGTATTTTTGTGTTTTATATATGATAAAAGTAGACCCGGGGGCCATAGTTTTCACTAGAGGCTTCTCTCTCGGACACATAGCATATAGTGGGTGAACAAGTTACTATTGGGCAATTAATAGAAAAGCGCATAGTTATACGAAAGTGCTCTTTTGATCCCGAGCTCATATGCTCCCGCATGAACAGTAAAATTGAAAAAAATAGTAATTTTTTTTAAAAAATCTGATTTTTTTTTCTGTGATGAACATTCATGAATGTTCTAACTGTGTGCAAAATTACAGGTCGAAATGACATTCGTGGAGGTCTAGGAAAAAATAACAAAATTGATGCTCCAAAATGCTTCCAACAATAGTCTTCTTGGACCATCGATTTTATTTTTTTTGCCCAGACCTCCACGAATGCCATTTCAACCTGAAATTTTGTATGCAGTTAGAAAATTTATCAATGTTCATCACAAAAAAAATTCAGATTTTTTTGAACTTTTTTACTATTTTTTTTATTTTACTGTTCATGCGGGAGCATATGAGCTCGGGATCAAATACTCCATGTCCATAGTTATAATGATATTCAAGGCAGTGATCATGTATATAGGCATCACATCGGAGACAAGTAGACCGACTCCTTCCTGCATCTACTACTATTACTCCACCCATCGATCGCTATCCAGTATGCATCTAGGGTATTAAGTTAACAAAAACAAAGTTACGCCTAAAATAAGATGACATGATGTAGACAAATTAAACTGAACTAATGTGAATAAACCCCATCATTTTATCCTTAATGGCAACAATACAAATACGTGTTTGTTCCCATTCTGTCACTAGGATAGAGCACCGCAAGATTGAACCCATCACAAAGCACCTCTCCCCTGAAGACAAATCGATCTAGTTGGCCAAACCAAACGGATAGATCGGAGAGAAATACAAAGCTATAACAATCATGCATAATAAAGTTCAGAAAAGACTCCATTAATATTCATAAATATTCAGATCATAAACCCACAATTCATTGGATCCCAACAAACACACCGCAAAAGAAAATTACATCGGATAGAACTCCAAGAAGATCGAGGAGAACATTGTATTAAAGATCAAAGAGAGATAAGAAGCCATCTAGCTACTAGCTATGGACCCGTAGGTCTGTGGTAAACTACTCACGTATCATCAGTAGGGCAGCAAGGATCATGTAGAAGCCCTCCGTGATCGATTCCCCCTTCGACAGAGTACCAGAAAAGGCCTTCAGATGCGATCAGTGAAGAACAGAAGCTTGGGGCGGCGGAAAAAGTGTTTCGGGTGGCTCTCTGGTATATTGGGAATATTTGGGAATTTATAGAGGCGGAATTAGGCCAAGAGGTGCCACGAGGGGCCACAAGACTGGGGGGTGCGCCCCCTGGGTGCTGCTAGCGAGCTTGTCGCTCCCTCGTGGCTCTTCTGGTCTTCTCCTGAACCTACGTGGGTCCCTTCTGGTCCAGAAAAAATTAATCCAAAGATTTTTCTCCGTTTGGACTTCGTTTGATATTGATTTTATGAAAAGCCAAAAAAAAGCAAAAAACAGCAACTGGCACTGGGCACTTGGTTAATAGGTTAGTCCCAAAAAATGATATAAAATTACATATAAAACATCCAAGATTGATACTATAATAGCATGGAACAATTAAAAACTATAGATACGTTGGAGACGTATCAAGCATCCCCAAGCTTATACCTGCTCGTCGTCGAGTAGGTAAATGATAAAAACATAATTTTTGATGTGGAATGCTACCTAACATGTTCAACACGTCATCTTTCTTTTATGGTATGAATATTAAGATCCGAATGATTCAGAGCAATAGTCTATTGTTTGATATAAAGACACCAATACTCAGGCATGCCAACAAACAATCATGCCTTTCTAAATTAAAATGCTAAAGACCATTATCCCTACAAAATCATATAGTCTTGCCATGCTCCATCTTCTAAACACAAAGTATTTTTCATGCACAACCCCAATGACAAGCCGAGCAATTGGTTCATACTTTTTAACGCGCTTTAGCTCTTTCAACCCCCACGCAATACATGAGCGCAAGCCATGGACATAGCACTATGGGTGGAATAGAATGCGGTGATAGAGATTAATAAGGGAAGTCAAAAAAGGAAGATAGTCTCACATCGACGTGACTAATCAACGGGCTATGGAGATGCCCATTAATTGATGTCAATGCGAGGAGTAGGCATTGCCATGCAACGGATGCACTAAGAGCTATAAGTGTATGAAAGCTCAAACTGAAAACTAAGTGGGTGTGCATCCAACTTGCTTACCCATGAAGACCTCGGGCATTTGAGGAAGCTCATCATCGGAATATACATGCTAGGTTCTATAATGAAAAATTCCCACTAGTATATGAATGTGACAACATAGGAGACTCTCTATATGAAAACATGGTGCTACTTCGAAGCACAAGTGTGGAAAAGGATAGTAACATTGCCCCTTCTCACTTTTTCTCTCATTTTTGGGGCTCTTTTTGGCCTCTTTTTTTATTTCATCACTGGGACAATGCTCTAATAATGATGATCATCACACTTATATTTACTTACAACATGATGTTACAACTCGATAAAACTGAAACATATGACTCTATATGAATGCCTCTGGCAGTGTACCATGACGTGCAATGTTCTAGCGCAACATGTATAAAAATGACGAACGGTGGCTGAGCCACAAATACTATGTTAGCTATATGATCATCCAAAGAAATATGACAATGATGATGTGTGTCATATAAACGGAACGGTGGAAGTGACATGGCAATATATCTCGGAATGGCTATGAAAATGCCATAATAGGTAGGTATCATGGCTGTTTTGAGGAAGATAGAAGGAGGCTTATGTGACGGTGTCCTGGATATGGGGGTACTAACCTATCTGGCCCATAGTCCTCGGATGGGCCGATGGGCCCTCATTCTCTTCAAGCTGGAGTCCAGTAGTTGTGAGCCTAGACGTGATCAAGACTGCCTCTGTCGAAGACTTGATGTATACTCCAAGACATCTCCTACCGCCTCCATGCTTTCCCCTGGATACCGACTGTGTAACCCTAGATGCCCTACCTGGCGTGTATATAAGCCAAGGGGTTTAGCCCATAGAGGGGACCGAATCACAATTTCATTCACCTAGCCCTAGAGGTAGAACACAACTTACGATCTCGAGGTAGATCAACTATGTACTTGATACATCTCCATCAATATAAATGAAAGCAGGATGTAGGTTGTTACCACCATCAAGAGGGCCCGAACCTGGGTAAACATTGTCTCCCCCTGTTCCTGTTACCACCGATCTGAGATCCACAGCTCGGGACCCCCTACCCCGAGGTCTGCCAGATTTCACACCGACACTAGTGCTTTCATTGAGAGTTCTACTATAAGGATCGACAAAGGATCTATGGGTTCGTCGGTTAACGACTCTAACCTCCAAGGCACGATCTCCGTGCTTGAGAACCCCACCGTGGAAGCGCACTTTCCCCTTCGCGAGCAAGAGGCGATCCATGACCTCATTTCTGCCCCGGCCGAACTCCCCATAGAGAGCGAAGGGCCGATGTACTTCTTGGAAAGTGACTTTGATGGCAGTCGTCTAGAGACGGCCGACGAGTCTGATCTTCAAATCAGCTTGGCCAATCCGGCGGCCGCTCGCCCCTCACGGGCTGAAAACGCCAGGGCGTCAAGCCCATGGTCCGTAAATATCGAAACCACTCTCCCTCCCACCTCCCACATCGAATATCATCCCGATAATTTGGGCCCTCCCGATGTCTGGGATCTCGCCTACGTGCAACAACTACCCGACGAATCGATCAGGTAATTCTGGGATAGGCTTTTGCCTGTCATAGATGACATACCAGACTACCAGGACTCCGATATAATAGCAGCTTTTCAACGTGGATGCAAGGATACAGGCGTTTCGAGCGCCCTCTCCCACCGCCACATTCAAACACTTCCAGAGTTATCCAATCTAGTGTCAAATTCTGCAATATCGAAGATGCTTGGTTGGCACAGAAAAAGACAGATTCGATCTGCGACAACAAATTGAAGCGCGACAGGCTCGGACCTCGGCATGACCCCCACGCGCGGTATACATCAGTTGATCGACCTAGGAAAAAGAAGAAAATCACCGGCCGATCTGGGACAACCCTCGATAGCTTCTTGGATAAACCATGCCCGATACACTCTATCTTGCAGAATTCCTGCCCCACTCATAGCCTCTGCGACTGCTGGGTGGTGAGGCAAGTGGCTAAAGGAGGCCCAACCCGCCTCATCGGCATGCCATGGCATGTCGAGGAGTCCTCGGGCGATGACGAGGTCTTGATGATTTACGAGACCTTCACATCTAATAACCAGCGAAAGCGGAATCTGTGGGAAGTTAATTCAATTAGGCAAGTGCCAAGTCGGGGCGCGTGGATAGACACACCAATCACCTTTGATCATAAAGATCAGTCGAGGTCTACCCCAAGTAGGTACCCCGCCGCGCTAGTACTCGACCCAATCATGGGTAGCTGCCTCCTTCGGAAAGTACTCATGGACGGAGGTAGCAGCCTCAACCTGATATACAGAGATACTCTGGAAAAGATGCAAATCGATATATCGCGCATCGAACAGAACCAAACCACCTTTAAAGGTATAATACCAGGACAAGAGGCATGTTGCAGTGGAAAAATCAGCTTGGATGTGGTTTTCGGAACACCGGATAACTACTGATCCGAAGAGGTAAAGTTCCATATCGCCCCTTTCAAGAGCAGATATCACGCCCTTCTCAGGCGGGACGCACTTTCAAGGTTCCAAGCGGCCCCACACTACGGCTACATGAAGCTCAAAATGCCAGTCCCTAACGGGATAATCACCATCTCCAGCGACCCCGACAGAGCACTCAAGGCCGAGAACAAAACCGTGTCACTCACCCTGGAATCTCTATCCGAAGCACTCGCGGCCGAGGAACTTATGTCACTGTGAGCCGAAGTCGATCGGGGCGATGTCATCCTCGACAAACGACTGAAGTTGACTTCATTCAAGCCGACCGATGACATAGTCAAATTTCAAGTACACCTCACGGACCCAAATAAAATGGCGTCAACCGGGGCAAACCTCGAGCCAGAGATTGATGAGGCCCTGCGCAATTTCCTCAGGTAAAATTGGGATATATTTGCCTGGCATCCTTCCGATATGCCAGGATTACCCCGTAGGCTTGCCGAACATAGCTTGAATATTGTCACACCATGATTTTTGGCCCTTTCTTTTTCTTTTGGATTTATTTAATTTTTTGATTTGAATTGCTTTTCTGTGGCCGTGTGGTCCTGAAACCTAGGAAGAGCATCTATTCTTAGGCTCCCAAGTGGCTTGTCATCCTCAAAACCATCTCAAGACCTTGTAATTTTCATCTTAGCCCAAACTCAAATCCTTTTTCTTGGGAATATTCCTTTTTCTGTTAAAGGAATAATCCTTTTTGCCCTAGGTTGTGAAACAACCTATATTTCTGTCACTCCCAAAATTCCCAAATAATTCTCATGAATTGTTTGGGTCATATCTTCCACAGATATCAAAACCCTTCCTTGGCATCATCAAAGATAATTCACAAATATTCCTTTTTCTCATTCTGCCCTAAGTGGCTTTTTGAGAAGGAAGTGTCATTTATCTTTGCTTGATTGACCCCAAACTTTTTGGACACCTTTTCCTGTCCATATCATTGCCCCATGCCAAAATTCAACTTAATTTGCCTGGTGAACCTTCCTCAACAAATTTCCAAAGTTCCTGTCTGAGGGAAGCCTTTGTGAAGGAAGTACTAACTAGGTTAATCCAAATGAGTTGAAATTTTGCAAGGACCTTCATATGATCAAATAATCACCCTCCTCAAGATTTGGGCTCATGTCATCACTCTATGTGAGCTCAGCATCAAATCTTGGTTTCTGGTCAGATTTTCAGGTTGTGAAGCAACTATATTTTGTATTGCTTCATTTTTGCTGAAAACTTACCAGGACATGCTCCTACCCATATAAACTCTCTCCACAAAGTTTTGGCTCATTTCATCTATCCATTTTCCCTCAGCAATTTTTCTTAAATTCTGTCCAAAGAACTGCATTGTGAAGCAAGTACCATTTTGGCTTGTTCAAATAGTATGTAAAATTTATGGCACCTTCATATGCCTAAATCATCATGCCATACCCATTTTCAGCTCAATCCAAGCAAGTATGTGAGTGCTACTTCATATCTTGCAATTCTGACCAGTGGGGCACTTTCTACAACAAGTGCCATCTAGACATCTCCATTTCGTCTGATTTTTGGCCAGCACAGTCATCTTAGCATGTGATCTACCCCAGACAAACCAGTTCCTTCATCCTTAAGCGTGTGTCCCCCCAGCACAGCACAAACATGTTGCTGCTGCTCTGCTTTGGAGCCAAGTGCTTTTCTCTTCTTTGCCCCTAACCTGTATTGTTTCTTCCTTGGCACTCGGGGTAAGATGGTCTATCTCCTAGACATCGTTTGGCAGCCCAGAGCGCGTGTCACCGCCGTGTTCATGCGGTGACCACGGGGCAGACAAGCCAAACAGAGCGCTCGTCCGTTCCTTCGTCGTCTCGATGCATCTCCTTGTCCTAGAGCTTCCCCGTGAGCCTCTACTTTGCACTGTGCTCTGCCCCTCTCCTGTTTCGCCGTTGTCGAGTGCCGGTAGCCGTGCCCGTGACCTGACCACCACCCCCACCTCCATTGTTGTGATGCCTGAGTGCCCTCGAGCTCTCCAGAGCCTCCCCATGGATATTTATAGACCCCCGACCTCCTCCGCATCTCGCCGCTCCCTCCCCTGCCTTCCCTGACCACCGGAGCGGCCTCATATCGCCTCGGACCGCCGCGCTGCTCACCGGAGTTCAAGCAAAGCCGGCCATCCCGAGCTCCCCTCCCTTCCTCTCCACCACCATCGTCTTCTCCACCTCCTGGCGCACCTCCCCACCACCTCGCCCCCTCGCCGGAGCCACTGTGGCCGCGGGTCCCCTCCAACCCGAGCCGTCACCCGCGCCCTCTGTCCCCGCGCGTTGCCGCCACCCCACTCCTCCCCGGCACCCGTTCTCCCTCTGGATGGATGCGGTGCTTCGCACTGAGGCCACCGGTGCCAGCGCCTTGGCCGGAGTTGGCCGGAGTCGCCCGGGCCGTCGCCGGCAGCGCTCTGCCTCGCCCCCTCCTCTGTTTCCTGTCGGGGGAGCAGCAGGAGGAAGACGACGCCCTGCCCAGTTGACCATGCGGGCCCCTCCTCCCCGCGGACCCCACACGTCAACCTCTCCAAATCTTATCCAGTCAGATAAGTGGAAACGTATTTCCTTAAATACGCTTTCACTTAGTGAAAGCGTACTGCCGTTCTTCTTCGGATCAATATACGCTTTCCGCTCTCGAAAACATATTATGTTTCTTCTTTGGCAGAAAATATGTTTCTCTGTTCTGAAAACGCATTCTGTGAGAAGGCGCTTTCTGTTTTCAGCCGCCAGGGACTTGTTTGTGAAGGAAAGTTTTGTAGATTAGTCCCTGATCTTCCACCTCCCGTATCTTCGCGACCGTAACTCCGATTCAGGTGATTCCAAAGCCCACTTCTTCGTCTCGTCGAGCCCGTCAGGTTGGAACCATTTTCATAAGGTGTTCACACTGTGAAAATGACCATTTTGCCCTTACCTCTAATCAGCCCCCTCCGAGAGATAATCTTTTCCGGCGAATCGTTCCGCGACTTCACCGCACTTCCTCCCGGTGTATTCTCCATGCCTAGGCAAGCCACGACAGCCACTTGCATGATGGATTTGTAGTAGCCATGGTTTTCAACTTGAATATTTAAATAAGTTGTGCATGTTAATATTTCCGTGAATGCTTTATATGCTTATGGATCCATGCTCGTTCTTATGCCATGATTATTTTCATCTAGTTGGTTACATGCTTACTTGCTAATATTGTTATTATTCTGGTAGTTATTTTCCCGATGCTAGTGGTCATACTATGTTCATATTAGTGATATGCATTGCTATACTTGTGCTATTCAGGATCATCGTTATGCCATGTTCATTTGCACCTGGTAGAGTCAATGTTTTATTGTTATTGACGTTAAGATGAACGTGCTAAATGGTTGTGTTATCCATCCATGCTCATGTTGATGTCATGCTCATATGCATTGTAATTTCATCATGTTATTCTGTTATGACTCAGCTATTCCTCATTCAAGTTTAACCGGACTTTAATCAAACTTGAACACTTGTTGGCTGAGTCATAGTGCCATTGAATCGAGCTGACCAGTGCAGCCACACTTGCCTTATGGGAGAGGGGGGGGGGGTCCTAACTGGGTCTATTGTCATGCCTCTCGCTGGTGCCTCCAACTAGGGAAGGTTATGTGCGCGTGTTACCCTTACTAGGTAGGCGGCCATAAGCCTTGTGTGCCCGTTGTTGTTGTACCCGGGTTGTCCCCGTTTGGGACCATTTTTGTTTTGCCACGACGGTGGCCATTGGATGTCACGAGGTGACATCGGGGCCACCCATGACTTAGCCCAAAGGGGAGTTTGTCGGAGTGGCAGGGAGGGTGTCATGTAATAGATCGGTTTTGTTGGAACGCCATTGGTCCACCTGAACGGGAGCACGAGGCCTTGGTTCCGTAGTGTGGGTACAGTGTACTAACCTATGCAGAGTGTATAATCTATCGATAGCCACGCCCGCGGATATGGGCCCAGTTCGTAGTAGGTCACACTATGAGTCAACAGTACGAATAAACCTGACTAATAAACAACCCCGGTTCAATGAGGAAAGAAGTTGGTTGATCGTTATGTGATCAGGAGAGGATCAAAGTGGTATCGTGGATACCGAATTTGTTTGATGTTTATGGTGTCATGTGATGATCCCGGGTAAAGATCAAGCTCCTTGTGGTCTTGTGGTCACTACGGTATTGTTAATACCAAGCTTGGTTGATCTTGAGGTGATCGTGTGATGCTCCAGTTGGTAAGTTGATACAGGTGGTGGTTACGTGGTAACCCCCGATCAGAGTAAGTTGGTTCATGATATGTTAAAGCTGCTCCATGTTAGTATCATCCTGTGCATATCATGAGTAACTTTGCCATGCTCATTTCATATGATGCTAGATGTGTTATGTTCAACATGTTCATGCCATGCTCATCTGATATTGTTCTAAGTGGTATCAAGCTCAACATTGTTTAACCTGTAAATGCCATGCTGTTGTTTGTCTTGATTGCTTTTGGTTGTTGTGAGCTTTCAAGTACATTCAATGTACTGACCTGGCGTGTCATGCCAGATTGCAGGTGATGCCGTGATTGATTGCTTGTCGAGGTTACCGTTCGTGCTAGCTAGATCGTGTCCCAGCCAGAGTCCCTGCGTAGTGGAGTCCATCGCTCTCGTCGTTGTTCCGCTGCTAGAAGTTATTCTGCTGCTCTGAGTTGTTCTGCTGCTAGCATAGAGCAACCTGAGGAGGCATAGTGTCGCTAATGACCCACAAGTATAGGGGATCTATCATAGTCCTTTCGATAAGTAAAAGTGTCGAACCCAACGAGGAGCATAAGGAAATGACAAGCGGTTTTCAGCAAGGTATTCTCTGCAAGCACTGAAATTATCGGTAACAGATAGTTGTGTGATAAGATAATTCATAACGGGTAACAAGTAACAAAAGTAACTAAGGTGCAGCAAGGTGGCCCAATCCTTTTTGTAGCAAAGGACAAGCCTGGACAAACTCTTATATAAAGCAAAGTGCTCCCGAGGACACATGGGAATTACTGTCAAGCTAGTTTTCATCATGATCATATGATTCGCGTTCGTTACTTTGATAATTTGATTTGTGGGTGGACCGGTACTTGGGTGCTGCCGTTACTTGGACAAGCCTCCCACTTATGATTAACCCCTCTCGCAAGCATCCACAACTACGAAAGAAGAATTAAGATAAATCTAACCATAGCATGAAACATATGGATCCAAATCAGCCCCTTACGATGCAACGCATAAACTAGGGTTTAAGCTTCTGTCACTCTAGCAACCCATCATCTACTTATTACTTCCCAATGCCTTCCCCGAGGCCCAAATCATGGTGAAGTGTCATGTAGTAGACAGTCACATAACACCACTAGAGGAAAGACAACATACATCTCATCAAAATATCGAACGAATACCAAATTCACATGATTACTTATAACAAGATTTCTCCCATGTCCTCAGGAACAAATGTAACTACTCACAAAGCATATTCATGTTCATAATCAGAGGGGTATTGAATAGCATTAAGGATCTGAACATATGATCTTCCACCGAATAAACCAACTAGCATCAACTACAAGGAGTAATCAACACTACTAGCAACCCACAGGTACCAATCTGAGGTTTTGAGACAAAGATCGGATACAAGAGATGAACTAGGGTTTGAGAGGAGATGGTGTTGGTGAAGATGTTGATGGAGATTGACCCCCTCTCGATGAGAGGATCGTTGGTGATGACGATGGCTTCGATTTCCCCCTCCCGGAGGGAAGTTTCTCCGGCAGAACAGCTCCGCCGGAGCCCTAGATTGGTTCTGCCCAGGTTCCGCCTCGAGACGGCGGCGCCTCGTCCCGAAAGCTTCCTTATGATTTTTCCAGGTCAAAACACATCATATAGCAGAAGATGGGCATCGAGGGCCTGCCAGGTGGCCCACAAGGCAGGGACGCGCGCCCAGGGGGTAGGGCGCGCCCCCCACCCTTGTGGCTGTCTGCTGGGTCCCCTCAGGTGCTTTCTTCGCCCAATATTTTTTATATATTCCAAAATAATTCTCTGTGAAGTTTCAGGACTTTTGGAGTTGTGCAGAATAGGTCTCTCAGATTTGCTCCTTTTCCAGTCCAGAATTCCAGCTGCCGACATTCTCCTTCTTTATGTAAACCTTGTAAAATAAGAGAGAAAAGGCATCAGTATTGTGCTAGAATGTGTAATAACAACCCATAATGCAATAAATATCAATATAAAAGCATGTTGCAAAATGGACGTATCAACTCCCCCAAGCTTAGACCTCGCTTGTCCTTAGGAGAAAGCCGAAATCGAAAAATATGTCCACATGTTTAGAGATAGAGGTGTCGATAAAATAAAATACGGACATGAGGGCATCATGATCATCTTTAGAACAACATCAAATATTGTCATATAATTTCTTATGCTAAAGTAACAATTCGTTCACAAGGTAAAGCATGAATCAGAAATTTCATTGAAAACTAACAAACTATGATCTCCGTCATTGAAGCAATTGCAATTGATCATAACATCGGAAAGAGTCAATTCAAGAGCTTTTCAGCAAGTCCACATACTCAACTATCATTTAATCTTTCACAATTGCTTACACTCACACGATACTTATGGGTTCGAAGCCTCAGTCGGACACAGAGAAAGATAGGGGCTTATAGTTTCGCCTCCCAACCTTTTACCTCAAGGGTAATGTGAACAATAATACTTTATGATAACCCACATCCGAGTGGATATATATATATCTGCATCCTTCTCCAACACATAGTGCTTGCCAAAAGAAAAAGTGTAAAAAGGAAAGGTGAAGATCACCATGACTCTTGTATAAGGGTAGAAGATAAAAGTAAAAGATAGGCCCTTCGCAGAGGGAAGCAGAGGTTGTCATGCGCTTTTATTCTTGGATGCACAAAATCTTAATGCAAAAGAACGTCACTTTATATTACCGCTTGTGATAAAGAACTTTATTATGCAGTCCGTCGCTTTTATTTCTTCCATATCACAAGTTCGTATAAAGCTTATTTTCTTTACACTAATAGATCATACATATTTAGAGAGCAATTTTTATTGCTTGCACCGATGACAACTTACTTGAAGGATCTTACTCAATCCATAGGTAGGTATGGTGGACTCTCATGGCAAAACTGGTTTAAGGGATGTTTGGATGCACAAGTAGTATCTCTACTTGGTGCAAAGAATTTGGCTAGCATAAGAAGGAAAAGCAAGCTCAACATGTTGGAGAATCCAAGACACTATAACTTCTATTCGGATATAAGAAAACATAACCCATTATGTTGTCTTCCTTGTCCAACATCAACTTTTTAGCATGTCATATTTTAATGAGTGCTCACAATTACAAAAGATGTCCAAGATAGTATATTTATATGTGAAACCTCTCTTTCTTTATTACTTCCTATTAATTGCAACAATGACCAAAACTATGTTTGTCAACTCTCAACAACTTTTATTCATCATACTCTTTATATGCGAAGTCATTACTCTCCATAAGATCATTATACGATCTTTTATTTCTTTTTATTCTTTCTTTTATTAAATTCCTTCAAGATCATAGCAAGAAAGCAAAGCCCTCAACTCAAAACTACTCTTTATTATATATAGCTCGTGGACTCGATTACATAGATAGATCTCTAAGCAAAACTCAAAGCTAGATCATACTAAAAACTTTTATTCTACTAGATAAGGATATAACCAAAAGGATCAAACTAAGAAAAACGATAAAGGTAAAGATGTGATGGTGATATGATACCGGGGCACCTCCCCCAAGCTTGGCAGTTGCCAAGGGGAGTGCCCATACCCATGTATTTAGATCTCTTTCTTCAGATGTGATGATGATGGAGTTGTTGATGATGTAGTGCCGCACTCCGAGCGCAGGAGATACTCCAATCTGCGAATGATGCTCTGGAGGGAGATGATATGCTCTTGCAACAAAATATTTTCACGAGTGAGATATTTATTTTGCACACAAACTATCTCAATGATCTTAAAAGCTTCAATTTCAGTAGGGGTAAGATGATCCTAGTATGGTTGAAGGATGTCTTCTTCTTCTTCTGCTGCCGGAACTTGATCCACCGCGACCTTCTTGATTTCATCACCCTTGTTGGTTTCCCCAAGTTCTTCTTTCTTCATCTCTATCTTCATTAGCCACGCATCGTCGTCCCTGTTGTTGGAGGAAGGGGAAGACATGATGCCGGGCCTTGTAAACTCTGGAAGAAAGCAGTTCAAAGCAAAAACAGGAGATTTTGCCATGGTACGGTGGTCAAAACCTTCGGGAGATTATATAATGAATTTTTACCGACCAAAAGAAGTATTGTGCAAGAAAACGGAGTACGGAGGGCACGCGAGGTGGCGGCAAGGGTGGGGGGTGCGCCCAGGGGGTAGGGCGCGCCTCCCTACCTTGTCGCTTCCTCGTGCACTTTTCGGACTACTTTTAATTTTCCTAATTTTTTAAATATTCCAAAACGGAGAAAAATTGCCATTAGAACAGTTTTGGAGTCGGTTTACTTACCGTACCACATACCTATTCTTTTTCGGAGTCTGAAACATTCTGGAAAGTATCCCTTATGTACTCCTCCGGTGTTACTGTATTGATAATATTCGTCTCGACATTTATGGTAGTACCTGAAATATAATGTTTGATTCTTTGACCGTTTACCACCTTCGGGTTGGTGCCTTCGGCATTATTGATCTTAATGGCACCGGAACGATAGACCTCTTTAATAATGTAAGGACCTTCCCATTTAGAGAGAAGCTTTCCTGCAAAAAATCTTAAACAAGAGTTGTATAGCAAAACATGATCACCTACATTAAACTCACGCTTTTGTATCCTTTTGTCATGCCATCTTTTAACTTTTTCTTTAAACAACTTGGCATTCTCATAAGCTTGGGTTCTCCATTCATCAAGTGAGCTAATGTCAAATAACCTCTTCTCACCGGCAAGTTTGAAATCATAATTGAGCTCTTTAATAGCCCAATACGCTTTATGTTCTAGTTCTAGAGGTAAGTGACATGCTTTTCCATAAACCATTTTATACGGGGACATACCCATAGGGTTTTTATAAGCAGTTCTATAGGCCCATAATGCATCATCAAGTTTCTTAGACCAATTCTTTCTAGATCTATTAACAGTCTTTTGCAAAATTAATTTAATCTCTCTATTGCTCAATTCTACTTGACCACTAGACTGAGGGTGATATGGAGATGCAATTCTATGGTTGACATCATATTTAGCAAGCATTTTATGGAAAGCACCATGAATAAAATGTGAACCACCATCAGTCATTAAATATCTAGGGACTCCAAACCTCGGAAAAATAACTTCTTTAAGCATCTTAATAGAAGTGTTATGATCAACACTACTAGTTGGAATAGCTTCTACCCACTTAGTAACGTAATCAACAGCAACAAAAATATGTGTATACCCATTAGAGGAAGGAAAAGGTCCCATATAATCAAAGCCCCAAACATCAAATGGTTCAATAACAAGTGAATAATTCATAGGCATTTCCTGACGTCTACTAATATTGCCAATTCTCTGGCATTCATCACAAGACAAGACAAACTTACGGGCATCCTTGAAGAGAGTAGGCCAATAAAAACCAGATTGCAATACATTGTGTGCAGTTCTATCTCCAGCATGGTGTCCTCCGTAAGCTTCGGAGTGGCACTTGTGTCGGATCTGTTCCTGTTCATGCTCAGGTACACAACATCTAATAACACCATCTACTCCTTTATAAAGATGTGGGTCATCCCAAAAGTATTGTCTTAAATCATAGAAAAACTTTTTCTTTTGCTGGTATGTGAAACTAGGTGGTATAAATTTAGCAACCATGTAATTAGCATAATCAGCATACCATGGAGTATTACGAGAAGCATTTATGACAGCTAATTGCTCATCAGGAAAGCTATCATCAATAGGTAGTGGGTCATCAAGAACATTTTCTAACCTAGACAAGTTGTCTGCAACGGGGTTCTCAGCTCCCTTTCTATCAATGATATGCAAATCAAATTCTTGTAGTAAGAGAACCCATCTAATAAGTCTAGGTTTAGCATCTTTCTTTTCCATAAGGTATTTAATAGCAGCATGATCAGTGTGAATAGTTACTTTGGAATCAACAATATAAGATCTGAACTTATCACAAGCAAAAACAACTGCTAAAAATTCTTTTTCAGTAGTAGCATAATTTCTCTGGGCACTGTCTAGAGTTTTACTAGCATAGTGAATAACATTCAATTTTTTATCAACTCTTTGTCGTAGAACAGCACCAACAACATGATCACTAGCATCACACATAATTTCAAAGGGTAGATTCCAATCAGGTGGTTGAACAATAGGTGCAGTAATCAAGGCTTTCTTAAGTATTTCAAATGCTTCCACGCAATCATCATCAAAAACAAAAGGAACATCTTTTTGCAAGAGATTAGTGAGAGGCCTAGAAATTTTAGAGAAGTCTTTAATAAACCTCCTATAGAAACCAGCATGACCAAGGAAACTTCTTATACCTTTGATATCTTTAGGACACGGCATCTTTTCAATAGCATCTACTTTAGCTTTATCAACTTCAATAACTCTTTCAGAAATTTTATGCCCCAAGACAATACCTTCATTAACCATAAAGTGGCACTTCTCCCAATTCAATACAAGATTAGTTTCTTCACATCTCTGCAAAACTCGATCAAGGTTGCTTAAGCAATCATCAAAAGAAGTTCCGTAAATGAAGCAATCATCCATGAAAACCTCAATAATCTTTTCACAAAAGTCAGAGAATATAGCAGTCATACATCTTTGAAAGGTAGCAGGTGCATTGCATAAACCAAAAGGCATATGTCTATAAGCAAAGGTACCGAAAGGGCAAGTAAAAGTGGTCTTTTCTTGGTCCTCTTTTGACACAGGTATTTGAGAAAAACCAGAATAACCATCTAGAAGGCAAAAATGTGTATGTTTGGATAATCTTTGTAGCATTTGATCAATAAAAGGTAGAGGGTAATGATCTTTTCTAGTAGCTTTGTTTAATTTGCGAAAATCAATTACCATTCTATAACCTGTAACAATTCTTTGTGGAATCAATTCATTCTTATCATTAGGAACAACAATAATACCTCCCTTCTTAGGGACACAATGGATAGGACTTACCCATCTACTATCAGCAATAGGATAAATTATACCTGCCTCCAGAAGTTTTAGTATTTCATTTCTTACCACTTCCTTCATCTTGGGATTTAACCATCGTTGGTGATCAACAACTGGTTTAGCATCAGGCTCCATATTAATTTTGTGCTGACATAGAGTGGGACTAATGCCCTTAAGATCATCAAGAGTATATCCAATAGCAGCACGGTGCTTCCTCAGAGTTTTCAATAATTTCTTTTCTTCATGCTCTGAAAGGTTAGTAATAACATGATATATCTTCTTTTCATCAAGATAAGCATATTTCAAAGTATCAGGGAATTGTTTAAGCTCAAACACGGGATCACCCTTGGGTGGAGGAGGATCTCCAATGATTTCAACAGGCAAATTGTGTTTCAAAATAGGCATTTGGTTAAAGAATATTTCATCTAATTCCTTTCTTTCATTCATAAACACATCATTTTCATGATCTAGCAAATATTGTTCTAAAGGATCGGTAGGAGGCACGGCAATAGAAGCAAGACCAATGATTTCATCCTTACTAGGCAATTCCTTATCATGGGGTTGTCTACGAAATTTAGAGAAATTAAAATCATGAGACACATCCCCAAAGCTTACAGTAACAATTTCTTTCTCACAGTCTATCCCAGCATTAATAGTATTCTAGAAAGGTCTACCAAATATAATGGGACAAAAATCATCTTGTGGGGAACTAAGAACAAGAAAATCAGTAGGGTATTTTATTTTCCCACACAAGACTTCGACATCTCTAACAATCCCAATTGGTGATTTAGTATCTCTATTGGCAAGTTTAATAGTAACATCAATATCTTCTATCTCAGTAGGTGCAATATCATTCATAATTTCTCGATATAAGGTATAAGGAATTGCACTCACACTAGCACCCACATCACATGAACCATGATAACAATGATCTCCTTTTTTAACAGAAACAACAGGCATGCCAACAACGGGTCTATGTTTATCTTTAATATCGGGTTTAGCAATTCTAGCAGCTTCACCACAAAAATAAATAACATGCTCATCAATATTATCGACCAAGAGATCTTTAACCATAGCAATACTAGGTTCAACTTTAATTTGTTCAGGGGGTATAGGTGTTCTAATATTACTCTTACGAACCACAATTGAAGCTTTAGCATGATCCTTTATTCTAACAGGAAAAGGTGGTTTCTCAATATAAGCAGTAGGAACAATAGGATCAACATTATAAGTAATAGTTTCTTCTTCAACTTTAATAGGTTCTACTACTTTTACTTCAATGGCGGGATGATATTTAAACCACTTCTCCTTAGGGAGATCAACATGAGTAGCAAATGATTCACAAAAGGAAGCTACTATCTCAGAGTGAAGTCCATATTTAGTGCTAAAATCACGAAAAGCATCGGTATCCATAAAAGATTTAACACAATCAAACTTAAGGTTTATACCTGACTCATTACCTTCGTCGGTTCACAATCTTCAGAGTTGCATTTAATTCTTTCCAATAAATTCCATTTGAATTCAATATCCTTCTTCATAAAAGAACCAGTACAAGAAGTATCAAGCATGGATTGATCATTACGAGAAAGCCGAGCATAAAAATTCTGAATAATAATTTCCCTTGAGAGCTCATGATTGGGGCATGAATATAACATTGACTTAAGGCTCCCCCAAGCTTGAGCGATACTTTCTCCTTCACGAGGCCAAAAATTATAAATATAATTCCGATCACGATGAACCAGATGCATAGGATAAAACTTTTGATGAAATTCCAATTTCAATCGGTTGTAGTTCCATGATCCAATATCATCACATAGCCTATACCATGTCAATGCCTTTCCCTTCAAAGATAAAGGGATGACCTTCTTCTTGACATCATCCTCGGGCAAACCTGCAAGCTTAAATAATCCACAAACTTCATCCACATAGATTAGGTGCATATCAGGATGTAATGTTCCATCTCCTGCATAAGGATTAGCAAGAAGTTTCTCTATCATTCCCGAAGGAATTTCATAATAAATATTTTCAGTAGGTGCAGTAGGTTGAGGAGCAACTCTTTGCTCTTCCGGTCGAGGTGAAGATACCCCGAACAAGCCCCTCAAAGGATTATTTTCCATAGTGACAAGTGACAGTAAATTTCAGAGCGTAATATAAATGTTTCCTTACCAAATTCCACTTACCAAAGGCGCTTCACTCCCCGGCAACGGCGCCAGAAAAGAGTCTTGATGACCCACAAGTATAGGGGATCTATCGTAGTCCTTTCGATAAGTAATAGTGTCGAACCCAACGAGGAGCAGAAGGAAATGACAAGCGATTTTCAGCAAGGTATTTTCTGCAAGCACTGAAATTATCGGTAATAGATAGTTGTGTGATAAGATAATTCGTAACGGGTAACAAGTAACAAAAGTAACTAAGGTGCAGCAAGGTGGCCCAATCCTTTTTGTAGCAAAGGACAAGCCTGGACAAACTCTTATATAAAGCAAAGTTGTCGGGGATATACCCCGTGGTATGACCCGGCCGGACTTGGCAACTCACTGGTGACCCGCCCTGACTTGGCGACTCACTAAGTGACCCGCCTGGATCTCTCCATTCAATGATGACCTGGCCGGGCCTGGTGACTCATTGGTGACCCGGCAGGCAGGTTAGAGGAGCAAGAAGACCCGGCAGCCCAGAGGGCGGCTCATGGAAGGCCGGCTTATGTTATGGTGGGCCGGCTTAAGAGGAAAGGCATAAGGAGTTTTCCCTTACCAAGGAAGCAAGACTAGGATTCCACTTAGAATAGACCTAGTCCTACTAGGACTCCTCATGTAACCCGCCCCTCCAACTTATATAAGGAGGGACAGGGCACCCCAAGAGGGACAAGTTTTCAGAAGTTGAGACAGACAAGTCAATAGCTCTCGAGATAGAGGTAGCCAAATAGCACCCTTGTAATGATGAGCACCATGATCAATATCAATGAAGCAGGATGTAGGTTTTTACCTCCACCGTGAGGGGCCGAACCTGGGTAAAAAACCTCGCGTCTCTTGTCCCGCTCAACCCCTCTCAAGCTACCACATAGATGCGTTGGCCTCACGACTAAGTTCTTTCAACGAGGACATCTGCCGTGACAAATCCACGATAGTTGGAGCCCACCGTGGGGCCTGCGCACGGTGGTGTTGAGTTCTTGGAGGGCGTTATCCCAGAGATCGAGAAGTTCCGCCCAGCTTATTGAAAAGTTCCGACCGGCTCGTCGAAAAGTTTCGTCCGGCTCATCGAAAGGTTCCGCCGGCTCATCGGAAAGTTCTGGCCAGATCATTGAAAAGTTCAGACCGCCTCGATGAAAGGTTCCGTCTGAGTCGCCAAAGAGTTCTGACTTAGGTTACGGAAAAGTTCCGGCCAGCTTATCAGAAAGTTCCGGCCGGGTTATCAAGAGGTTCCGGCTCCAAAAGTTCCGGATTATCAAAAAGTTCCAGATTATCAAAAAAGTTCCGGTTCAAAAAAGCTCAGGGTCATCTATTGTTTCTGGCAGTAGTAATATGCCCACCCACGCCACTGCTGGGCCTCCATATATAAGTTAATTTCTGGACCACGCAAAGATCATCTGGCGTTCAGATGCATCAGGTGATATTTGTCCAAGTTTATTTTATTAACACATATTGTTTTTTTTATCAAAGAACAAGTATTCTGGCTGGTGATATTTTTTGAAGTCGGACAATTGTTCACTGCAAGAGCGATGGTCGTATCACGGATATCATGCATTAGCATCTGACCATTCTATAATGCTCAACGAATGTATGTGCAAGCCGCCACCTCTGCGGCCCAGTCTACATCAACATGACATGGCTGACTCGCCCGTCCGCGCGGCTTACCGCGCCTGTGAATTACTCCCTGTCCGCACCGGCTTATAATGCCACGGCCGGCTCATCTGTCCGTGCCCGTGGTCAACTCGCCCGTGTCCGTGCTGTCTCTGATGCCGCGGTTGTCTTTACTGTCCGCCCTGCGGTCCGGTCTATTCCAACAATTCTGGAGCAAATCATATTACATTATCAGCCTCCGCCTACACCGGATGGCTCAATGGACAGGTGCACAAGTCGCCACCACTGTGGTTTGTTTAAACTTCAACAACCAGTTGGGATGAATCATCAACTGGGTTGTTGACACAGCTCATACGGGATCATTTATAACCCGCCGAGCTTCAACATATTACAGCGTTCCGCTGTTCAACTATATGCCGGTTTATATCACGGTCAAATATGGAGAATCTCAAGACAACTCCTCGAGTCGTCTTAAGACTCAGGGGCTACGATGACATGACTTATCAAATATTGTGAGATTCAAGAACTTCGGGTCATTGGAGGGAAAATAACCCAGTCCTGGAGGCTACTGTTACATTGATGACAGTTTAGAGGCCGTCAGAAAATTTCCGGCTTAAAAAGTGCCTGGCAATTTAAAAGTTTCGGCTCAATGGAAGAGTTCCGGTTTACAAGAAAAGATTTTGGTTTAAAATCCGGCTCAAGGGAAATTTATCTCTCGCAAAGTTGTGAGCTCAATATCCGGTTCAACATCCGGTTCAAGAGGAATTCATCTCTCGCAAGTTCGAGTTCTCAGAAAAATTAAAGGTTGCCAAAGAGAACTTGCTGCCATGATGCGCGGTTCAAACATGGGTATCCTGCCTTACGGGCTTATCTTATTATGGTCACTTGGGGGCTTCCTGCTCATTGAGCATAGCTGTGACTACCCTCTTGATCCGGCTTGTATGCCTTGATTGCAAATTACTTGGGGGCTTCCTGCTCATTGAGCATAGCTATGACTACCCTTTTGATCCGGCTTGCACGCCTTGTTACAAATAACATGGGGGCTTCCTGCTCATTGAGCATAGCTATGACTACCCTATTGATCCGGCTTACACGCCTTGTTAAAAATTACTTGGGGGCTTCCTGCTCATTGAGCATAGCTATGACTACCCTACTGATCCGGCTTGTACGCCTTGATTGCAAATAACTTGGGGGTTTTCTGCCCAAGTTGAATTGTTACCAAAGAGAACTTGCTATAATGCGCAGTTCAAACATAGGTAACCTGCCTTGATGGCTTGTTAAAGGTCACTTGGGGGCTTCCTGTTCAATGAACATAGCTATATTCACCCTTTCGATCGGCTTGGACGCCAGGTGTATTCACCAAAAATCTGGGTTATCCTGCCTTTGTATGTCTGCCACTCCGCCCAGGTAATCCTGGAATGACTCGCCGTACTCTTGACAGTCAATCTTATAAAGACCCTGAACTTGTCAAAGTTAAAACGGCGATTGGTCATGTGAGGCCCGACTTACAGGTTTGAATAAAGGATTAACTCAGTGGTTGTGCGGCCCATGAACAGCACTTGATATTGAGGTTTGGCAGCCTAGGAAAGCCTTGTTTTTTCTGATTTGTTATTTTCTATGAACATTGTTTTGGTTCATATTCTTATACCATATTGACATATGGTTTAAAACAATTTAGGCCATGTAGCCTTAATTCATATGACTCATAATTGAGCATATTGGGTTTGGTAACCCGCCCTGATAACAGACTTTAAGTCGCCAGGATGTTATGCCTTGAGCAATCAAAATGATGATATTTCATGACTCCGGGTTGATACTGGCTCCGGATTATAATTATCAAGGCATCACCATGGTATTAATCTACAGGTATGTCTTTTAATAACGGTATGAATATTTTGGGTTTGGTAAACCACCCTGGCTTTGGACGTTGAGTCGCCAGTATACTTTGATTGCGCAATTGGAATTATGCGCTATAAAATCTTTGGATTGCACCCTGGCTTTGGACGCTGAGTTTCCAGATGTTTGTAACTGGCTTTGGACATTGAGTCGCCAGTATATTTTGACTGGCAATGGACGTTGAATCGCCAGATGTTTTTAACTGGCTTTGGACGTTGAGTTGCCAGATGTTTGTAACTGGCTTTGGACGATAAGTCGCCAGTATATTTTGATTGTGCACTTGGAGTTATGTGCTCTAAGTTTTTGGGCTGTTACCCTCACTACATATGGCATTGTAAGCCGGCAGTATGAACAAACAACACAAGTATGTTATTTACTTGTTATATGAATATGCGAGGTTTGATAACCCGCCCTGGCTATGGACTTTAAGTTGTCAACATGCTTTGATTTGTACTATTGGGATCATGCACTCCCTTGGGTCGTTACCCTCACTGGATATGGCGATGTAAGTCGGCAGTATAAATTAATTCTACAGGTATGTTTTCCTGGTTATATAAGTATGCGAGGTTTGATAACCCGCCCTGGTTTTGGACTTTAAGTCGCTAGTATGTTTTGGCTTGAATGGCCTTAATTCTAGTCTTTTTCATAATTGCATAAGACTATATTATGTTTGGGTTGTTACCCACCCTGGCTTTTAACGTTAAGTCACCAGGGCATATGTTGTTTAAACTTTGTGCAGGACATGCAGAGTTCTGGCTTACATAAATGATTAAGTTCAAGCCCGTCATCAAAGATTAAAATTGGTATTTCAAAGGGATATCTGTTCTTCAATTTTTACAAAGGCTATAAGCCGCCGGGTTGCATCCCGGAGTACAATGGATGCGCATTAAGTCGCCATCGACCAAGAGCCGCCGGGTGTTTAACTCCGGATTATATTATTCAAATCTTGAATATCCAACATGGCTGGATTTTCATTATGGTATTGAATGATTGAGGTTTTCATACCGAATTATATTATTCAAATCTTGAATAGCCAACATGGCTGGATTTTTATTATGGTTATCAATAACCAGTATTATGATTGAGGTTTTCAAAAGCCACTTCAGAGCAATGGCTATTATTTCTTCATCCAAGAGTACCGGTTCACAACAGAGAGCATGGTTCAATATTGATATGCAAAGGCTTTCAGCAACATCATCCGGACAATGGATATGGTTTTATTTAGTCCCGAGTCGCTGTAGGCATACGACCCGGCACTTGGGGGCTACATTATTCAAATCATGATTATATCAAGTATGCAAGTCCCATGTCGCTACAAGCATGCACCATGACACTTGGGGGCTAATGCAAGGTCATTTTTAACTCACCTTATTGAAGACCCGACTCATCACATCGTAATGAGCCGGCCCTTGGGGGCTACTAATTGCTCCTGTCAAAGGTAACCCGAAACTTGGGAGCTACATCATTTGGTGTTATTTTTTAAAGTACATATAAAGTCCCAGCTCAGTATTATCTTACTGAGCCGGCCCTTGGGGGCTACACATTGCTGCTCAAATCTGCATGATCATATCTACAAAGTCCCTGCTCATTATTGCATAATGACCCGGCACTTGGGGGCTACACATGTGAGGTGCAAAATATTCAGTTTATGACTGGTCGCTTAGATGAACAAACTGGATTTCTCCAAAGTTGCAGCATTAACATTAAAGCAAGTCTTAAGCTGTTACTACGCTCCCTTCTTAAGACTTGGGTGCTACAGGTGATAGGCATACAAGGGAGGTACACTTTCAAGCTTGGTGTTACCAACAATTATGACCCGGTGCCATTAATATTTACAAACCGGTAATTTTGGCAATCATAACTCGGCAAGCTTTACATCTTTAAACCGGTTGGAAATCAGATGAGTATTTCAAGACCAATATTTTTTTTCAAGCTAGAGCATTGGAAGCCGAGTCAAATGGATTATTTTTTATAATATTTTTCTGCAAGAAGCCAATGTCAGCAAATTGATTATGAAGCTGGCCTATTGACCCAGACTTTCCAGAAGAAGGAAATGACAAGGACTTAAGGATGATCAGGTGCCGGCTCAGAAAAACTTTTAATTTGGAGCACAACCTGTCAAATTTGTTCTTGTGTTTATTTTGCAGGATCAGTTCAACATGGATGAATCCAAATTAAACTGGGGGCTAATGTCGGGGATATACCCCGTGGTATGACCCGGCCGGACTTGGCGACTCACTGGTGACCCGCCCTGACTTGGCGACTCACTAAGTGACCCGCCTGGATCTCTCCATTCACTGATGACCCGGCCGGGCCTGGTGACTCATTGGTGACCCGGCAGGCGGGTTAGAGGAGCGAGAAGACCCGGCGGCCCAGAGGGCAGCTCATGGAAGGCCGGCTTATGTTATGGTGGGCCGGCTTAAGAGGAAAGGCATAAGGAGTTTTCCCTTACCAAGGAAGCAAGACTAGGATTCCACTTAGAATAGACCTAGTCCTACTAGGACTCCTCATGTAACCCGCCCCTCCAACTTATATAAGGCGGGACAGGGCACCCCAAGAGGGACAAGTTTTCAGAAGTTGAGACAGACAAGTCAATAGCTCTTGAGATAGAGGTAGCCAAATAGCACCCTTGTAATCGTGAGCACCATGATAAATATCAATGAAGCAGGATGTAGGTTTTTACCTCCATCGTGAGTGGCCGAACTTGGGTAAAAAACCTCGCATCTCTCATCCCGCTCAACCCCTCTCAAGCTACCACATAGATGCGTTGGCCTCACGACTAAGTCCTTTCAACAAGGACATCCGCCGTGACAAATCCACGACAAAAGTGCTCCCGAGGACACATGGGAATTACTGTCAAGCTAGTTTTCATCATGCTCATATGATTCGCGTTTGTTACTTTGATAATTTGATATGTGGGTGGACCGGTGCTTGGGTGCTGCCCTTACTTGGACAAGCCTCCCACTTATGATTAAACCCTCTTGCAAGCATCCGCAACTACGAAAGAAGAATTAAGATAAATCTAACTATAGCATGAAACATATGGATCCAAATCAGCCCCTTACGAAGCAACGCATAGACTAGGGTTTAAGCTTTTGTCACTCTAGCAACCCATCATCTACTTATTACTTCCCAATGCCTTCCCCTAGGCCCAAATCATGGTGAAGTGTCATGTAGTCAACGTTCACATAACACCACTAGAGGAAAGATAACATACATCTCATCAAAATATCGAACGAATACCAAATTCACATGATTACTTATAACAAGACTTCTCCCATGTCCTCAGGAACAAACGTAACTACTCACGAAGCATATTCATGTTCATAATCAGAGGGGTATTGAATAGCATTAAGGATCTGAACATATGATCTTCCACCGAATAAACCAACTAGCATCAACTACAAGGAGTAATCAACACTACTAGCAACCCACAGGTACCAATCTGAGGTTTTGAGAAAAAGATCGGATACAAGAGATGAACTAGGGTTTGAGAGGAGATGGTGCTGGTGAAGATGTTGATGGAGATTGACCCCCTCTCGATGAGAGGATCGTTGGTGATGATGATGGCTTCGATTTCCCCCTCCCGGAGGGAAGTTTCTCCGGCAAAACAGCTTCGCCGGAGCCCTAGATTGGTTCTGCCTAGGTTCCACCTCGAGACGGCGGCGCTTCGTCCCGAAAGCTTCCTTCTGATTTTTTCTAGGTCAAAACACATCATATAGCAGAAGATGGGCATCGGGGGCCTGCCAGGTGGCCCACAAGGCAGGGAGGCGCGCCCCCCACCCTTGTGGCTGCCTGGTGGGTCTCCTCAGGTGCTTTCTTCGCCCAATATTTTTTATATATTCCAAAATAATTCTCCGTGAAGTTTCAGGACTTTTGGAGTTGTGCAGAATAGGTCTCTCAGATTTGCTCCTTTTCCAGTCCAGAATTCCAGCTGCCGGCATTCTCCTTCTTTATGTAAACCTTGTAAAATAAGATAGAAAAGGCATAAGTATTGTGCTAGAATGTGTAATAACAGCCCATAATGCAATAAATATCAATATAAAAGCATGATGCAAAATGGACGTATCAGTCGCCGTGCCGATGTAATTCATGGTGATATCGGAACCCTTGTACCAGTATCATTTGTAATAAAGAGTTGATTTATTCTATGCCAAGCAGTGCCGTATTCCAGAAGACTTGATCTCTGGGCTGAAATACGGGGTGTTCCGGTCTCTCTGAGCCAAGGTGCCACAAGCGTTGGTATCAGAGCAGGTCTGGCTGTAGGACGCCCTAGTCCACGCGAGCATTAGAAAATGGTAGTATACAGTCTTGTCAGTCTGCAGCATTTGATTGTTGCATTTGTTTGTTGCATAGCATGCATATAGACTCATTATCTTGTCACTAACGGTTACTCTTGTGAGTGTAGGTGGCATCGGTTTCGGTCCACTACCTGCACCACTCCAGTTTTGCATACCTGCTCTTCGGTGTTTGGCATCATCTCTGTCCCAGCGGAGTGATACCGAGGTACCAAGTGTTCCAGACACCATTTGCGGGTATCACATCCTTATCCTTCCGCCAGTCACCCCTATCGTTTCGGTGATAGCCATGTTTCTATCCCGAATCGTGCCTTTCAACTCGCCGCTTTGGCAACCCTTACTGATCTTTGTTATCAGGAAAGGGCAATGCCAACAAGCCTTGTTCTTCACCGCTATCCTACCCTGCCACCCATCCTTTGGACATGTATGATTTTCGTCCGTCCGCTTGATGATGATGTGGTCGTGACCTCCGCGTTCCGCCACATGATCACCATGTCTGTCCTCACCTTCATGTCCGCCCAGATGCGACCGGTGTTAAGCTAGCGCTTGGTGTAACCTTGTTTACACCAACTCTTTCCACACTTGGATTCACTTTCGTGCACACCGCCTCAGCATATTAGATCGTAGAACCAGAGTTTTCGTGAGATCTATGTGCTTAAGTGTGCATGCATATTATTGTTGTGAGTAGCAGTACTATGTGATGTTGCTTGAATATAATATCATTTGTATGCCTTGTGTGCTTTTGTTTCATTCATTTCTATGGTTTATTTCTTTGTGCCCTCGGTGTTACCTTATTTTTTCCCTTATTAAAGTTGCTCATCAACCAACACCGGACCCGAAGAATCAGCACAGAGTTCAAATATTTGGAATCTCAGTCGAATATCATGAAATTCTCAGCCGACTGTATTGTATTGGCACTATTTGGTCTGAATACAAATGATATCCTGGCTTGAATATCAGCATCAAGTCTACATCAGTGTGCAATCTTCACAACGGTAATGATGGAATCAGCCGGAAGATAGCTTTGGGTGGATGACTAACAGTATATTATCGGTCAATGATAGAAGCTTCTGGTGTAAGCAACCTAGTCTTCCCTCGCAAGCTACCAGAGAAGCTTACAATGCAAGTCTCCTCAGTCTTCCTTGGTACGATATGTGGATGACTTCCAGCACAAGATACTCCTCCTTCCTCAGTAAGCCACCGCAAAAGCTTCCGGCATAAGATATCGAGTCTTCCCCAGCAAGCCACTAAGGGGGGAAGCTTCTGAAGTACGGTACCTAACCTTCTTTAGCAAGCTGTCTGACGAAAGCTTCGAGCACAAGCTATTCAGTCTTACTCAGTGCGATGGCTTTCAGCACAAGCTTCCTCAGTATGGCACTGGTACAAGGTATTACACAGCGAGTTGATAGCATATGGTAGTGCATCTTAAAAATCAGATCCACAACAGTTTGGTCAGGAACATGAGCCAGTCTGGACACAAGTGTCTCCCTCAGGAACCAAATGCTCAGCTACCTATGCTTTCATTGTGAGCATACAACCAAGGTCTTGCAAGTCACTCAAATAATGATGTAAATGGAATCTGACAACCACATGAGTATTGTTAAAAGAAGGAAGCCAGTTATACACCTCAGTGTGACAAAGGACTATGAAGATTGACGATAAAAGTGAGCTCTGTACAAGTACCTGTGAACCTGGTATATGATCCTGATGAGCCCTTATCTTCTTTTCTCCGGTGACGGCACCACGCCTGTGTTCTGAGCTGTTTTTGGCCGTCCGGGGTGGATGCCGACTTTATTTCTCTCTATTCAACAACTATCACGAGTTTTGAGTTGCTTTCCGGCTGTCTCGTACAACTGTTGAGTTTCTTTTTGTGATAGTGGCCCTATGCTCTAAGCTGCTTTTCGGCCATCTGAGGGAACTGCCACTTTCTTCTTATCAACACGGTCTCATGCTCTGAGCTGCTTTTCGGCCGTCTTGAGCCGTGGTTGAGTTATTTCAGTAATGTCCCAGATCTGAGTTGTAAAGACCGTTCTGGTGGCTATTGATTTATTTGCTGATTTCTTGCAAGGGTTCGGATGATCATTTCCCTACGGTTAAAACTTGAGAGACGATGAACCTGTCATTTAAACGATGTTACCATGTCAGGAGATGAGGATAAAGGTACGCCTGTCGAAATATTTCCCCTGACAGTACCTATGGTCCCACAAAGAATATATATATGGCTAAGCTCCTTCCAGCAAAGGATCCAGACAAAGAAACCAATAATGAAGGAACAAGACAGGCAATACAAGTATGATAATTGTTGCATGATTCACATGGATATACCGACAGAATGAGTAATCAGAATGTTGAACAATATTCTCAAAGCATGTGCCCTCGCATATGGGAATCAGTTAAAGGATAGCCTGTCGGAACCTCCATCCGTCAAGTCTCGAGATGCTCTAGTTATAAGGTCGTACACCTTTATGCTGGTCATGACAGGCGACAGTCAAATCTTTGGTATGGATCTAATACTCAAGGCAGTGGAGCTAGCCAAAATGATTCAGGGATACCTGCAAGAAGTCAGATTCCGCCAGGAGAACAGTATGATTCACTACACTGTGTTGAACCCGGAGGGACATGCAGCTATTTGAGCGACCCAATGCAAGGAGTAAGATGTTTGGTGTCCACCAAGAAAGTTGTTCACAACTCCATGAAATGTGGTCAGTGTGACACATCCATCAGAAACAACTCTCAGACTTGTGAGACGGGCATATATTGCAGTCATGATAATCTACCACACCCCGTTAAGCCGGCAGGTATAAAAGAAATGGGAGTCAAAGTAACATATGAGGTAAGGCCTGTCAGCATAGGGATACATAAAGCAGACCACCCTAGAGCGAGACAGTCAAGTCATATGAAAATCAACGGGAACATCATATAAGGAAAAAGGATACCCGAGTTGGAAACGGTTTCCTTAAGTCAGAATAATCATACTTGTTCCCTGAGCAACCAAATCTCGAGGACGAGATTTCTTTAAGGGGGGAAGGTTTGTCACACCCAGATTTTTGGCCCTTTCTTTTCCTTTTGGATTTATTTAAATTTTTGATTTGAATTGCTTTTCTGTGGCTGTGTGGTCCTGAAACCTGGGAAGAGCATCTCTTCTCAGGCTCCCAAGTGGCTTGTCATCCTCAAAACCATCTCAAGACCTTGTCATTTTCATCTTAGCCCAAACTCAAATTCTTTTTCTTGGGAATATTCCTTTTTCTGTTAAAGGAATAATCCTTTTTGCCCTAGGTTGTGAAACAACCAATATTTCTGTCACTCCCAAAATTCCCAAATAATTCTGATAAATGTTTGGGTCATATCTTCCACAGATATGTCAAAACCCTTCCTTGGCATCATCAAAGATAATTCACAAATATTCCTTTTTCTCATTCTGCCCTAAGTGGCTTTTTGAGAAGGAAGTGTCATTTATCTTTGCTTGATTGACCCCAAACTTTTTGATCACCTTTTCTTGTCCATATAATTTCCCCATGCCAAAATTCAACTTAATTTGCCTAGTGAACCTTCCTCAGCAAATTTTCAAAGTTCCTATCTGAGGGAAGCCTTTGTGAAGGAAGTACTAACTAGGGTAATCCAAATGAGTTGAAATTTTGCAAGGACCTTCATATGATCAAATCATCACCCTCCTCAAGATTTGGGCTCATGTCATCACTCTATGTGAGCTCAACATCAAATCTTGATTTTTGGTCAGATTTTCAGGTTGTGAAGCAACTATATTTTATATTGCTTCATTTTTGCTGAAAATTCACCAAGACATGCTCCTACCAATATAAACTCTCTCCACAAAGTTTTGGCTCGTTTCATCTATCCATTTTACCTCAGCAATTTTTCTTAAATTCTATCCAAAGAGATACATTGTGAAGCAAGTACCATTTTGGCTTGTCCAAATGGTATGTAAAATTTATGGCACCTTCATATGCCTAAATGATCATGCCATACCCATTTTCAGCTCAATCCAAGCAAGTATGTGAGTGCTACTTCATATCTTGCAATTCTTACCAGTGGGGCACCTTCTACAACAAGTGCCATCTAGACATCTCCATTTCGTCTGATTTTTGGCCAGCACAATCATCTTAGCATGTGATCTACCCCAGACAAACCAGTTCCTTCATCATCAAGTGTGTGCCCCCCCCAGCACATCACAAACATGTTGCCGCTGCTCTGCTTTGGAGCCAAGTGCTTGTTGGGAGACAACCCAATATTTTTCCTTGCTGATTTTCAATAAATTTTTCATCTAGCCTCTGGTTAGATGTGTTTTGGTGTTTTAATTAGTGTTTGTGCCAAGTAAGACCTTTGCAATTGCTTACGGTGATAGTTGATTTGATCTTGCTGAAAAACTGAAACTTTTGCATCCAGTCACAGAATTTTAATAATTCACTGGAGCGTTGAAAAAACCTGAATTGTATAAACGAGATTGATATACAAATTTCCTCTATTTTCATAAATTTTCAGAATTTTTGGAGTTACATAAGTATTAGAAAAATTTGGATCTTCGCAGACTGTTCTGTTTTTGACAGATTCTGTTTTCTGTGTGTTATTTGCTTATTTTGATGAATCTATGGGTAGTATCGGGGGATATGAACCATGGAGAAGTTGGAATACAGTAGATATTACACCAATATAAATAAAGAATGTGTTCACAACAGTACCAAAAGTGGTGATTTTATTTTCTTGTACTAACAGATCTCACGAGTTTTCTGTTGAGTTTTGTGTTGTGAAGTTTTCAAGTTTTGGGTAAAGATTTGATGGACTATGGAATAAGGAGTGGCAAGAGCCTAAGCTTGGGGATTCCCAAGGCACCCCAAGGTAATATTCAAGGACAACAAGAGCCTAAGGTTGGGGATGCCCTGGAAGGCATCCCCTCTTTCGTCTTCGTCTATCGGTAAATTTACTTGAGGCTATATTTTTATTCACCACATGATATGTGTTTTGCTTGGAGCGTCTTGTATGATATGAGTCTTTGCTTTTTAGTTTGCCACAATCATCCTTGCTATACACACCTTTTGAGAGGGACACACATGAATCGTGATTTATTAGAATACTCTATGTGCTTCACTTATATCTTTTGAGCTAGGCAATTTTGCTCTAGTGCTTCACTTATATCTTTTTAGAGCACGACGGTGGTTTTATTTTATAGAAATTATTGAAATCTCATGCTTCACTTATATTATTTTGAGTGTCTTTCTAAAGAAAATGGTAATTTGCTTTGGTTATAAATTTAGTCCTAATATGATAGGCATCCAAGAGGGATATAATAAAAACTTTCATATAAAGTGCATTGAATACTATGTGAAGTTTGATTCCTTATGATTGTTTTAAGATATAAAGATGGTGATATTAGAGTCATGCTAGTGAGTAATTGTGGATTGTAGAAATACTTTTGTTAAAGTTTGTGATTCCCGTAGCATGCACGTATGGTGAACCGTTATGTGATGACGTCGGAGCATGATTTCTTTATTGATTGTCTTCCTTATGAGTGGCAGTCGGGGACGAGCGATGGTCTTTTCCTACCAATCTATCCCCCTAGGAGCATGCGCGTAGTACTTTGTTTTGATGACTAATAGATTTTTGCAATAAGTATGTGAGTCCTTTATGACTAATGTTGAGTCCATGGATTATACGCACTCTCACCCTTCCACCTTTGCTAGCCTCTCTAGTACCGCGCAACTTTCGCCGGTACCATACACCTACCTTTTACCTTCCTCAAAACAGCCACCATACCTACCTATTATGGCATTTCCATAGACATTCCGAGATATATTGCCATGCAACCTTCCACCGTTCCGTTTTATTATGACACGTTCCATCATTGTCATATTGCTTTGCATGATCATGTAGTTGACATAGTATTTGTGGCAAAGCCACCATTCATAATTTTTATAAATGTCACTCTTGAGTCCTTGCACATCCCGGTACACCGCCGGAGGCATTCATATAGAGTCATATTTTGTTCTAAGTATCAAGTTGTAATTTTTGAGTTGTAAGTAAATAAAAGTGTGATGATCTTCATTATTAGAGGATTGTCCCATGTGAGGAAAAAATAAAAGAGGCCAACGAAGCCCACAAATAAAATAAAAGAGGCCAAAGAAGCCCACCAAAAAAATGAGAGAAAAGAGAGAAGGGGCAATGTTACTATCCTTTTTCCACACTTGTGCTTCAAAGTAGCACCATGATCTTCATGATAGAGAGTCTCCTATGTTGTCACTTTCATATACTAGTGGGAATTTTTCATTATAGAACTTGGCTTGTATATTCCAATGATGGGCTTCCTCAAAATTGCCCTAGGTCTTCGTGAGCAAGCAAGTTGGATGCACACCCACTTAGTTTCTTTTTGAGCTTTCATAAACTTATAGCTCTAGTGCATCCGTTGCATGGCAATCCCTACTCACTCACATTGATATCTATTGATGGGCATCTCCATAGCCCGTTGATACGCCTAGTTGATGTGAGACTATCTCCTTCTTTTTGTCTTCTCCACAACCACCATATTCTATTCCACCTATAGTGCTATGTCCATGGCTCACGCTCATGTATTGCGTGAAAGTTGAAAAGGTTTGAGAACATCAAAAGTATGAAACAATTGCTTGGCTTGTCATCGGGGTTGTGCATGATTTGAATATTTTGTGTGGTGAAGATGGAGCATAGCCACACTATATGATTTTGTAGGGGTAACTTTCTTTGGCCATGTTATTTTGAGAAGACATGATTGCTTTATTAGTATGCTTGAAGTATTATCGTTTTTATATCAATATTAAACTTTTGTTTTGAATCTTATGGATCTGAACATTCATGCCACAATAAATAAAATTACATGGATAAGTATGTTAGGTAGCATTCCACATCAAAAAACCTGTTTTTATCATTTACCTACTCAAGGACGAGCAGGAATTAAGCTTGGGGATGCTTGATACGTCTCCAACGTATCTATAATTTTTGATTGTTCCATGCTATTATATTATCTATTTTGGATGTTTTATATGCATTAATATGCTATTTTATATTATTTTTGGGACTAACCTATTAACCTAGAGCCCAGTGCCAGTTTCTGTTTTTTCCTTGTTTTTGAGCTTCGCAGAAAAGGAATACCAAACGGAGTCCAAACGGAATAAAACTTCACGATGTTTTTTCTTGGACCAGAAGACACCCAGGGGACTTGGAGTCCAAGTCAGAAGAGCTGTGAGGCGGCGACAAGGGTGGAGGGCGCGCCCTAGGGGGGGCGCTCCCCTGCCTTGTGGGCCCCTCGGGACTCCTCTGACCTAGCCCTTCCTCCTATATATTCACATATATTCCATAACCAGCACAGCAATCCACGAAAACACTTTTCCACCGCCGCAACCTTCTGTTCCCGTGAGATCCCATCTTGGGGCCTTTTCCGGCATCCCGCCGGATGGGAAATCGATCACGGAGGGCTTCTACATCAACTCCATTGCCCTTCCGATGATGCGTGAGTAGTTTACCTCAGACCTACGGGTCCATAGATAGTAGCTAGATGGCTTCTTCTCTTTCTTTGATTCTCAATACAACGTTCTCCTTAATGTTCTTGGAGATCTATCCGATGTAATCTTCTTTTGCGGTGTGTTTGTCGAGATCCGATGAATTGTGGATTTATGATCAGCTTATCTATGAATATTATTTGAATCTTTTCTGAATTCTTTTATGCATGATTTAATATCTTTGTATTTCTCTTCGAATTATCAGTTTGGTTTGGCCAACTAGATTGGTTTTTCTTGCAATGGGAGAGGTGCTTAGCTTTGGGTTCAATCTTGCGGTGTCCTCACCCAGTGACAGTAGGGGTAGCGAGGCATGTATTGTATTGTTGCCATCGAGGATAAAAAGATGGGGTTTTCATCATATTGCTTGAGTTAATTCCTCTACATCATGTCATCTTACTTAAGGCTTTACTCTGTTCTTTATGAACTTAATACTCTAGATGCATGCTGGATAGCGATCGATGTGTGGAGTAATAGTAGTAGATGCAGGCAGGAGTCGGTCTACTTGACACGGACGTGATGCCTATATGCATAATCATTGCCTTGGATATCGTCATAACTTTGTGCTTTTCTATCAATTTCTCGACACTAATTTGTTCACCCACTGTATTATTTGCCTTCATGAGAGAAGCCACTAGTGAAACCTATGGCCCCCGGGTCTATTTTCCATCGTATTAATTCTATTTTCCATCATATTACTTTCCGATCTACTATTTTCCATCATATTACTTTCCGATCTACTATTTTGCAATCTTTTATTTTCAGATCTATATACCAAAAAAAACCAAAAATATTTTGTCTTTTGTTTATCTATCTCTATCAGATCTCACTTTTGCAATTGACCGTGAAGGGATTGACAACCCCTTTATCGCGTTGGGTGCAAGTGTTTGATTGTTTGTGCAGGTGTTGGTGATTTGTGCGTTCTTCTCCTACTGGATTGATACCTTGGTTCTTAACTGAGGGAAATACTTACCTCTACTGTGCTGCATCACCCTTTCCTCTTCAAGGAAAAAACCAACGCAAGCTCAAGAAGTAGCATCCCCGCGTGTCGCCGCCACCCCATTCCTTCCCGGTGCCCGTTCTCCCTCTGGATGGATGCGGTGCTTCGCGCTAAGGCTGCCGGTGCCAGCGCCTCGACCGGAGTTGGCCGGAGTTGCCCGGGCCGCCGCCGGCAGTGCCCTGCCTCACCCCCTCCTTTGTTTCCTGTCGGGGGAGCAGCAGGAGGAAGAAGACACCCTGCCCAGCTGGCCAGGCGGGCCCCTCCTCCCCGCGGACCCTACACATCAGCCTCCCCGCGTACTGTCGTTCTTCTTCGGATCAATATACGCTTTCAGCTCTCGAAAACATATTATGTTTCTTCTTTGGCTGAAAATACGTTTCTCTGTTCTGAAAACGCATTCTCTGAGAAGGCGCTTTCTGTTTTCAGCCGCCAGGGACTTGTTTGTGAATGAAAGTTTTGCAGATTAGTCCCTGATCTTCCACCTCCCGTATCTTCGCGACCGTAACTCCGATTCAGGTGATTCCAAAGCCCACTTCTTCGTCTCGTCGAGCCGTCATGTTGGAACCATTTTTCATAAGGTGTTCACACTATGAAAATGACCATTTTGCCCTTACCTCTAATCAGCCCCCTCTGAGAGATAATCTTTTCCGGCGAATCGTTCCGCGACTTCACCGCACTTCCTCCCTGTGTATTCTTCATGCCCAGGCAAGCCACGACAGCCACTTGCATGATGGATTTGCAGTAGCCATGGTTTCAACTTGAATATTTAAATAAGTTGTGCATGTTAATATTTCCGTGAATGCTTTATATGCTTATGGATCCATGCTCGTTCTTATGCCATGATTATTTTCATCTAGTTGGTTACATGCTTACTTGCTAATATTGTTATTATTCTGGTAGTTATTTTCCCGATGCTAGTGGTCATACTATGTTCATATTAGTGATATGCTTTGCTATACTTGTGTTATTCAGGATCATTGTTATGCCATGTTCATTTGCACCTGGTAGAGTAAATGTTTTATTCTTATTGACATTAAGATGAATGTGCTAAATGGTTGTGTTATCCATCCATTCTCATGTTGATGTCATGCTCATATGCATTGTAATTTCATCATGTTATTCTGTTATGACTCAGCTGTTCCTCATTCAAGTTTAACCAGACTTTAATTGAACTTGAACACATGTTGGCTGAGTCATAGTGCCATCGAGTCGAGCTGACCAGTGCAGCCACACTTGCTTTATGGGGGGGGGTCCTAACTGGGTCTATTGTCATGCCTCTCACCGGTGCCTCCAACTAGGGAAGGTTATGTGTGCGCGTTACCCTGACCAGGTAGGCGGCCATAAGCCTTGTGTGCCCATTGTTGTTGTACATGGTTTGTCCCCGTTTGGGACCGTTTTTGTTTTGCCACGACGGTGGCCGTTGGATGTCACGAGGTGACATCGGGGCCACCCATGACTTAGCCCAAAGGGGAGTTTATCGGAGTGGCCGGGAGGGTGTCATGCAATAGATCAGTTTTGTCAGAACGCCGTTGGTCCACCCGAATGGGAGCACGAGGCCTAGGGTTCCGTAGTGTGGGTACAGTGTACTAACCTCTGCAGAGTGTATAATCTATCGATAGCCACGCCCGCGGATATGGGCCCAAATCGTAGTAGGTCACACTATGAGTCAATAGTAAGAATAAACCTGACTAATAAACAACACCGGTTCAATGAGGAAAGAAGTTGGTTGATCTTTATGTGATCAGGAGAGGATCACAGTGGTATCATGGATACCGAAGTTGTTTGATGTTTATGGTGTCAAGTGATGATCCCGGGTAAAGATCAAGCTCCTTGTGGTCTTGTGGTCACTACGGTATTGTTAATACCAAGCTTGGTTGGTCCTGAGGTGATTGTGTGATGCTCCAGTTGGTAAGTTGATACAGGTGGTGGTTACGTGGTAACCCCTGATCAGAGTAAGTTGGTTCATGATATTTTAAACCTGCTGCATGTTAGTATCATCCTGTGCATATCATGAGTAACTTTGCCATGCTCATTTCATATGATGCTAGATGTGTTATGTTCAACATGTTCATGCCATGCTCATCTGATATTGTTCTAAGTGGTATCATGCTCAACATTGTTTAACCTATAAATGCCATGCTGTTGTTTGTCTTGATTGCTTTTGGTTGTTGTGAGCTTGCAAGTACATTCAATGTACTGACCTGGCGTGTCATGCCAGATTGCAGGTGATGTCGTGATTGATTGCTTGTCGAGGTTACTGTTCGTGCTAGCTAGATCGTGTCCCAGCCAGAGTCCCTGCGGAGTGGAGTCCATCGCTGTTGTCGTTGTTCCGTTGCTAGAAGTTATTCTGCTGCTCCGAGTTGTTCTGCTGCTAGCATAGAGCAACCTGAGGAGGCATAGTGTCACCGTGCCAATGTAATTCGTGGTGATATCGGAACCCTTGTACCCGTATCATTTGTAATAAAGAGTTGATTTGTTCTATGCCAAGCAGTGCTGTATTCCAGAAGACTTGATCTCTGGGATGGAATACGGGGTGTTCCGGTCTCTCTGAGCCGGGGTGCCACAAATATCTTAAAGGGCTATAAACCCGTGAAGCAAGCACTTCGGTGCTTCTTTGAACCCAAGCGTCAAGCAATTGGTGAGGAACTGGCCAAACTCCTTGAGGCCAGATTCATACGAGACATCAAACAGCTCAACTGGCTCGCGAATCTGGTCATGGTGCCAAAGAAGGACAGGTCCTGGCGCCTGTGCCTCGATTTCAACGACCTCAATAAGGTTTGCCCCAAGGACCCCTTCCCATTACCACATATCGATCAGATCATGGATGCCACGGCCGCACATGATTCGCTGCGATTTCTAGATGCCTACTCAGGATACCATCAAATAAAGATGAAAGACTCTGACCAGGCTGCAATAGCTGTCGTTGTATTAAGAATGGGGTCCTTAATATCCCAGACTTATGCACAGGCAGTAGCAGCCTTCCCGATGGCGAGGCTTGCCGGAGGATAACTAAAGTCGAACTCAAGATTAGATTATAAGAAGCAAAGAAGATCTCAGAAGACGGAGATCAGAAATGCTAAAGACACAACTCAAGGACCCAAAAAGATCCTTGCCGGGGAGAACATCACAAGATTCAAGCCCGGCAAGCTCCGAGCCCGGCAAGAACCCCACTACCCTGCCACCGCTCCACCTCATCAATCAGGTTGTCACTTGTCCATTAGGTGTCGAGCGGGCAGGTAGTTAGGTGAGGCTTGTCTGGGCACATGGCAGCTCATGGCTGAAGATACAACTTTAATGACACCCATACAAATGACGTCTCAAAGGAATAGAAGGTAGATGGGCGAACGACACAGAAGGAGAAACCAACCTTGCCGGAGAGCTCCATCCACAAGACACCTCATGATGCATTAAATGCATTTGTCTTAACCCGTCAGAGTTAGGTATTTGGCACTATAGCCACTATTACAGTGTAGATTTACCATTTTGCCATTGTGGTGACCGCTTAGTCTATAAAAGGAGGCCCATGGCTACCTTAACAAAGGTCGAAACCCTGTCCATTTGCACTCGTAGCTGCACTTCCCGAGCACCTTGTCGGACGTGCGCTCCTTGTAACTGGACACATACACATCCCAATACACAAAGTAGGAGTGGGGGTTTACGCTTCAAAGCGGCCTGAACCTGGGTAAACTCGTGCATTTCCTGCTGGTTCTACTCTTTGTGCACGTCGATCCTTCCAGTCAAACTGCAAAGGGATCGCCATGATCCCATAGATGGTCGTACACATGAAATCTATGGCGCGCCAGGTAGGAGGATCATTTGTGCAAACCAGAATCAATAGTTAGCACGTTAGCTTCATCACCAGCTTCATCGCCATGGCGCCCAAGAAGAAGGGCACCACGGCGGTCGATCCATCTTCGTCCAAGCCACCAGTGCCTTCGTAGGCAAGCGACAGCGCAGTCGGCAACGCAAGTGGCGGAGGCGGAGGCGGAGGCCAAGAACAACCTCCGCAGTGTTCTTGCGATCACAGCCAGGCGAGCGGTGCCATATGCAACGACAACAATCCACATGGCACCAGGTCCAAGGATGGGGCCGTGCCGCCTGTAGGTGGCACGACGAACTCCAGGGACAACAGGGCGCACTCCAATACGCCCACACCGGTGCCCACACCGTGGCCATCTCAGGCCGTGCGCGATGAGCAGCGCCATGGCGTCGACGGCTCCGAGCATCCCCATGGCAAGGGTCCTGCGGATCATCCTCAAGATGCACAGGGCCAACATGCACCCCAATGCACTGGCTATGACAGGCCGAGGTCGCAGGTTCAAGACGGAGCTGCTTCCAGATCAGTTGGAAGCAAGAACACCTCTCGTTCCTCGCGCCTCTTCATGCCATCCACGCCGGAAGAAGCCCTGGCGCGTGAACAGTTACTTCTGGAGTTTCCTCCTACTGCGGAGAAGATGGAGGAGTGGAGATCCACCATCCAGAGTCTTGTTGGCTTTGCCAACAATGACAAATCACGGCGGGCGGGACCTTCACAGCAGTAGCCCATCGCCCCGGTCGATGCTGCCGGAGAAAGGACAGGAGGCGGAGCGCCCATGATGCAATCTCCTCCACGACAACAACAACAACCTCAGCGGCAAAGCCAGCAGGTCGACGCCCATGACGATGTGTCCATGGCGTCGTCCGATCCGCGAGCTCACCATGACCAGCGCCAAGTTCTGCAAGAACGGCGCAAAGAAGATGCCCATACAACCATCAAACGGCGATGGGAAGCACGTTGTCAATCTGACAGGCATGTAGGTCCGCTGTTGATGAGCCTGCGCCAGGGAATAATGGTGGTCTGCCTTACGAGGTTGGTTATCCTGCGTTACCCAAGAATTTCAAGCCGGAGGTGGAGAAGTACGACGACAAGATACACCCTTCAGAGTTCCTGAGCATTTACACCATCGCACTGCAAGCTGCTGGGGCTCGGGATGACAAGATTTTAGCCAACTACTTCCCATTGGTGCTCAAACCCAACTTCAGGTTGTGGTTGATGAACTTGCCGGAGGACTCCGTTTCCTGCTGGGCAGATTTGTGCCACAAATTTTTTGGCGCCTTCACAGGCGACCAGGAAATTGATCTGCAGTTGATCTCGCAGAAGGAGGATGAGTCGCTGCACAAGTACATTCAGAGGTTCAGTCCTGTGCTACGCAATATTCCCGATATCCACCCCGCAGCAATCATTTTCGTGTTCCGTCAGAATGTGAGGAACCGCAAGATGTGGGAAGAGATGGCCATGATCAAGGTGAGGGATGTTGGCGAGCTTTATGCTCTAGCCGACAAGTGTGCATGGGCTGAGGAAGGAAGGAAACTTCCTGGGGAGGAGATTACCACAGAATCTGATTTAGAAGATGACGGTGCCACCAACACCCAGAACAAGAAAAACCGCAAGCGCAATAGGAAGCGCAAGGGCAAAGCTGTGCTTGCTGTGGAGGGATCCGACAATAGTTGCCTCACCAAGAAGGTTAAGGCAGAGAGCTCCGACAAGGAGGTTGTCGGGTGCGCCTCGTGCTAAGCCTTTGTGGCCTCTGATCAGACTTGGGGCTCTGGCAAGCAGTACTACAAGATCCATCGCACCAAGAGCCATGACCTTCAAGGCTGCCAACAAGTTGAGCAGCTTGCCGAGAAGCAGAAGGTTGAGTATGAGAAGAGAGATAAGGAGAAGGCCGACGGTGCCAATGGGTCTGGCAAGAAACGTGGTGGCCGAGGAGGTCGTTGCGGCAAGACCAAGCAGTAGAAGGAGAAGCCCGCAAGAGGTCGAGACAAGAAGGAAGATGGTGATGATGAAGACGAAGAGGATGATGACGAGTCTCATGAAGCTGAGTTCCAGAAGGCCATTGAAGTAATGTGCATTGACGGGGGTGCATCTTTGCAGTCTTCTCACCGCCAACTCAAGCAGTGGGTGTGTCGGAATCAGGGCTCCGCAGACCCAAACTAGGTTCGAACTCTCGGGCGTGTATGAAGGATCTCGCTTCACGACGTCGCATAGCTCACCGCACTCACGGCCTAATCTCGTCGAGTATACACGAGCGGGAAGAAGAAGTGGACACGATGGTTTACCCAGGTTCGGGCCACCTTGCGGTGTAAAACCCTAATCCTGCTTTGTTGTGGATTGGCCTCACAAGGAGGTTGAGGATGAACTAGTACAGTGGATGAGCTGCCTCGCGAGGGCTCAGAGGATGAGAATCGATCCCTCTGTACGGTTTAGGCTAGCCTATACTTATACTAGGCCCGGTTCTCTTCCCTCATAACTTAGGCGGGAAGGAATACCACAGTGGCCAATTTTAAAGGGGAACAAGGTACAACTTATCCTGACGAAAGGTGGTCTTCGCCTGCAAAGCTTCTGGCCATGACACAGCTGTGGGCTCAGTGATGACCTCCGTCCTGCCGAGCCCGTGGTCTTGGTCTTGTTGCACTGGAACAGAAACCTTTGGGGGATTCCTCGGGAACCCGCGCTTGTCCTTGCGTCCTTAGTACCAAAGAGGAAACTGTCCTGGTTTGCGCCCGTTGGCGCCTGCCTGGCCTTGATCGTCATGGCTCACGTCATTGCGAGCCTCGTGAGGTGGGGTACCTGCATAGAGATCTCCGCTCCTCGGGAGGTAGGCTCGGGGAGATGCTCCTCGGGAGGTCTTGATGTCATTTGCCTCGCGAGGCCGGTGGCCCGTGCGGGCGTCTTGCTCGTGGTGTCCTGTAGCTGGATCATACCGGGCCGTCGGTGAAGTCATGTGCTAGGCTGCATGCAGGCAGGTCTGGGTACCCCCATTCCCAAAACGCCGACAGTAGCCCCCAGGCCCAAGGCGCGCTCGGCCTAGCTTCGAAGCGAAGGAAAGGAGTGAAGGGTGAAGCGACGCAGGCCCCAATCGCCTGCGGGCCAGGCTTGAGGCATGGCGCATGACGGGACGTGGACGCCTCCACTTCCCCACGTCGCCTTGGCAACTGCCCAGGCTGACAAAAAGCCTGGCGCACGCAGCATGGACATTATTGCTCTTCTTCCTTGTGCCTTCCTCCTCCTGCTGAGATCCCCTTTCCCTCGCGAGAGGTTCCTCCAGATCCAGACGAGGTGCCTTTCTTCCTTCTATTCACCCATCGCCAAGGATTTCTCAGATGGTGCACATCGGGAAATCGAAACCTGCGGCCCAGGTCGTGGCCTCCACATCTCTTCCGCCGGTGCTCGTGGCCTCCTCCATTTCCGAGGAGGGGGACCTCAGTCCAGCGCTTCCACTAACGGCAGGAGACACGAACGAGTGGGGCGAGACTCTGATCTGGGCCAGCTCCGCGGAGCGGAGCACCTTGGCGAAGATGGCCTAACCCTTTTTCTTCCATAGCGTCTTCGCCTGGCTCGTCCCGCCCTTCTCGGGGTTCTTCTACGCCATCCTCAGGCATTACAAGATCCACGCCCTCCACCTCCAGCCCAACTCCATTCTCCTCCTATCCATCTTTACCTTTTACTGCGAGGCCTTCGCGGGCGTAAGGCCCTCGGTGGCTCTCTTCTGCCACTATTTCAGCTTGCGATTCCATGACCGGGACCAGCGATCCGCATGCGTCTCCTTTGTCGCAGTTCAGAGTGGAAACTCGCTTCTGAAAGCCGGGTAGAAGGTGGAAGGCTTTCGGCACCGCTGGGTCTTCCTGGACGCCCAGGGTTCCGATCCGCTCTTGGTGCCTCCAGTGGTGCTGCCGACGCGCGCCCCCGAGTGGGGCTCCGCCAAGCTCACCGACCTTCGGGTGAGGCCTGTGCTGGAGAAGATAGACTCGCACATGAAGGCGGAGGAGCTGACATGGGCGATGATTGTGAAGGAGTTCCTGACGCAGCGCTTGGCGCCACTCCAGTCGCACTCGAAGCCCCTGTGGGAGTACCGGGGCTCGGAGAACGAGGTGAGGCTGCGTCCTGCCGGTGTGACATGCGAGGAGCTGGACGCGGCCTTGTTCGCCCTGCTCAGTTGTATCCTAGGGAATATCCCCGAGGCCTACGCCCCACTATACCGCCAGGGTGACAGGGAGGCTTTGGTCGCTGCCATGCCCGCCTTCAATGATTTGGGGCTCGAGCCGTCCAACCACCCCAATTCTCCCGTGATGGTGTCCTCCGGCAACAGCGCCGGTGAGGAGGACTCGGAGGAGACTGAGGATGACAACCTAGAGGAGGCATCCCCTCCGTCGCAGTGCGAGCTACTCCGCAATCTCGAGGATGACTACGATGCCGATGAGCTCCCGGCCGTGGACTCCCCGCGCTTTGTCAGGGTCCCCAGGCGGTCGGATCCCACTCCCCGGACCACGCGAGCATCCGACCGGGCAGCCTTAGGCGAGGGCGTGGCAGTGCCCCCTCTGGAGGGCTCCTCGCACCCTAGCGTGGCGGTTAAGGGTCGGGTCCGTCTCTGCCAGGCACGGAGTCGAAGGACGAGGTGGCCCCCGCTGGGGTGGACATAGTTTCACCGGCCATGACTCCTTAGGGCGACCTCCTCACCCCCAGGCGGCGGTGCCACGGTGGGTCCTGCTGAGGGCCACCCCAGCTGCCCCCGGGATGCGACCAAGGTCACGCCAAAGAAAGGCGGGGGCGCATCGGCCTCCGCCGAGGAGGAGAAGAAGAGGAAGTGGACCGCGCCCGACGAGTAAGTGACCTTTCTTGCTTCCTGACCAAGTGTTGATCGCGCACGTGCTCATATCAGCTCCCCCCTTGATAACCAGAAGTTGTGGCGCGGCAAAGAAGAAGAAGGTGGGCATCCTGTCAAAGGAGTCCCTTGTCCTGAAGGCGCCATCAGCTCTTGGCCATAGCCTGGGCGGGCGAGGGGTTACCCTGCGCCGCCCTGGTGCCATGCTTGGGCACACGGGCGTCGCTTCGCTCGGGCGCTCGGGCACACCGGCCCTGCCCAGCGCGCGGCCGACCACTCGAGGGGGCCGATCATGGAGGCCACGATAACCCAGCCTGTGATGCCTCTTGCTACGGCCGCGGCACCTTCGGCATCAGGGGAGGGGGCGGCGGCGCCGACTCCTCTTGCCACTCCAGCCCCCGCCTCCGGATGCGACGACATGCAGCCCACGATATAGCCTCAAGCCACCCCAACACCCACGACCATGGTGGTTGACTCGGCAACCCCCAGTGGCGTGGTGCAAGAGCTGGCCGTGAAGAGCGGCCAGGAGCCCCCTGCGCTTCCAGCGGAGGGCGTCATGCGTCCTCCAACCACGGTGATTCCAGCTTAGGATGTCGCGGTAATTCCTCCATGGTCAACTCTCAAGCTCATGAGCTACGACCCCTTGATCAGGTGCGGATCCCTGACCGATGCCCGCGCCGAACTTGATCGGCTCAAGGCGGATCTCCAGGATGCCGACGAGCGGCTCAAGCAGGAGCGCCTGAAGCTCACCGCGGGATGGCGCGAGCTGTCTGTGGCCAGCAAGGCTACCCAGGATTGGGCCGAGGCCATCGCCGCCGAGGGCAGGAAGGAGGCCGATGAGGCGAAGACTACTCGCGACGCGGCGCGTGCCGAGGTGAAAGCAGCTTCCAAGCACAGCGGCGATGTGACACCCTGGTTTTTGCCATTTTTCTTCCTCTGGAGTTTATTGCAAATTTGGTTTGAAACTAAGTTTTTGAATTAACTCATTTGGACTTAGCACTTGGGCATTGTTTTGATTTCACCCAAGTGACTCCACTCACTCCCAAAAACATCTCTTGCTCTCTTGTATCTCATTTGTGAAGGAAGTATATTTTTGACTTATCTCCTTGAGCTGAAAATTTTATAGCTTGATGACCTTCTTAACTAACTCTTAACCCCCAAGTTTCAGCTCCAAAATCTCTCTAGAATTCTCTCAAATGACCTCAACAGTTTCTGTCTAGAAACTTGCCAAGAAGCTCAAGTCACCTCCTATCGACTTGGCTTTGATCAAACACCTCAGAGAGACTAAACACTGCACGGACAAGCGCCCAGACATGATTTCACCACTCGGGTGCACCGCATTGCACCAGTGCACGCGGTGACCGCTTGAGTCCAGCGTGCCAGGCGTGCGTTCGACGTGCTCTAAGCGCCGGCAGTGCCACTGCTCAGCCCGTGCACTCGCCTTCGGCCATTCTGGCATGTTGTTAACCTCCATATATCTCTACTCGTCCCCCCTAACAATTCGCTGGAGCTCCCCGACGCTGGCGACAGCCACTACAGACACGGACACGGTGGAGCAGAGGGCACAGTGCGCCCGTGTGCCCGAGCCGTCTCCCTCCCTCGTCCTGTGCTTGGCGCCACCTCTCCACTGTGTGCGCGTGAGCTCCTCGACCCCTCCCATCAACCCGAGCCCCATTCATTGCTGCTCGCAACTCCAGAAGCCTCTCTGGCGATCTCGAGCCCCTCCTCGCCCGCGCCTATTTATAGGACCCCTCTTGAGCTTCCCTGACCACCCCAACCTCCTCCACTGACCTCAAAACAACGCGTAGAAGACCGTCACCAGGCCGGGTGGGCCTCTGGCCGCCATTCTGCACCAAAGCTCATCGCCGATCCCCCTCGGCGTTCTACTTCCTACGGTGCTCTTCGACCCCGCCCAACCAGCCTGGCGTGTTCGTGGCTTCTTCCTGGTCGAGAAGGTGCTACTGGAGCTGTTGGAGCCCTTCTACCTCGCTAGAATCGCCAACTCCGACAAGCCCTCTCCGCTGCCGCCTCTGGAGAAGATCGCTGCGATGCCGTATGTCCACCTCCGACCGCACTTTGGGTACGTATGTGTTCGCCGTGCCGTGACATGTCCAACCATCCCTTCGCCAGCGGCAACCGTGGCCTCCTCGCCGGAGAACCACCGGCGACAGAGCCGCCGTCCCTTGCTTCTCTCTCTCTCTCTCTCTCTCTCTCTCTCTCTCTCTCTCTCTTTTAACCCTGACAGAGGGGTCCACCCGTCAGCCTCTCTCTCTCTCTCTCTCCCCGAAGCGGTATAAGTGGAGGCGTAATCCTCAAATACGCCTTTGACGTCACCCCCTTTCATTTATTCTGAAAATCAATTTTAATTCAGAAATTTGACCCAACTTTGACCAGCTATAACTTTTATTCTATAAGTCCAAATCAGTTGATACTTTTTGCATTAGTTTTGTCTTGAGCTCCTCTATCAGTATGCAAAAGCTGAGATTTTTTGCTTGCTGTAGATATTTTCTGGTGCATTTAAATGTGTTATGTGACATTTTCTTTATGCCATTTTAATTATTTTCAGAAGGAACTTGCTGCCTTGAGGAGAACCAGGAGGATTGTGACCCTCCTCTGAACTAAGGCAAGCCACCACAAATATTTGCAAGAGTAACATTTCAATGATTATGATTTTTACTTGAATATGATCACATATAATGCATATAGTTATTTAAAATAATCCCACATGTGTTAGTTTCATACTCATGCTATGCTTACTTTGTTTTCAGTGGTATTTGAGTTGTTTGGTCAAGCTTATGCAGTAGAGTAATATGATCATGAGCATGTGTATGGTAATACCGACATTATGTTGAAATGGTGCATATGGATATCACTGCGTTTTCATGGCATACTATGGCTCGGATATATTTCATTGCAAGTTGAAACATGATAATATTCCAACTTGAACATGTTGTTGATCGAGTCATGGTGCCACAGAATCAAGCTTCCCAGTGCAACCACATTTGCCTTTATGGGGAGGCCCTTTCTCAGTCTGTTGTTATGCCTCTTGCCAGTGCCTCCAACTAGGGAAGGTTATGCGCTTGCGCTACACTCGCCCGGTAGGCAGGCATAGGCTTGTGTGCCCGTAGTTGATTTGGTACCATTGTCCTCATTTAGGACCATTTTGTTTTGCCATGACGGTGGCCGTTGGATGTCCGGAGTGGCATCGGGGCCATCCATGACTTAGCCCAAAGGGGAGTTGGTCGGAGTGGCCGGGAGAGTGTCATAGCAATAGATTGGTTTTGTCGGAACACCGTTGGTCCATCCGAATGGGAGTTCGAGGCCATGGGTTCTATGGTGTGGGTACAATGTACTAACCTCTGTAGAGTGTGTTTAATCTATCGATAGCCACGTCCTCGGTCATGGACACAGTTCGTAGTAGGTCACACCGTGGATCAACAGAAATATTTAACCTGCACACTAAAGTTATACTTGTGGCACTTGATATGATGGTGAAGTTGTTGGAACCGTCGAGGTGGTTTCTTTTGTGATCCGGAGGTCATCACCATGGTGAGGTGATGTTCGTGGTTACGAGGTAACCAAGATGGTATGCGGGTCCGAGAGACCCTGTTTGGAAGCACTGTCACATCATGAGTAGCATGTCAAGTTTTTGCATATAAACCTACTTAAATATCATGTTAATGTTTGCCATTGTTGCATTATTTGTGTGAGCTTGTGAGTACATTCAAAGTACTCACCTACCGTGTCATGCCAGTTTCAGGAGAAGCCGTACCGGAGTTGGAGTTGCATCATGCATCGCTGTCTAGGCCGTGTCCACATCAGTGTCCCTGTGAGATGGAGTCCTTCTACGTCATCTTTCCGCTGCCGCGTAGCTGTATCATTGTGATAGAGGCCCTCATCACATTCACTAAATAATGTACATATGTGCAGCAGCACCGTGTGTGCCGCTTGGCCTCGCTACTTGATGTACTATCGAACCTATGTATCAATAAAGCGGTTATCTTTCTGTACCAAGTTGTTGTGTGTTGCTAGAAGACTTGATCTCTAGGCTGGCAAAGCAAGGTAAACCGGTTGCTCTGAGCCGGGTGCCACAACCCTTGGTATCAGAGCCGTGCTGACTGTAGGATGCCCTAGACAGCTAACGTGCTAGTTAAACTATAGTTAGTAGTCCTGAGTGCCGGTAGTGTGTGTTTGCATCTGGTTGTTGCATTGCATGCATATAGTTTATTTTTATTACTAACCGACTAATGATTGTGAGTGTAGATGGCTCCAGTGCCGTTCCCGTACCAGTCTGAGCCAGCACTGTACACTTCTCTGCATCTTCTTCGGAATGTGTGGCGTCGACTCTACCCTGATGGCGATGACCCGGTGTACCAGGTGTACTGGGAGCGACTGGCAGACCCAGTGTACGAGTACCATGCGAAGGTCACCATGCACCACAGCTCAGTAATCGGCACCTACACTCGTTCTTCTAGGAGTGGTTTTGCTTCTACCCCTGATCAGGCTGTTCAGTTCACTGCGTTTGAGGCTCTCATTGATCTGTGCTACAACGAGGTCCGGATGCAGACTCATCCAGGTTTCTACTACTACCCGTCCATGTTCGGTAATGGACGTATTCGTTTCCCTTCCATTGATCCGAAGTGCGACCATTCATCCAACCACCTCTCTCGCTACATCACTGCTAGTTACGTTCTGCTTTTCGAGCTGGTCCGGGAGCTGATTCGTACTCGTGCAGCTCTGGTTGCCGCTAGATCTGCTTTCATTCCACCATCCATTTGGTTTACCCCACTTGTTCCTCCAGCTACTATTCTGCCAGCTACTCCGGTTACCCCTCAAAGTAACTCGGACACCTCGACAGTGACTCCCCAAGAGTCTCCTGCCGAGTGGGCTTTACTTCTCGCTACTCCCGCCGCCCCTATGCTTCAGTCTCACCTAGCACCTGCCCCTAAGGGAGAGCCCTCGAGGCAGCATTGTCGTGTTTCCTTTAACCCGGAGGTTTCCATTAACGTCGTCAGTTCAGGATCTGAGACCGAGTCAGGGGAGATCCCACCAGGATCAGAGGAGCACTAGTTCTTCAGGGGTAGCCGAGGTTATCATGATGCTTGGTTGTTTGAGTGTAGTCGTACTTGTCATTGCTGTTTCCTTTCATGTATGAGTCTATGTATAATTATGTTGGAACCTTTTTATTCGTCTTGGTTTCTTGTCGTTTTCTTTCGGATTTGTCGCCTGCTTTTCTTCCCCATTATGGATGTTGCTCATCTCGATGCTTCATATTGGGAAACATAAATAGGATGACAAGAGGAGGTAGCAGTAGTCATGTGGGTGACAATACTCCCGTTCATTCCTCAACCAGACAGGCAGGACATTCCCCCGAACCATATCAACCACCACCACCTCCTCCACTGCATCCACCTACCACAGAGCAGATTATGCGAATGTTCGAGGAAAGAAGAAACCAAGATTTGCTTGAATTACTAAAAAGTGTACAAGCTATTGTGGGACAGAATGGTAATCACTCCAAGCTGTCAGATTTTCAGAGGACTAAGCCTCCCAGTTTCAACCAAGTTGTTGACCCTATGGAAGCTGACGATTGGCTGTGGACTATTGAGAAGAAGCTAGAGATTGCTCGCACCGAAGAAATTGACAAGGTTCCATTTGCTACACACTATCTTGAAGGAGCCGCTGGTATATGGTGGGATAATACTAAAACCATGTGGCATGCGGAAGACGAAATCACTTGGGATAAATTCAAGGACAAGTTCCGCAAGTACCACATTCCCACCGGTATCATGAAGGTCAAGCAGCGTGAGTTTCTCGCTCTCACCCAAGGGAACCTGTCAGTAAGTGAATATTTAAACAAGTTCAATCACTTGACCCATTATTCTCTTTATGATGTGGCCACCAAAGAAAGGAAGATCGACCGATTCCTTGGAGGACTCAATCAGCACCTCCGATGCACACTCAGCATGCTAGACTTCCCCGACTTCCAGACTTTGGTGAACAAGGCTCTTATCGTAGAAAGGGAGCACAAGCTCGTCCATGATAACAAGTCAACTTATGACGACCGCAAACGCAAGTTCGAGCCCAAGAAGGACGGACAGCCAGTTCAGAAGGCTCGTATCTGGCAGCAACCTCAGTTTGAGTTCAAGCCAACATGGCAGCAGAATACCAACAAGACCGACAACCGGGTCAAGAATATTGTGATCAGCCCTGTACGGGAGGACTGTCAGTGTAGCAACACATGTTTCTCTTGTGGATAGTCCAGGCACTATGCGAGGAAGTGTCCCAAGAACGGCAAGCCAAATACATCGCCCAAGCCTCAAGTTAACAACATGGAATCCTTCCCCGCACAGGAGTTTATCCAAGGGCAAGTGCATCATCTCTCCACAGAAGAAGCCAAGAAAACCCTGAAGTGGTCATTGGTATGTTCTCTGTTAATAACATACCTGCAACAATTTTATTTGACTCTGGGGCTTCCCATTCTTTTATTTCGTCGAGTTTTGTTACCCAAAACCAGTATTCTTGATCTCTTGAGAAATTCATGATGGTACAATCCCCGGGATCCATGCTCAAAACAAATGTTGTATGCCGTGTCTTGGAGATAAATGTCCATGGAGTTATTTTCCCTGCCACCCTGGTAGCAATTGAATCCGCAAGGTTGGATGTCATACTGGGAATGGATTGGCTAACAAAGCATCAGGTATGCATCAACTGTGCAACAAGAGAAGTTACATTAATAAACCCGACAGGACAAGCAGCGCAGTTTGTGGCTCGTAGAACCATGCCTAAAAAGGAGATGATTTTCACAGCCATAACCTCAGGCATGGAATTAATCCCAGTGGTCAGTGAGTTCCCAGACGTATTTCCTGAAGAATTGCCAGGAATGCCACTAGATCATGAGCTCGAGTTTGCTATTGATCTCGTGCCAGGGACATCACCAATATACAAGAAGTATTACCGGATGCCTTCATCCGAGCTAGTTGAGCTGAAGAAGCAGCTAGATGAGATGCTCAAGAAAGGTTACATCTGCCCCAGTTCTTCACCATGGGGATCACCTGCCATATTTGTGGACAAGAAAGATGGTAGTCTTCGGATGTGTGCAGACTACCGCCAGCTCAATGATGTCACTATCAAGAACAAGTACCCACTCCCCAGGATTGATGATTTGTTCGATCAACTGAATGGAGCCCAAATCTTTTCCAAGATTGATTTGAGAATCGGGTACCATCAACTCAAAATCAAGAAGGAAGATATTCCTAAGACCGCATTCACCACTCGCTATGCTCTATATGAGTATACAGTCATGTCTTTCGGTCTGACAAATGCCCCTGCCTTCTTCATGCATATGATGAACAAAGTGTTCATGGACTTCTTGGACAAGTTCGTGGTGGTCTTCATCGACGATATCCTCATATATTCTAAAGGAGAAGAAGAGCATAAACAACACCTCCGAGCAGTATTGCAAAGGCTCCGTGCTCACCAGTTATATGCAAAATTCAGTAAGTGTGAATTCTGGCTTAAGCAAGTAGGATTCTTGGGGCATATTCTCTCTGCCGAAGGAATAGCGGTGCATCCAAGTAAAGTCAAGGATGTGCTAAAATGGCCAGCACCAACGACTATGACCCAGATCAGGAGTTTTCTGGGGCTTGCTGGTTATTACTGTCGATTCATTGAAGGCTTTTCCAAGATTGCTAAACCAATGACCGAGCTGCTCAAGAAGGACCAAAAGTTCATATGGTCTGAGTACAGTGAGAAGAGCTTTAATGAATTGAAGACTCGTTTAACATCAGCACCTGTGTTAACGCTTCCAGATATTTATCGAAGCTTTGACGTATATTGCGACACATCCAGAAGTGGCCTAGGGTGCGTTCTCATGCAAGATGGCAAGGTTGTAGCTTATGCATCCGGACAGCTACGACCACATGAGGGAAACTATCCTACTCATGACTTGGAGCTAGCAGCAGTTGTGCTTGCCTTAAAAATTTGGAGGCATTATCTCATCGGCAAGTGGTGCCAAATATTCACCGATCACAAAAGCCTCAAGTACATATTCACTCAACCCGATTTGAATCTCCGACAAAGAAGATGGCTTGAGTTGGTCAAAGATTATGACATCAGTATAAATTACCACCCGGGTAAAGCTAATGTGGTTGCCGATGCTCTCAGTCGCAAACTAGTCGCATTAAATGCATTAATGGAATCTTTGCCTCCCGAGCTACAAGAAGAAATAGCCCAGCTCAACCTGACCATTGTTGAGGCCGACTGCACCACTATGTTGGAAGTCACTCCAACTGTTGAGGAAGAGATTCGCAAGGCCCAGGCAAAGGATCCATTCCTGCAACACCATGTCACACGAATGCAAGACGACAAGACTCAAGATTTCCGGATGGATGAGCAAGGTACCCTAAGGTTTCGAGGACGAATCTGTGTACCTAACATAGAAGATCTGAGGAAGAAGATATTAATGGAGGCACACGAATCCTCGTAATCGATCCATCCAGGTAGAACCAAGATGTACGAAGACCTCGGGCAAATATTTTGGTGGGATGGAATGAAGAAGGATATTGCATATTTTGTCGCCTGCTGTGATATATGCAACAAGGTGAAGGCGGAACATCAAAAACCCGCCAGGCTACTTCAACCTTTACCTGTCCCGCAATGGAAATGGGACGATGTGTGCATGGACTTCATCACCGGTCTTCCCAAGACTCCTCGTGGCAACAATGCAGTATGGGCCATGGTGGACATGCTGACCAAGGTGGCCCGCTTCATTCCAATCCGGACCACATACCGGGTAGATCAATTAGCCCAACTCTATGTGTCCAGAATCGTCAGTTTGCATGGAGTGCCAAGAACCATCACTTCAGACCGAGGGTCTCTTTTCACGTCAGCATTCTAGTCCCGTCTTCATCAAGCCTTGGGAACAGCACTGAGGTACAGTATAGCTTATCACCCTCAGACAGACGGATAGACAGAGCGAGTAAACCAGATACTTGACGACATGCTCCGAGCATGTGCCCTTGCTCAAGGACCCAAATGGGAAGACAGTCTGCCTTATGCAGAGTTTTCCTACAACAACAGCTATCAGACCAGTCTCAAGATGTCATCGTATGAAGCCCTGTATGGTCGCAAGTGCCGTACTCCGTTAAACTGGTTCCAGACCGGAGATAGTCGCATTTTCGGGACTGACTTGATGATGGAAGCTGAGAAGCAAGTAAGGGAGATTCGAGATAGACTACAAGTAGCCAAGTCTCGACAAAAGAATTATTATGACTCCAAACATCGACATATCAGTTTTGAACCAGGTGAATATGTCTACCTCTGAGTCACACCCATGAAAGGAGTTAAGAGATTTCAGACTCGGGGAAAGCTTGCACCAAGATACATTAGCCCATTTCCTGTCATGTCCAAAGTTGGTACAGTGGCATATCAACTAGAACTTCCTCCCGAATTGTCAGAAATACACGATGTCTTCCACGTATCACAATTGCAAAGGTGTATCTCACCACCAGAGAAACAGACTGATATGGCAGAAATAGAACTTGCTAAGGACCCGACTTATGAAGAGAAACCTTTCCGAATACTGGATGAGATGGAAAGAGTCACCCGCAACAAGTCAGTTAAGTTTTACAAGGTGCAGTGGGAACACCATACCGAGAGTGAAGCTACCTGGGAAAGAGAGGACTTTTTGAGGACAACATACCCTGAATTGTTTCCTGAGCAACCGAATCTCAAGGATGAGATTCATCCTAAGGGGGGGGGGGAGGTTTGTGACACCCTGGTTTTTGCCATTTTTCTTTCTCTGGAGTTTATTGCAAATTTGGTTTGAAACTGAGTTTTTGAATTAACTCATTTGGACTTAGCACTTGGACATTGTTTTAATTTTCACCCAAGTGACTCCACTCACTCCCAAAACATCTCTTGCTCTCTTATATCTCAAAATATTGCCATGGGAATATTTTTCTCAAAGGCAAAATATTCATTTTCCCTCTGAAAATGAATGATTTTCACTTCTGCTCCAAAGCAACCCCTATTTTTCTTGCTTCCAAAAATCTGAGAAAATTCCCAAATATTCTTTGGACCATGCCTCATCTTCCTATGCAAAAATATCCTATGGTCATGTGGAATATTTTTGACGTAGAAAATCATTTCCATTCTGGTTAGAAATGGTACTTTGTGAAGGAAGTATATTTTTGACTTATCTCCTTGAGCTGAAATTTTTATAGCTTGATGAACTTCCTAACTAACTCTTAACCCTCAAGTTTCAGCTCCTAACTCTCTCTAGAATTCTCTCAAATAACCTCAATAGTTTCTGTCCAGAAACTTGCCAAGAAGCTCAAGTCACCTCATGTCGACCTGGCTTTGATCCAACACCTCAGAGAGACTAAACACTGCATGGACAAGCGCCCATACATGATTTCACCCCTCGGGTGCACCGCGTTGCACCAGTGCACGCGATGACCACGTGAGTCCAGCGTGCCAGGTCTGCGTTCGATGCGCTCTGAGCGCCGGCAATGCCACTGCTTAGCCCGTGCGCTCGCCTCCGGCCATTCTGGCATGTCATTCACCTCCATCTATCTCGACTCGTGCCCCTGACCACTCGCTGGAGCTCCCCGATGCCGGCGACAGCTGCTGCAGACGCGGACACGACAGAGCAGAGGGCACAGTGCGCCCACGTCCTGTGCTTGGCGCCACCTCTCCACTGTGTGCGCGTGAGCTCCTCGACCCCTCCCATCAACCCGAGCCCCATTCATCTCCACTCGCCGCTCCAGAAGCCTCTCCGGCGATCTCGAGCCCCTCCTCACCAGGGCCTATATATCGGACCCCTCTCGAGCTTCTCTGACCACCCCAACCTCCTCCACTGACCTCAAATATACGCGTAGAAGACCGCGGCCAGGCCGGGTGGGCCTCTGGCCGCCGTTCTACACCGGAGCTTGCCACCAATCCCCCTAAGTGTTCTGCTTCCTCCGACGCTCTTTGACCCCTCCCAACCACCCAGGCGTGTTTATGGCTTCTTCATTGTCGAGACAGTGCTGCTAGAGCCCTTCTACCTCGCCGGAATCACCACTCCAATGAGCCCTCTTCGCTGTCGCCTCTGGAGAAGATCACCGCGACACCGTCCGTCCACCTCCAACCGCGCTTCAGGTACATACGCGTTCGCCGTGCCGTGACGCGTCCAACCGTCCCTTCGCCGGCGGCAGCCGTGGCCTCCTCGCCAGAGAACCACCGGCGACAGAGCCACCGTCCCCTGCTTCTCTGTCTCTTTTAACCCTGACAGAGGGGCCCACCCGTCAGCCTCTCTCTCTCTCTCTCTCTCCCCAAAGTGGTATAAGTGGAGGCGTAATCCTCAAATACGCCTTCGACGTCACCCCCTTTCATTTATTCTGAAAATCAATTTTAATTCAGAAATTTGACCCAACTTTGACTAGCTATAACTTTTATTCTATAAGTCCAAATCAGTTGATTCTTTTTGCATTAGTTTTGTCTTGAGCTCCTCTATCAGTATGAAGAAGTTGAGATTTTTGCTTGCTGTAGATATTTTCTGGTGCATTTAAATGTGTTATGTGACATTTTCTTTATGCCATTTTAATTATTTTTAGAAGGAACTTGCTGCCTTGAGGAGAACCAGGAGGATTGTGACCCTCCTCTGAACTAAGGCAAGCCATCACAAATATTTGCAAGTGTGACATTTCAATGATTATGATTTTTACTTGAATATGATCTCATATAATGCATATAATTATTTAAAATAATCCCACATGTGTTAGTTTCATATTCATGCTATGCTTACTATGTTTTCAGTGGTATTTGAGTTGTTTGGTCAAGCTTATGCAGTAGAGTAATCTGATCATGAGCATGTGTATGGTAATACCGGCATTATGTTGAAATGGTGCATATGGATATCGTTGCATTTTAATGGCATACTATGGCTCGGATATATTTCATTGCAAGTTGAAACATGATAATATTCCAACTTGAACATGTTGTTGATCGAGTCATGGTGCCACCGAATCGAGCTTCCCAGTGCAACCACATTTGCCTTTATGGGGAGGCCTTTTCTCGGTCTGTTGTTATGCCTCTCACCGATGCCTCCAACTGGGGAAGGTTATGCGCTTGCGCTACCCTGGCCCGGTAGGCACACATAGCCTTGTGTGCCCGTAGTTGATTTGGTACCATTGTCCCCGTTTGGGACCATTTTGTTTTGCCATGACGGTGGCCGTTGGATGTCCGGAGTGGCATCGGGGCCACCCATGACTTAGCCCAAAGGGGAGTTGGTTGGAGTGGCCGGGAGAGTGTCATGGCAATAGATTGGTTCTGTCGGAACGTCGTTGGTCCACCCGAATGGGAGTTCGAGGCCATGGGTTCTGTGGTGTGGGTACAGTGTACTAACCTCTGCAGAGTGTGTTTAATCTACTGATAGCCGTGTCCTTGAATCATGGACACCATTCGTAGTAGGTCACATCATGGATCAACAGAAATATTTAACCTGCACACTAAAGTTATACTTGTGGCACTTGATATGATGGTGAAGTTGTTGGAACCGTCGAGGTGGTTTCTTTTGTGATCCGGAGGTGATCACCGTGGCGAGGTGATGTTCGTGGTTACGAGGTAACCAAGATGGTATGCAGGGTCTGAGAGACCCTGTTTGGAAGCACTGACACATCATGAGTAGCATGTCAAGTTTTTGCATATAAACCTACTTAAATATCATGTTATTGGTTGCCATTGTTGCATTATTTGTGTGACCTTGCGAGTACATTCAAAGTACTCACCTGGCGTGTCATGCCAGTTTCTGGAGAAGCCGTACCGGAGTTGGAGTTGCATCGTGCATCGTAGTCTAGGCCGTGTCTACATCAGTGTCCCTGTGAGATGGAGTCCTTCTACACCGTCTTTCTGCTACCTCGTAGTTGTATCATCATGATTGAGGCCCTCATCATGTTCACTAAAGAATGTACATATGTGCAGCAGCACCGTGTGTGCTGCTTGGCCTCGCTACTTGATGTACTATCGAACCTATGTATCAATAAAGCGGTTATCTTTCTGTACCAAGTTGTTGTGTGTTGCCAGAAGACTTGATCTCTGGGCTTGCAATGCAAGGTAAACCGGTTGCTCTGAGCTGGGGTGCCACAGGCGAAGCAGAGGCCAGCCTGAAGGCACTCCAGGAGGAACAGGCCGCACGCGTGCAGCAACTTTAACAGCAGGAGAACGACCTCAAGGCTCGCAAGGCGCGGCTTGCTGATCGCGACTTCGTGCTGTCAAAGGTAGTCGTCGACCAGGATGCAGAGCACGAGCGCCTAATCAAGTTGAAGTAGGAGGTGGCCAAAGCCCAACCGTCGCACGCCAAGCATGTTTCTGAGGCAACTGCCCGGCTGGACGTCAGGGAGAAGATACTTGCCGACGCCGAAGGAAAAGCAGCCACAGAGCATGACGGCTTGCCTTCCCTCAAGCTCAGGGCTTGCCAGGCACTGCAGTCCATCTGCAGAGGAGGATTTAAGGACCCGCTCGCGACCCCCAAGGGCGGCTACGCAGGGCTCTCTTCCAAGCTTGTCGAGGAGCTCGAAGTTGCCGCCGCCAAGGTGGACTCCATCCTGGAGGAGGAGTGTCATGACCTCTTCTCCATGGCAGCGATGCACGGCTTCAGCCACCTTTACCTCCGCGATCCCAGCTTCAACTTCCACGCGGTGACCGGGCCGGTTGCTCTCGAGCCCCGCGCCACCACGGCGGCAGTCAGGAAAGGCCATGTGGACGCACTACTGGGGAAGTTCACCTACGACCTTGATACCAGCCCTGCGGCAGCTGAGGCGGGCAGCAGCGACGACAGTAATGGCGGCGACAGTGATGTTGAGGATGAGCCTATCGTGGCCGAAGCAGGTGGTGGCGACGGTCATGGCGACGATGGCCCTTCCTCCTAGAGTTTGATCCTGCGACACTGATCATGCCTCGTGGAGGCGTAAGACTTTGCTTGAATTTGTGATACATTTGGTGCTTGTAATAACTGTTTGAGCCCCATAATTTCCTTTTCATGCTTAGTTTCCTTCTTGCTTGCCTTTGTGCTCTGCGTCGGCAGGGCCCAGTCCCGCGCATACCTCGGCCGCCATTGGAATGTCCGGTTGTGGTGCCAGGATGAAACCAAGAGGCGAGGGGCTACGTGACTAGTGAGGCCCCTGAGTCGCGATGCTCAGGGGTCCCCCTTGACATGCGAGCGGCTCTGATGGAGGGAACATGGTGATGGCGAGGCTAATCCAGGGCCCTTCATACCTTTCTTTGCCAGCTTGCACCTGGGGGGCACGCAAGGAGATAGGCACCAAGCATCCTAGGGATCTTGGTGGGGGTGGCGTGTGCGAGGGCAGTGCTGCTAGGACTGGCCCAAGCACAGGCGCCCTGTCCAGCCCCGCTCGCGTGCGCCCCAGGGGCAGGCTGCGAGGAGTGTTGCCGAAGAGCCGAGAGGCCATCCTGAGGTTGATGCAACCCATAGGGTGCCCCAGTTGTTTATCCACCAGCGCGGAGTTTGGGGCTTCCACTGGGCATGGGTATGGTTGTATTGCAACCGAATCCGCCAGCGCTAAGCATTGGGCTTCCACTGGGCGTGGGTAGGGAGCTCTGTGTTAGAGTCTCCGGGCGTGTACAGCCCTATTTCGTTCGTACGTGTGACCGGCACGGCAGAACATTGAGGAGGTGTATCTAGGCACTCATGAGCCAGCGCGGGACTCAGGAGGCCCTACCTTAAGGCGGGTTGCGCTTGGTTTTTGGCGCGGGGCGCGTTTGTGAAACCTGAGTTAGTTGGGCGACCTGCGCCGAATGGGCATCCAGAGGCCATCGCATGAGAAGGCCGGACACCAAGGACCCACAGGAGGAGACGTGGACGGGGCCGGCCCACCAAACAGAGCTCGGTCGTTTGGATTTATCAACGCTGCAGGGACGGACTCGAGCACAGATGCCGTGTCAAGTCTTCTCGTGCAACAGTCCAACGAAGAACACTCGACGCACGACTCCCGCGGTGGCGAGGCACCAAGGCCGCAGTTGCACGAGTCGAACCGCGTGCCCTTACTCACCCACTCGCGATTGGGTCATGCGAGGACATGGCACCAAGGACACTGGGAGGTTACGTGCATGGGAGCTGGCCCGTGAGACAGAGCTCCATCGCTTGGATTTAACAATGCTGCAGGGACAAACCCGAGCACAGACGTCGTGCCCGCCCTTAATCATGAGGCGGTCGCGGGTGGGCTTGCGAGGGCGCGACAGCATTCATGGTGGCGAAGCACCGGACACACAAGGTAAAATATCAAGATAAATTCACCGAGGAAAGGCCGGTTCTGATACATGAGCAAAACAGTGCGGCTGCGGGGACGGGCCCACGCAGCTTGAGGATGGTGCAGCCCGAGGGGCGGCCTCTATTGAACAAACCAAAAAGTCACATGGCAATGATGCTACTGGAGCGTCGAGGTAGTCGATGAAGCTTGTCGGGGAGGCTTGATCCTCACGGGCCGGACGGCTTCGGAGGCTCGAGAGGCTCACGAGGCCCGGGGGGGGCTCGCGAGGGTCTGAGGCCTCCTGAGATGTGACCGCCGAGCACGGAGCCTCATGAGATGCCATAGCACGCTGCTCCAGGCGCTGGTACGTAGTGCCCACATTCACCAGGCCAAACGGCATGCGAATGTAGTTGAAGGGGTAGCCCCCGCTCTGGCCGACGCGCGAGGGCCAGAAGAGGTCCTGCGAAGCGGCCCTGTTGAGGCCCGGGATGTTGACGCAGCTGTGCAACCCTTCGCCCACATCGGGGGTGGTGGCTGCACCGGTGGGGGTGCAAGGCGGCGCTCAGCGCGCATGGCTTGCGCCTCCTGAAACTCCTCGATCGCCTTGGTGATGAACTCTCTTGCTCCTGGCGCCTCACGCTTTTCTCCTTGCATGTGGGGGCGAGCATCAAGGCATGCCTCCAAGTGGTGCCCGAACACCTCCCTCGTTGCATTGGTCAGGTCAGAGGCTCTCCAGACGGAAGCCCCCGAGCCCATCCTAAGGGAGGCACCGGGCGCGCCTTCCTATGCGGGAGGAAGGGGCGCCCTGCCAGTAGACATGGAGCCTGAGGTGTCACCGGCGGGTTTCTTGGCCTCCGAACGGCTCTTGGGGAGGAGCTGCCTCTTCTTGGCGGGGGTGGCCTCAGGAGGCAGGACGCCACCCTCGTCATCAGGGTTCTCTGCCACCGCGGCACCGTAGGCGTGCTCAAGGGAGGAGACCGTGTCCTTCTCATCACAGGTGACATTGATGATGCCGCTGCAGCCTGGCATCTTGAGGACGTTGTAGCCATGGTTGGTTGCCGCCATGAACTTGGCGAGGGTAGGGTACCCAAGGATGGCATTGTACGGGAGGCCGATGTGGGCGATGTCGAAGTCGATGAGCTCGGTGTGGTAGTTGTCGCGCTTGCCGAAGGTGACAGGGATGCGCACCTTCCCCAGGGGAATGGTGGAACCGTCGGTCACCCCAGAGAATGACCTGGTGGGCATGAGCTGGTCATATGGCACCTAAAGCATCTCGAAGGTCTCGACGGAGAGCACATTGAGACCAATGCCACCATCGATGGAGTCTTGGTGACGGAAACATTGCTGATAGTGGGCGTGTAGAGCATGGGGAGCACACCGGCAGTGGCCGCGACCCTAGGTGATCCTTGGAGTCGAAGGTGATGGCGTACTATGACAACCTAAGGGGGCGCACGGCCTCAAGCTTCAGGAGGGCCGCATTCACCTCACGAGAGAATTGCTTGAAGATACGGTTCGAGGCTGGTGCCTGGGCGCTGCCGAGGATGCAGTCAATCGCGTGTGGTTCCTGGAAGCCCCCAGCCCCATCGTCCTGATGGTTGTCATCGTTCCTCCTTGGCGGCGGCGGCAGCAGAGGAAGGCCAGCGTTGCCCTGAGGACGGGCCTCGCGAGGCTGATCACGCCAGGGGCCGACACGAGGCTGATCGCGCCAGCGATCCTTGCGAGGCTGGTCGCGCCAATCCTGACAATGGTTGCAATTGTCCCAGCGGCCTCCACCGCGGCCTCCTCCACGACCGAAGCCACGGTCGCCGCGCTCGGGGCGGCGACCCAGGCGCTCGCCCCGGAGCACCCTGAGCTCCTGGCAATCGTTGGTGTTGCGGGTGTGAATGTTGTGGAAGACGCAGAAGGGGCGGTTATCCTTGGGTGGTTCTTTGCGTTCGCGGCCGCGCTTCAACTTAGGCTCTGCTGCCAGCACAGTGGGGCCTTCCGCTTCACCTCCTTGGCCATGGCCTTCTTGTCTTTAGGATTGACGTCAGGGTGCTTGAGGAGGGAGAGGCGGCATTCTTTCGCCCTGTCGCATCTGTCCGCTAGGTTGAACATCTCCAGCGCCGTGCACAGGTCATAGTGGATGGCGAGCTCCTCGCTCATCTTGACGTCCGTGACGCCCTCGATGAACGCCGAGATGATGGCTTCGTTTGAGGCTTTCGGGATCTTGAGGCGAACATTGGTGAAGTGCTTAATGTACTTGCAGAGGGTTTCACCCGGCTGCTGCTTCACGCGCCGCAAGTCATTGACGGTGAGGGCGCAGTCATGAGTGCCTTGGAAGTTGGCGATGAAACGCTCACGGAGCTCATCCCAAGAGGAGATTGACCCCTCCGGGAGGTGCAAGAGCCAGGAGCGCGCGCCGTCCTTGAGAGCCATGTGGAACCAATTCGCCATGACCTTGCCGTCGCTGTTTGCCGCCTCGATGCTCAGAGAGTAGAGCTGGAGGAACTCCGCAGGGTCGGGGGTGCCGTCGTAGCGCGGGGGCAGGTCTGGCTTGAACTTGCCCAGCCAGACAATGCGGCGCAACTCACAGGTGAATGCGCGGCAGCCCACCGCGCTTACGGGCACGACCCGTGTGAGGGGAGCAGGGTACTGACGCCCCTGCGCAGCAGCCCCCAGAGCTTCCCGGTTTTGGTGCTGGCGTGGCGGTGCGGGGAGCGCACACGCATCATACTGCGACTGCTGCACCACCTGGCAGCTGCCTCATCCCGCACCGGCGCGGGCGCCCCGTGCGGCGGGTCATGCGGGCGCGCGTCGCGCCCGGGCTCGGTGTCTGCACTGTGCAGAGGAGGAGGCGGAGGTGCGCCGTGAGCCACGTTGCCCACATGGGAGGGCGGGGGACGGAGCGAGTGGGAGGATGCCGAGGCCTCGCCGGAAGCGTTGACGAGCTCGGTGATGCGACCAAGCCAGGCATCGTAGCCTTCATTGGCAGGGCGGCAGCGCAGCAACTCACGCGCCGTGAGGAGCGCGGCTTGCGTGTTCGCCGGCCCGCGACGAGTGTGGGAGGATGACGCCATGGCAGGAGTGAGGGAAGGCGTGGTTTGCGGCCGTCACACTACATGGAGGGTGGCAGCGACGAGTCCTGCTGCTCATGAGCAGCGGGGTCAGTGGTGGTGTTTGCCATGGGAGAGGCGGAGCGGCGAGGAACATCGCGGCTCATGGGTGCCGTCTGGGTGACGCGAGCGGCTCGGCACGCAGCGCGAACTCGGCGGGCGTTGGCCATGGATTTGGTGGAGCGAGGACGGAGAGTGGGTGATGAAGAAACGGAGGCTTCAACACGCCCCTACCTGGCGCGCCAAATGTCAGAATCAGGGCTCCGTAGACCCAAACTAGGTTCGAACTCTGGGCCATGTATGTAGGATCTCGCTTCACGACATCGCACAGCTCACCGCACTCACGGCCTAATCTCGTCAAGTACGCACGAGCGGGAAGAAGAAGTGGACACGGTGGTTTACCCAGGTTCGGGCCACCTTGCGGTGTAAAACCTTACTCCTGCTTTGTGGTGGATTGGCCTCACGAGGAGGTTGAGGATGAACTAGTACAGTGGATGAGCTGGCTCGCGAGGGCTCAGAGGATGAGAATCGATCCCTCTCTACGGTGGAGGCTAGCCTATACTTATACTAGGCCCGGTTCTCTTCCCTCATAACTTAGGCAGGAAGGAATACCACGGTGGCCAATTTTGAAGGGGGACAAGAGTACAGCTTATCCTGACGAAAGGTGGTCTTCGCTTGCAAAGCTTCTGGCCATGATGCAACTATGGGCTCGGTGATGACTGATACGTCCATTTTGCATCATGTTTACCTACTGTTATTTATAATGTTTTTATGCATAATACTGCTTTTGGGGAGTAATTCTAATGCCTTTTCTCTCATAATTTGCAAGGTTTACACAAAGAGGGAGAATACTGGCAGCTGGAATTCTGGACCAGAAAAAGCACGTCTGAGCTACCTATTCTGCACAACTCCAAATAAGCTGAAACTTCACGGAGATTTTTTATGGATTATTTAAGAATTATTGGAGCAAATAACTACCAGAGGGGGCCCACCAAGTGGGCACAACCCCCTGGGCGCGCCAGGCCCCCCAAGCGCGCCCTGGTGGGTTGTGCCCTCCTCGGCCCACCTCCGGTGCCCCTCTTTTGGTATAAAAGTCATTTTGACCTAGAAAAAAATAAGCAGAGGATTTTCAAGATGAAGCGCCGCCGTCTTGAGGCGGAACTTGTGCAGGAGCACTTTTGCTTTCCGGCGGAGCGATTTCGCCGGGGGAACTTCCCTCCCGGAGGGGGAAATCATCATCATCGTCATCACCAACAACTCTCCCATCTTTGGAGGGCCATCTCCATCAACATCTTCAACAGCACCATCTCCTCTCAAACCCTAGTTCATCTCTTGTGTTCAATATTTGTACCGGAACCTTAGATTGGTGCTTGTGGGTGACTAGTAGTGTTGATTACATCTTGTAGTTGATTACTATATGGTTTATTTGGTGGAAGATTATATGTTCAGATCCATTACACTATTTAATATCCCTCTGATATTGAGCATGATTATTATTTGTGAGTAGTTACTTTTGTTCTTGAGGTCACGGGAGAAGTCATGTTGCAAGTAATCATGTGAACTTGATATGTGTTCGATATTTTGATGATATGTATGTTGTGATTCCCTTAGTGGTGTCATGTGAACATCGACTACATGGCAGTTCACCATATTTGGGCCTAAGGGAATGCATTGTGGAGTAGTAATTAGATGATGGGTTGCTAGAGTGACAGAAGCTTAAACCCTAGTTTATGCGCTATTCCGTAAGGGACCGATTTGGATCCAAAAGTTTAATGCTATGGATAGATTTTATCATAATACTTTCCTCGTAGTTGCGGATGCTTGCGAGGGGGTTAATCATAAGTAGGAGGTTTGTTCAAGTAAGAATAGCACCTAAGCACCGGTCCACCCACATATCAAATTATCAAAGTAGCGAACACGAATCAAACCAACATGATGAAAGTGATATGATGAAATTCCTGTGTACCCTCAAGAACACTTTGCTTATCATAAGAGACCGTTTTGGCCTGTCCTTTGCCACAGAAGGATTGGGCTACCTTGCTGCACATTAGTTACCATTACTGTTACTTGTTCGTTACAAATTATCATGCTATCAAACTATCTGTTACCGACTATTTCAGTGTTTGCAGAAAATACCTTGCTGAGAACCACTTGTCATTTCCTTGCTCCTCGTTGGGTTTGACACTCTTACTTATCGAAAGGACTACGATTGATCCCCTATACTTGTGGGTCATCAAGGCTCTTTTCTGGCGCCGTTGTCGGGGAGTGAAGCGCTCTTGGTAAGTGGAAATTGGCAAGGAAAAATTATTACTACGTGCTGAAATTTATTGTCACTTGTTACTATGGAGAACAATCCTTTGAGGGGTTTGTTCGGGGTATCTTCACCTCGACCGAAACCACAATTAGTTATCCCTCAACCTACTACAACTACTAAAAATATTGGTTATGAAATTCCTTCGGGTATGATAGAACAACTGCTAGCTAATCCTTATGCAGGAGATGGAACTGAACATCCTGATATGCACTTGATATATGTAGATGAAATTTGTGGATTATTTAAGCTTGCAGGTTTACCCAGAGATGAAGCTAAGAAGAAGGTTTTCCCTTTATCTTTGAAGGGAAAAGCATTGGCATGGTATAGGCTATGCGGTGATATTGGATCTTGGAACTGGAATCGATTGAAATTGGAATTTCACCAAAAAATTTGTACTATGCATCTAGTTCATCGTGATCGGAATTATATATATAACTTTTGGCCTCGTGAAGGAGAAAGTATCGCTCTAGCTTGGGGGAGGCTTAAGTCAATGTTATATTTATGCCCCAATCATGAGCTCTCTAGAGAAATTATCATTCAAAATTTTTATGCTCGGCTTTCTCGTGATGATCAATGCATGCTCGATACTTCTTGTACTGGTTCTTTTATGGAGAATACTATTGAATTCAGGTGGGACCTGTTAGAAAGAATTAAACACAACTCTGAAGATTGGGAACTCAATGAAATTAAAGAGTCAGGTATTAAGATTAAGTTTGATTGTGTTCAATCTTTTGTGAATACCAATGCTTTTCACAAGTTTAGCACTAAATATGGACTTGACTCTGAGATAGTAGCCTCTTTCTGTGAATCATTTGCTACTCATGTTGATCTCCCCAAGGAGAAGTGGTTTAAATATCATCCATCTATTAAAGAAGAAATTAAAGAACCGGTTGTGGTTAAAGATGAAACTATTATTTACAATGTTGACCCAGTTGTTCCTACTGCTTATATTGAAAAACCACCTTTCCCTGTTAGGATAAAGAAACATGCTAAGGTTTCAACCGTGGTCAATAAAAGTAATACTAAAGCACCTAAACCTGCTGAACAAATCAAAGTAGAACCTAGTGTTGCTATGGTTAAGGATCTCTTGGTAGAAAATATTGATGGGCATGTTATTTACTTCTGTGATGAAGCTGCTAGAATTGCTAAACCCGATGAAAAAGATAAACATAGACCTGTTGTTGGCATGCCCGTTGTCTCAGTTAAAATAGGAGATCACTGTTATCATGGTTTATGTGACTTAGGTGCTAGCGTTAGTGCTATTCCTTTTACCTTATACCAATAAATTATGAATGACATAGCACCCGCTGAAATAGAATACATAGATGTTACTATTAAACTTGCCAATAGAGACACCATCACACCACTTGGGATTGTTAGAGATGTTGAAGTCTTGTGTGGGAAAATAAAATACTCAACTGATTTTCTAGTTCTTGGTTCCCCACAAGATGACTTTTGTCCCATTATCTTTGGTAGACCTTTCTTGAACACTGTCAATGCTACTATAGATTGTCTTAAACAAACTATCAGTGTTCGCTTTGGTGATGAGTCTCATGAATTTAATTGTTCCAAGTTTAATAGGAAACCTCATAAGAAAGAATTACCTAATAAGGATGAAATAATTGGTCTTGCTTCTATTGCCGTGCCTCCTACTGATCCACTAGAACAATATTTGCTAGACCATGAAAATGATATGCATATGCATGAAAGAAATGAGATGGATAAAATTTTCTTTGAACAATGACCTCTGCTTAAACATAATTTGCCTATTGAAACTCTAGGAGGACCTCCTCCGCCTAAAGGTGATCCTGTGTTTGAACTAAAACAATTGCCAGACACTTTGAAATATGCTTATCTTGATGAGAAAAAGATATATCATGTTATTATTAGTGCTAACCTTTCAGAACATGAAGAAGAAAGATTATTGAAAATTCTAAAGAAGCACCGAGCTGCTATTGGATATACTCTTGATGATCTTAAGGGCATTAGTCCCACTCTATGTCAGCACAAGATTAATATGGAACCTGATGCTAAACCCGTTGTTGATCATCAACGATGCTTGAATCCTAAGATGAAAGAAGTGGTAAGAATTGAAATATTAAAACTTCTGGAAGCAGGTATAATCTATCCTATAGCTGATAGTAGATGGGTAAGTCCTGTTCAATGTGTCCCTAAGAAGCGAGGTATAACCGTTGTTCCTAATGACAAAAATGAACTCATTCCACAAAGAATTGTCACTGGCTATAGAATGGTGATTGATTTTAGGAAATTAAATAAAGCAACTAGAAAAGATCATTACCCTTTGCCTTTTATTGATCAAATGCTAGAAAGATTATCAAAGCACACACACTTTTGTTTCCTTGATGGATATTCTGGTTTTTCTCAAATACCTGTCACAACCTGATCAAGAGAAAACCACCTTTACTTGTCCTTTTGGAACTTATGCTTATAGACGTATGCCTTTTGGTTTAAGCAATGTACCTGCTACCTTTCAAAGATGTATGACTACTATATTCTCTGATTTTTGTGAAAAGATTGTTGAGGTTTTCATGGATGACTTTTCTGTTTACGGAACTTCATTTGATGATTGCTTAAGCAACCTTGATCGAGTTTTGCAGAGATGTTAGCAAACCAATCTTGTCTTGAATTGGGAGAAGTGCCACTTTATGGTTAATGAAGGTATTGTCTTGGGGCATAAAATTTCAAAACGAGGTATTGAGGTGGATAAAGCTAAAGTTGATGAAATTGAGAAAATGCCATGTCCGAAAGATATCAAAGGTATTCGTAGTTTCCTCGGTCATGCTGGTTTCTATAGGAGGTTTATTAAAGACTTCTCTAAAAATTCTAGGCCTCTTACAAATCTTTTACAAAAGGATGTTCCATTTGTTTTTGATGATGATTGTGTAGAAGCCTTTGAAACACTTAAGAAAGCCTTAACTTCTGCACCTATTGTTCAACCACATGATTGGAACCTGCCTTTTGAAATTGTGTGTGATGCTAGTGATTATGCTGTTGGTGCTGTTCTAGGACAAAGAGTTGATAAGAAACTAAATGTTATCCATTATGCTAGTAAAACTCTAGACAGTGATCAACGAAACTATGCTATTACTAAAAAAGAATTTTTAGCAGTTGTGTTTGCTTGTGACAAATTCAGTTCCTACATTGTAGACTCTAAAGTTACTGTTCACACTGATCATGCTGCTATAAAATATCTTATGGAAAAGAAAGATGCTAAACCTAGACTCATTAGATGGGTTCTCCTGTTACAAGAATTTGATTTACATATCACTGATAGGAAAGGAGCTGAGAACCTCGTAGCTGATAACTTGTCTAGGTTAGAAAATATTCTTGATGACCCACAACCTATTAAGGATGGCTTTCCTGATGAATAACTAGCTGCAATAAATGTTTCTCATAACACTCCTTGGTATGCTGACTATGCTAATTACATTGTTGGAAAATATATACCACCTAGTTTCACATACCAACAAAAGAAAACATTCTTCTACGATTTAAGACATTACTTTTGGGATGACCCACATCTTTATAAGGAAGGAGTAGATGGTGTTATTAGACGTTGTGTACCTGAGCATGAACAGGAACAAATCCTACGGAAATGTCACTCCGAAGCTTATGGAGGACATCATGCGGGAGATAGAACTGCTCACAAGGTATTGCAATCTGGTATTTATTGGCCTACTCTCTTCAAGGATTCCCGTAAGTTTGTTTTATCCTGTGATGAATGTCAAAGAATTGGTAATATTGGTAAGCGTCAGGAAATGCCTATGAATTGTTCTCTTGCAGTTGAACCATTTCATGTTTGGGGTTTTGATTATATGGGACCTTTTCCTTCCTCTAATGGGTATACACATATTTTGGTTGCTGTTGATTATGTTACTAAGTGGGTAGAAGCTATTCCAACTAGTAGTACTGATCACAACACCTCTATTAAAATGCTTAAGGAAGTTATTTTCCCAAGGTTTGGAGTCCCTAGATACCTAATGACTGATGGTGGTTCACACTTTATTCATGGTGCCTTCCATAAAATGCTTGCTAAGTATGATGTTAACCATAGAATTGCATCACCCTATCATCCTCAATCTATTGGTCAAGTTGAACTTAGCAATAGAGAAATAAAATTAATTCTACAAAAAACTGTTAATAGGTCCTGAAAGCATTGGTCTAAGAAATTAGATGATGCACTTTGGGCTTACAGAGCAGCTTATAAAAATCCTATGGGTATGTCTCCTTATAAAATGGTGTATGGGAAAGCTTGTCATCCGCCTCTTCAGTTAGAACATAAAGCATATTGGACAATCAAAGAACTCAACTATGACTTCAAACTTGCCGGTGAAAAGAGGTTATTTGATATTAGCTCACTAGATGAATGGAGAACCCAAGCTTATGAAAATGCCAAGTTGTTTAAAGAAAAAGTTAAAAGATGGCATGATAAAAGAATCCAAAAGCGTGGGTGAATATGTCCTTTTGTACAACTCTCATTTTAGATTCTTTGCAGGGAAGCTTCTCTCCAAATGGGAAGGACCTTATGTTATCGAAGAAGTTTATCGTTCTGGAGCTATCAAAATAAATAATGCCAAAGGCACTAACCCGAAGGTTGTCAATGGCCAAAGAATTAAACACTATATCTCAGGTATGCCTATTGATGTTGAAAGCAATATTATTCAAACTATGAAACCGGAGGAACACATAAAAGAAACCTTCCGGAACGCTCCAGAATCATGAAAAAAGAGGAGGTACGTGATACGATAAGTAAACGGACTTCGAAAAATCCGCAAAAATACTTTTTGTCAGTTTTGGAATATAACAAAAATTAGTAAAATAAGAAAGAACCAGTAAGGCAACCCTGGTGGGCACAAGACACCACCGATACAACTCTACGCACAATTAACGTTTGCTTTACCTAGGACAGGTATAAAACTAGAAATACTTTATGAGAATAAAACTACAAAAAAATTGCAAGATAATAAATTTAGTAATTTAGTAGAAAGCTTTTGTCATACAAGAAAGTTATTTGTCCCTAGATGATCGATAACTAAACCGGTAATCATCATTGCAATTTTATATGAGGGAGAGGCATGAGCTAACATACTTTCCGTACTTGGATCATATGCACTTATGATTGGAACTCTAGCAAGCATCCGCAACTATAAAAGATCATTAAGGTAAAACCCAACCATAGCATTAAGTATCAAGTCCTCTTTATCCCATACGCAACAACCCCCTTACTCGGGCATAAGCTTCTGTCACTCTAGCCACCCACCATAAGCGAATCATGAACGTATTGCAACACCCTACAGCGGGGATCCCTCATGTTTGCACGACACAGAGGGCACCATAGGACAGCACCAAAATAAAATATAAACTCAAACCAATCATGATCATCAATCAACCCATAGGACAAAACAGATCTACTCAAACATCATAGGATAACCACGTATCATTGGATAATAATATATAGTGTTGAGCACCATGTTTAAGTAGAGAATTGCAGCGGGAATAGAGAGGTTACACCGCTGCATAGAGGGGGAGAAAGTTGGTGTTGACGGTAGCAAGATTGTTGATGTAGATCGCCGTCATGATCCTTGCCCCAGCGGCACTCAGGCGCCACCAGGAGAGAGGGGGAGAGAGCCCCACTCCCTCTTCTTCCTCTTCCTTGGCCTCCCCCTAGATGGGAGGAGGGTTTCCGCTCTGGTCCATGGCCTCCATGGCGGCGGAGGGCAGGAGCCCCTCCTAGATTGGATCTATCTCTCTATTCTCTTCTGTTTTTCAGCCGTCATCGTTTCTTATATTCCCGGAGATCCGTAACTCCGATGCGCTGAAATTTTTACACGATTTTTTCCATAAATTATCTTTCTTGCGGCGAAAGCGCCTTACGAGGTGGCCACTACCCACCACCGCGCGTTTGGGGGGGGGGGGGCTGGTGCCTAGTGGAGGTTGTGGGCCTCCGTTTGCGTTGATTCCAACTCCCAAAAATCACATATATTACAAAATAATTCTCTGTAATTTTTATCGCGTTTGGACATCATTTGATATGGATATTCTGCGAAACAAAAAAACATGCAACAAACAGGAACTGACACTGGGCACTGGATCAATATGTTAGTGCCAAAAAATAATATAAAATGTTGCCAAAAGTATATAAAAGTTGTATAATATTGGCATGGAACAATAAAAAATTATAGATACAACGGAGACGTATCAGCAGGCGTCGACGACGAGGGCAGGGCCCGGGCCACTACCGTCAGTTGGTGCCTTCTTCGCCTCGGGGCGGTCTTGGGAGAGGAGCTGCTTCTTCTTCAAGGGAGCGGCCTCGGGAGGCTTGGCGGCATCCTCGCCATGGGAATGCGTGGCTGCGGCGGCCCAGTAGGCTTGCTCGAGGGAGCAGACCGTGTCCTTTTGGTCGTAGGTGACGATGATGATGTCGCTGCAGCCAGGCATCTTGAGGATGTTGTAGCCATGGTGGGTCGCCGCCATGAACTTGGCGAGTGCCGGGTATCCCAGGATGGCATTGTACGGAAGGTCGATGTGCACCACGTCGAAGTCGATGAGCTCGGTGTGGTAGTTGTGGTGGGTGCCGAAGGTCACGGGAAGGCGCACTTGACCCAGAGGGATGGTAGATCCATCTGTCACCCCGAAGAATGGCCTAGTCAGCATCAGCTGGTCATAAGGCACTTGGAGCATCTCGAAGGTCTCGATGGAGATTACGTTGAGGCTGACGCCCCCATCGATGAGGGTCTTGGTGACCGTGACATTGTTGATGGTGGGGGTACACAACATGGGAAGCGCATCGGCAGCAGCCGTGGACTTGAAGTGGTCCTTGGAGTCAAAGGTGATGGCGTACCGCGACCACTTGAGGGGCCGCGCAGCCTCAAGCCTCGGGAGGGTAGCGTTCACCTTGCGATAGAACTGCTTGAAGAGATGATTGGACGTGGGGGCCTGAGCTCCCCCGATGACGTAGGCTATCACACGAGGCTCCTGGTAGCCCCCTGCCCCCTTGTCAAGCTAGTTGACGTCGTTCCTCCTAGGCGGGGGCCGTAGCGATGGAAGGGCAGCGTTGGCCTGAGGGTGCGCCTCACGAGGCTGGTTGCGCCAGGCGCCCTCACACGGTTGATCACGCCAGGACTGGCATTGGATGCCGCTGCGTCTGTCCCATCGGTCGCTGCCACGGCCTCCTCTGTGGCTGGCGCCGTGATCATTGCGATCCCCTCGATGTCCCAGGCGCTCGTCGCGGAGCGACTTGAGCTCCTGGCAGTCTTCAGCGTTGTGGGTGCGCACGTTGTGGTAGATGCAGAATGGGCGGCTGTCCTTTTCGGGCTCATCGCGGTCATGACCGCGCTTCTGCTCAAGCTCCGCCGCCAGCACGGCAGGGCCTTTGCACTTGACATCCTTGCCCTTGGTCTTGTTGTCGTCGAGCGCAGCGTCGGGGTCATTGTGGATGAAGAGGCGACCCTCTTCGGCCTTGGTGGATCTGTCAGCAAGGTCGAACAGCTCCAACACCGAGTCCAGATCATCGTTGATAGCGAGCTTCTTGCGCATCCTGACGTTCGTGACACCGGAAGAGAACGCCGAGATGATGGCCTCAGCAGAAGCATGCGGGATCTTGTGCCGCACCTGACTGAAGTGCTGGATGTACTTGCGAAGGGTCTCGTCGGGGCCCTGCCGCAGGTCATTGATGGTGAGGGGGCGATGTGCGTGCCCTTGAAGTTAGCGATGAACTGGTCACAGAGCTGGCCCATGAAGAAATCGACCCCTCAGGCAGGTTCATGAGCCAGGAGTGCATTCCGTCCTTGAGGGCCATGGGGAACCAGTTCGCCATGACCTTATCATCACCGTTCGCCGCCTCGATGCTCAGCGCATTGAGCTGAATGAACTCCGCAGGTTTGGGAACGCCGTCATAGCGTGGGGGCAGCTCCGGCTTCAACTTGGTGGGCCAAACCACCCAGCACAAATCGTGGGTGAAAGCTCGGCAGCCCATGCCGCTCGAGGGGACGCGACGCGCGAGAGCGGCATGGTTCTGGCACCCGGCCGCTGCGACCTCTTAGACTATTCGGTCTTGGTGTTGGCGCTGCTGCTCGAGGAGCACACGCGCGTCAGGCGGTGCATGATGGATGATCTAACAGCTGGCCTCATCTCGGACCGGCGGGGGCGCTCCGCGGGATGGGTCACGTGGGGCCGCATCACACGGGGCTCACCGGGGTCGCTGCACAGGGAAGGCGGCGGAGGCACGCCGTGCGCCACGTCCCCAGTGCAAGACGGTGGAGGGCGGAGCGAGTGAGAGGGGGCCGGGGCATCCCCGGCAGCGTTGACGAGCTCGGTGATGCGGCCAAGCCAGGCGTCGTAGCCGGTGTTGGCCGGGCGGTAGCGGAGTAGCTCGCGCGCCATGAGCAGCACGGCCTGCGCGTTCGGCGGCCCATCGAGGGTGAGGGAGGAAGATGCCGTAGTGGTGCGTCCGTCCGACTACACGAAGGGGTGCATGGAGGAGTCCTGCAACTTGTGGGCAGTGGGGTCGATGGCGGGAGCCGCTGTGGCTCCGGTAGGGTGGCGGCGGTTGTCGCGGCCCACAGGCACCATCTGGGCAACGCACTCTGCCTGGCGCTCAGCGTGCTCGGGGCGAGCGTCAGCGATGGAGCTTGGTGAAGCAGAAGGCGGAATAAAGCAGAAGAACGACGGTGCACCCCTACCTGGCGTGCCAAATGTGGGAATCGGGGCTCCAGGGACCAAAGGTTCGAACTCTGGGGTGCGCCCGTTCCTACCTCCCTACTCTTTCATGCAGGAAACCACGACGAAGCTATGGCGAGATCGAGCTAGCGGGAGCAGGCCGGAGACAGGGCAGTTACCTAGGTTCGGGCCACCTTACGGTGTAAAACCCTACTCCTACTTGGTGGTTGCATTATCCTGGCCAGATAGCTTGAGTACAAGGGTTCGAGGGAAGAATGGTCGCCCTCTCTATGGCGGCACCCTGCCCTCCTTTATACATGCCTTGGTCCTCTTCCCCCAAAAACATTAGCGGGAAGGGTTGCCACACAACGGCAGTTTGAATGGGGACAGGGGCGCAGTCTATCCTGACAAAAGGTGGTCTTCGCCTGCAAAGCCACCGCCCATGATGTGCCGGTGGGCTCGGAGATGACCTCCGTCCTGCCCGCCCGCCGTCTTGGTCCTCTTGCGCCGATCGGGCAACCTTTGGGGCTTGCTTTGGGAAACGATGTGCCGACCTTGCTCCTTTATCACCAAAGAGGAAGACCTCCTCATTCGCGCCTGCTGGCACGGTCTCTGGCTCCGTTCGTCACCGCGCGCGTCACCCACGTGAAGCCTTAGGGGCACGCGACGTGGCTGAGTAGCTCCTGACATGCTCGCCTTCGAGAGGGGCCCTCAGGAGGCCGCCTAGCGAGAGGGCCTTGCGAGGCTCCTGGAGGCGCCCTCCGGTCCGCTTGGGATGCCTACTGATGGGGGCCTCATGAGGCAAGGGCCTCGCGAGGGGTCTTGTCCGTAACGCTCGCTGGTGGACCCCTTGCTATGCTCCTATCCTGCGGCGCGCCCTGGGCCGAAGGTAGACGGGCCTGGGTACCCCGTTCTCACAAGCCCGACAACCGGGCTTACGGTGGCTGTGGTTGCCAAGGAGTTCATCAGCCGGCGCAACGCGCCCCTTCAGAGGTGCTTGCGCCCCATGTGGGAGATTATCGAGAAGGAGGACCTGATCCGGCTGGGCCAGGGCAGCCTCCCAGGCGCCGTGGTGAAGGAGTCCATGAAGTTCCTGTTCCCCGGCAAGGTGGGCGTAATTTCTCCCGATGCCTCCCCCTTGTAGTGCCTGGCCGATAGGGACGACCTCGTCGAGGCGATGCCCCAATACGACCAGCGGGGGCTGATCCAGGAGGCCCCCGGAGGAGCCTGAAGGGTCTCACGAGGACTCCACGAAGATGGAGACTGCGTTGGGAGGCCTGGGCAGCATGGCGGCCTCGACGACTTCAGACACGGAGTAGAGTTGCGAGGAGTCGCCGCCACTGTCCCACCGCCAGCTCCTGCTGGAGGCCCCTGACGACGATGACGAAGACGACGATGACGCTGGCGACGCGTTCGGCCCCTCGCACGCCCGCGAGGGGCAGAAGCAAGGCCAGCGAGCCCCACGAGGAAGAGGCGAAAGGAGATGCCGCGCTCATGGGGCGTGCCAGTAGCCCTCACGCTGCGCCCGTGGGTGGTAATCCAAGCGGGCACCACGGGGTGGGGGGGGGCAGTGATGGAAGCGATGCCAATAGGGAGCGAAGGAAGAGGTGCTGGACGATCAACGACGCGTGAGTTTCCTTTGCTTGCGACCTTCAGTTCCGTGCCTTGCCCCACACCCTTTCCCAGGACTGGGCTGAGCTTCTGCCCTTGCAGCGCCGCCGAGAACGCCGCCAAATGGCGGAAAGACGAGGGGCAGGATGAGGGGAAAGACTTCGCGAAGGCCACGCTGCCTGCCTCGCCTGCAAGCACTGAAAGACAAGGGGCCCATGACACCCGGGTCCTGCACTGAGGGCGAGGAGAGGGACAGTCATGGCATGCCTCCCGAGGGAAGCAGCGAGGCAGTCCTCTTAACGTCGTGCCCCCCGAGGCCCCTGAGGGGCGGTCCCCAGAGACAGCTCTGGGTGCTGCGAGCAGCCCTATCGAGGAGGGGCACGACACTACTTGCTCCGCCGCCCACCGGGCGCCACTCGGGTGAATGGGGCGACGCGAGCTCGAAGGTGGCGCCCGGACCCCTGCAACTGCTCCCATGCCCGGGCCCCATGACAAATGCGGTGGAACCTGAGTCCACAGCGATGCCTCCGCTGCTGGAGGGGACTAATCCGAGCCCCCTGCGCCCAACGCGGGGCTTGGCCCCTGCCGGTGGCGGTGGAGCGGGGCTGCAATGAGAGCCTCGGGCTGAGACCTCCCACTTCGCGAGCTCGAAGGGTGACGAGGGAGTGCGGCGAGGTCGTGTCTTGGTGCTGGTGACGGGCATCCCCATACTTAGGTTTGAGGCCATTAGCGACCTTAGGGTGGCCCTCGACACCTTCAAGGGCAAGCTTCAGACGGAGGAGAAGTACTGCGAAGATGAGCGCCAGCGCATGGCGGAGGGGTGGAATCTGCTCTAGGAGTCGATGACGCGCAACTACAAGCAGGACACCGAGGCTCAGGCTCAGCGTGACCGGATCGACCAGGAAGCCAAGGAGCTCCTTGTGCAGGCCCAGGAGGTCTCCCGGGAGCGCGCACGACGGCAGGAGGAGGCCAAGGCCCGCGAAAAGGTGCTCCAGGAGCAGGCCACCTAACGCGAGCGCCAGCTTCAGGCGCGGTAGGAGGCCGCGGATGCCCGCGAAGTCCGGCTTGTGTCCTGGTACATCTCCAACGTATATATAATTTTGATTGTTCCATGCTATTATATTATCCATTTTGGATGTTTTTACATGCATTAATATGCTATTTTATGTTATTTTTGGGACTAACTTATTAACCTAGTGCCCAGTGCTAGTTTATGTTTTTTCTTGTTTTTGACTTTTACAGAAAAGGAATATCAAATGGAGTCCGAACGGAATAAAACTTTATGGTGATTTTTCTTCGACCAGAAGAAACCCACGAGACTTGGAGAGGAGGCCAGAAGCCCTACGGGGAATATATTAATAAAGAGCTTGATGATGTTACTAAGGAAATATATGGTCTTAAATCTTAATTTGCTCATATTGAAAATTTAGTAGGCCAAATTTCCGATAAGCAAACCACCTTAGTAAATAAGATGGCCGCTAAATCGGAGTCTTTACACTACAAAAAAAATACACTTCCGTGATGATACGTGTTTGTCACAGTAGGTCACGTTTTCTGTCATGCATGTACATCCATGACGATTTTATGACAGAATCAAGATAGTTATACCTGTGCTGTCATAGAAGTGTTCCATGACAATACCAAAATTATCATCACGGAAGTGTTCACTTCCATGACGATAAATGGCGCGTCATGGAATTGTTTTTGTCAAGGGTAACTGACACGTGGCATCCATCATAACGGGTCTCCGTTAAGCCATCGGTTCGGGTTTGGATCCGATAACCCGTTAACAGCCCTGACCAATGGGGATTTTCCACGTGTAAAATTCTCATTCGCCAGAGGATCCACGTGTCAGCTCCTCGTTGGGACAGATGTCAACTGTCCACTGTACAGGAGTCGCCAATGAAATGTTGACACATGGGACGGCCCAATAGAGGCCCATATAGGTTTAAAAGCCGGCCCAGAAAAAGGCCCACAAGATTTCGTCAGATCTAACAGGCCGGCCCATTCATTTTCTGGACCAAATTATGGCCCACATCAGATATGGCCCGTTAAATGCCTGCAATATTCTGGGCCAGTTTATGGCCCATATCAGATCCGGCCCGTTAACAACCTGCAATAGTTTGGGACAAATTACGGCCAATAACAGATACGGCACTTTAATAGCTACTGTGCCTTTGGGCCAATTGGGGGTCTGCTTTGCTCTTCGGCCTGTTAATGGCCCGCTTAACAGTTCGGCCCGATATTAGTTTCGGCCTGTTAGCGACCCTGTGTACATATGGGCCTGTTTCGGCCCGGTTTCCCATTCGGCCATTTAAAGGCCGAGCTGCATCTGGGCCTAATTCTGGTCCGTAGAGACTTTCGGCCTCTTAACGGCCCGTAGTCTTCTTAGATACATTTTAGCCCAAACTGCCTATTGGCCCGTAAAAGGCCCTTGATAGTGTTGGGCCTAATTTCTGCCCGCTATGCAATCGGCCTGCTTCCAGCCCATCCTGAAATTGGGCCCACCAAGGCCCAACAACATTTCAGCCTGTTAATGGCCCGTCATATCACTGGACCAATAATGGGCTGATGTATATTCCAGCCTGTTGTCGGCCCGTGATTTGTTTGACACAATTCAGGCTCAATCTACATCTCAGCCTGTTAAAAGCCCATTTTATTTTCTGGCCCAATTAAGGCAAGCGCTTTACTCGGCCTTTTAAAGCCCGAAACTAATAGAGGGCCAGATTAAGTAGAGGCCTACTAAAGGCCCAAGATGATTGTAGGCCCACGGTTTGGCCCATTCATAGTGATTGGTGGCCGGCCAGTTTTAGTACCAATTTTTTTTGTATAAACCTAACGTATTGGCTAATTGCGCTCCTATCGAAGATTACGACCTTTTCTCAGAGCAACGACAGAACATACATCAAATAAATTACAGCATCGTGACGAAGAATAAACCTAGACTATACAACAAAGAAATTGCAGCATATTACATCCCCTGGGAATCAAAGTTCGCCGCCAGTGATAAAAAAGGGCAACCAGACAGCAGATTCCATACACTAGGCAGGTCGCCACCAGTGGAAGTAAACACGCCGACAAAATATTAGACAGAACCGCCAGCACTTCACCACAGTTCAAGAAAGATTAGCCCTGCCCAGGAGCTGCAGCGCAAGCAGCTTAGCAACCTGATGAGACTGTGCTTGTTTGACGCTTATATCCACCAACTCAAGCTGCATAGCATCAATAGACGTCATGTACTTATGGGTAGTCTTGCAAAGAGATTGGAGTTCCAGTCAGATTTGAGCGGAAGCATGTCTATGATAACCCACAAGTATAGGGGATCGCAACAGTTTTTGAGGGTAGAGTATTCAACCGAAATTTATTGATTCGACACAAGGGGAGCAAAGAATATTTGCAAGTATTAGCAGCTAAGTTGTCAAATCAACCACACCTAGAGATTAATTATCTGCAGCAAAGTAATCAGTAGCAAGGTAGTATGGTAGTTTTGATAGTAGTAGCAACAGCAATAGTAATGGTAACAGTAATAGCAATGATTTTGTAGCGAGTGCAAGAGTAACAATAGCACTAGTAACTTAGCAAGAACAATATGAGAGAAATTCGTAGGCATTGGATCGGTGAATTTGTTGGATGATATTCATCATATAACAGTCATAACCTAGGGCGCTAGCTCCAGTTCATAAATATAATGTAGGCATTTATTCCGTAAATAGTCATACATGCTTATGGAAAGAACTTGCATGACATCTTTTGTCCTACCCTCCCATGGCAGCGGGGTCCAATTGGAAACTAAGGGATATTAAGGCCTCCTTTTAATAGAGAACCGGAACAAAGCATTAACACATACTGAATACATGAAATCCTCAAACTACGGTCATCACCGGGAAGTGTCCCGACTTCTGTCACTCTGGGGTTGCCGGATCATAACCCGTAGTAGGTGACTATAACTTGCAAGATCGGATCTAGAACATAGATATAATGATGATAACATAAACGGTTCAGATCTGAAATCATGGCACCCAGGCCCAAAGTGACAAGCATTAAGCATGGCAAAGTGATAGCAACATCAATCTCAGAACATAATGGATACTAGGGATCAAGCCCTAACAAAACTAACTCGATTACATGATGAATCTCATCCAACTCCTCAACGACCAGCGAGCCTACGAAGGAATTACTCACTCCCGGTGGGGAGCATCATGGAATTGGCAATGGAGAAGGGTTGGTGATGACGAAGATCGAAGATCCCCCTCTCCGGAGCCCCAAACGGACTCCAGATCTGGCCTCCCGATGAAGAACAGGAGGTGGCGGCGGCTCCGTCTCGTGAAACATGATAATTCTTTCTCCCTGATTTTTTTGTCCAAAAATATGACTTTATAGCATCAGGGTTGGAGTCTGCGGGGCCACCAGGTGGGGACAACCCACCTTGGCGCGCCTGGAGGGGGGGTGCCGCCTGGTGGGTTGTGCCCACCCAGGTGCCCCCCTCCTGTGGTTTTTGGCTCCAGAAATTCTCTTTTATTATATAAAAAATCCTCACGAAGTTTCGTTCCAATCCGAGAACTTTTATTTCTGCCCAAAAACAACACCATGGTAGTTCTGCTGAAAACAGCGTCAGTCCGGGTTAGTTTCATTCAAATCGTGCAAATTAGAGTCCAAAACAAGAGGAAAAGCGTTAGGAAAAGTAGATACGACGGAGACGTATCAACTCCCCCAAGCTTAAACGTTCGCTTGTCCTCAAGCAATTCAGTTGATAAACTGAAAGTGAAAAAGAAAAACTTTTACGAACTCTTTTGCTCTTGTTTACATAAATAAGCTTAAGTAGCACCCAGGTTTTTAGCAAAGATTATAACTAACCATTTCGACAATAACTCTTAAAAATTACATTAACTCATAACAATGGCATAATCAACTAGCGAGCAATAATAAGATATCTCAAACAACAACACTTTGTCAAAGCAACCATGATATAATATGACAATAGTGTATCTCGCTAGCCCTTTCTGAGACCGCAAAACATAAATGCAGAGAACCTCCAAAGTCCGAGCAGTGACTAAACATTGTAATTCATGGTAGAAAAGATCCAGTCATGATGCACCCAACATTAGCTACACACAATGCATGAGGATGACAATAGTGCTCTCAGGTTCTGGCGCTTATTTGAGAAGGTGATGACACAACATAAAAGTAAATAGATAGTCCCTTCGCAGAGGGAAGCAGTGATTTGCAGAGGTGCCAGAGCTCAAGTTTTAAAACAGATGTAAATTAAATTTTGAGAAATGGACCCTTCTTATTTACTTCGCGACCCTTAGTTATTGGTATCTTCCATGCTAAACACATTAGTGGCGGTTCCCAAGCGATAAAAGTAAAGGTTTACTCCCCCTCCACCAATAATCACACTCCACGGCTTGTCTGAAACAATGGGTGCCGTCCATACCAACAACATTCCTGGGGGAGTTTTGTTTAGTTATTTGTAATTTGAATTCCGGATTGGGAATCCCTATTACCTCCCCTCTCGTGCAAGGACGAGTGAATAAACACTCAACATGAGAATAACCCGCTTAGCATGGAAGATACTGACTACCTCCTGTCGCTCTATGAACAATCCAGGCACACAAAAAGGATGTTTATTTGAAGTTTTTAGAGGTGGCACATGCAAATTTACTTAGGACGGCAGGGTAATATCGCATATAGGTAGGTATGGTGGACTCATCTGGAATAACTTGGGTTTCAGGGTTTTGATGCACAAGCAGAATTCCCACTTAGTACAGGCGAAGGCTAGCAATTAGGTTGAGAAGCGGCCAGCTAGAGAGCGAAAACGGTCATGAACATGCATTATGCATAAGTAACATTGGATACTAGCATGAGTAGGATATGAACACCATGAACATAAATACCATAGAGGCTATGTTGATTTTGATTCAACTACATGCATGAACATGTGCCAAGTCAAGCCACTCGAACATTCAGAGGAGGATACCATATCATCATACTACATCACAATCATTTTAACGCAATGTTGACATCCGAGATAAATCATTATCCACTCCTTGCTACTTAAGCATGGCATGAGAAACTATAATCTCTAATTGTCATTGCAAACATGTTTGATCATAATGAGTTGAATCATGGATACTAAGTTAAACATATTTACAAAAACAGAACAAGTTGAGTTCATACCCGTTTCTCTCTGCCACAGCCAGTTCATCAAATATCGTCATTATTGCCTTTCACTTGCATGACCGAACAATATGAAAATAATAATAGTGCAAGAGTGCCGTGGACTAAGCTGGAATCTGCAAACATTTTATTCAAAAAGGAGAAGACAAGGTGACATGGCCTCTCTGTTAGATCAACAATAATGCATATGAGAGCCACTCAACATTTTCATCGTGGTCTTCTCCTCGGTACGACTCAATAAAAAGAAAAGAAATTCAAAGAAACAGACTGAAATATTTTTGGAGTTTTTGGCTTTCTGATGGAAAGCAAATGTAAGCAAGGAAAAAACAAAAATGAGAAAAATTATTTACACGGGAGCGCTCTCAACAAGCAAAAAGAAGAACAAGGAAATCTTTTTGGGTTTTCTTTTTAAATCCTACAACTAACTACGCTAGAAAGAAAAAATAAAAAAGAAGCAGGAAATATTTTTGTATTTTCTCAAAGTTTTTTTTAAACACACAAGAAGAAGGCGAGAAAATAAATCTAGCATGGATAATACAATGAAAAAGTGTGGACACCGACAACTGGAATGAAAAGTGTGAACATGAAAGTAATGTCACATGAAAGTAATGTCGGTGGAAATACGTACTCCCCCAAGCTTAGGCTTTTCGCCTAACTTGGTAATCACCACTCGAAGAAGCCATGGGGTCCTATGTTGAAGTGTTGGGGAGCGGGCACCTGAGGGTCCCACTCCTGAGGCTCTGCCTGTGCCGCAGCCAGGTTGTTCCGGTAGGCGACAATGTCCTCACGCAAAATCCTGTATCCGCCCCTGGAATAGGATCAAACAAAGCAGGTGCAGGCAACAGAATAATATCACGAGTATCCTCACTAAAAACAAGGTTGTAAGGAAAATCACTAGTAGTGTTCTCGCCATCAATAAATTGGTGGCGTGCCATAGCCGAGCGATCTAAATAAACCTTGGGTAAAGGATAATCATGCAGGCGTATCTGAATGTTAAAGTGACTCGCCAAGCGAGTAGCATAAATGCCACCATGTATTTTACCCTTGGATCTGTTAATGTGGAGGCGACGTGCCACAATAGCTCCCAAGCTATAAGTGTCATCGCCATAAAGTGCATGACGTAAAATAGCAAAGTCAGGCACACTGAGTGCACCTACCTTCTCTCTAGCAAGCAAACACTTCGCAATGAATAGACCAAAATAATGTACAGCCGGAAAGTGTAAGCTAGTGGCAGACAGCCGATACCCCTCTCTCATCCCCCACAGTCAGAGTGCGGTAAAAACCATCAAACTCCGCGGGCCTAGGCTCTACTAAATCCCCGTCAGAAGGGATCATGCATATGTCACAAAACTCAGAAAGTGGTATCTGATGGGGTTCAGCATATAAGTTAAACTGCACCTCAGGAGGATTATTCCTACTCAAGAAATGAAAACTTTGCACAAAGGAATTTATGAGGAGATGATACTGTTCACATTCAGCTGCGATGAAGTCAGTGAGGCTGGCATTAGCAGCATATTGTGCAAACTCTTGATGGATTCCGGGTCCCTCCATGAATGGGTTATGCGGCCACTCGCACGGCCGTACTTCCGCCATTCTCCGTGTGCGGAGATCACTGTCAGACGACTCCCCAATAACTCCCTTGGAGTTCTTCTTGGAAGCAAACTTCCTAAAAATACTCATCTTTTCCTATGAGCAAAATTCTGAAATTTTTAGTCCACAAAATTTTTCTCAACAAAACTTTACAGAATTGATATCAACTACTCATAGGGATGCATAGAGGCCGTATCAAGCATTCAAACTACTTAGAACTCTAAGAATTCAACATGCAAGCTCATCTACAGCAGCATCAAGAGTCACTAATTATTCTAAATATAAACCACTAAAGCAAAAACTAATTGGACCAATGGAGGAGTCACATACCAAGCAACAATCCCCCGAAACAGTTTCGGAAACGGAGCTTCAAGCAAAGATATCGAAATCCGTGGGTTTGAGAGCAAGAACACGAGAGAGAGAGAGAGCAACGGTGATTTTTTTTCTGGAGGTAGGTGATGATATGGAGTGAAAAGATAAGTGAGGGGGCCCACGTGGGGACCACAACCCACCAGGGCGCGCCTGGGGGTGCTGGCGCGCCCAGGTGGGTTGTGCCCACCTAGAGCACCTCCCTCCCAGGTGGGTTGTGCTCCAAAAATTCTTAAATATTTAGAAAAAAATTGTATTAAATTTTCAGGGCATTCTGAGAACTTTTATTTTTGGGTCATTTTTTTATTGCACGAAAAACTCAGAAAACAGGCAAGGCATTTTATTTTATTTTATTTAACTAATAAAAACAGAAAACAAAAAGTAGGGACAGAAGGTAGTGCTCACTAAATTCATCAACTTCATACCTCTTTAATTAATAAGGTTGATCAAGTCTTATTAACAACCACTTCCGATTAACATGAAACCGAAGAACTTTCGTGAAACACTAAGTTACCTCAATGGGGAAGTGAATGTCCCCAACAATAAGCATTTCATATTTCTTTTTAACAGTAGGTAGGGGTAGTTGAAAACTTCCAATAGTGATTGTCGGAGATTTTTCAATAACATTAATACCATTCACATGGAATTGTTTCTTCGGAAAGTGCACCGTATGCTCATTACCATTGATATGAAAAGTGACCTTGCTTTTATTGCAATCAATAACAACCCTTGCAGTATTCAAGAAGGGTCTACCGAGGATAATCGACATGTTGTCGTCCTCGGGCATCTCAAGTATAACAAAGTCAGTTAAGATGGTAACATTAGCAACAACAACGGGCACATCCTCACAAATACCGATAGGTATAGCAGTTGATTTATCAGCCATTTGCAAAGATATTTCAGTAGGTGTGAGTTTATTCAAATCAAGTCTTTTATATAAAGAGAAAGGCATAACACTAACACCTGCTCCTAAATCACATAAAGCAGTTTTCACATAATTTCTTTTGATGGAGCAAGGTATAGTTGGTATTCCCGGATCTCCAAGTTTTTTAGGTACTCCATCCTTGAAAGTATAATTAGCAAGCATGGTGGAGATTTCAGCTTCCGGTATTTTTCTCTTATTGGTGATGATGTCTTTCATGTACTTTGCATAAGGAGGCATTTTTAAGATATCAGTCAAGCGAGTACGCAAAAAGACTGGCCTCAGCATTTCAGCAAAGCGTTCAAATTCTTCATCATCTTTCTTTTTGGTTGACTTAGGTGGAAAGGGCATAGGTTTTTGAACCCATGTTTCTCTTTCCTTACCGTGTTTTCTAGCAACAAAGTTTCTTTAATCATATCTTTTTGTCGGTGTACTAAGTATTGGGCCCTTAGTACCCCTTACTTGTGCATGGGCAGTTGTAGCCGTCCTCGCGGCAAGGCTTGCCGGGATCAGCTCGAGGTCGATTTAAGTCATCAAGGAAATCATCAAGTCAGAAATCTGAGGATCGGCGCCCGGCAAGGATCGGCGCCCGGCAAGGCTTGGCACCCGGTAAGGATCGGTGCCCGGCAAGGCTTGGCGCCCAGCAAGTTTCAGCGCCTGGCGAGGTTCTGCCACTGTGCCACCGCTTCGGCACAGTGACGAGTCTGACATTCTAGCTCCTTCCATGGATGCGTGGCGGCGCGCCAGTGGAGGGGAGCTTAAGCGGTGCTGATGGGATGGCCCCTTTTTCCATCCCCAAGAAAGTGAGGACACCTAAGCGGACACCTCACGATGCATTAAATGCGCTTGTCCTAATCCGTCAGGGGTTAGGTATGATACCCTGTAGCTACTTTACACCTCAATGTATGTACATTTTGCCACTGTGGAGACCCCTTTGAGCATATAAAAGGAGGCCCAAGGCAACTGCTACAGAGGAGGGGAACTTCTGGCCCATTCTGTATGCGTAGCTGCTCTTTGAACGTACTGTTCATTGCGAGCGCTCCTGAAGGCTGGGCTCAAGAACATCAATAAGAACACAAAGCAGGAGTAGGGTTTTACGCTGATCAGCGGCCCGAACCTGGGTAAAAACATCACGCGTCGATCACCGCTTCTGCTCTTTGCGTGTACCTCTCCCCCCGCCGAATCGTAAAGGGGTCTCTCGGGATCCCATAGGTGTCGTGCCCCGACATCTTTGGCGCGCCAGGTAGGGGGATTGAAGGTTGCGTGAACCTGATCTGGTGGTCGACGCCCTAGTCCCTTCATTATGCCGCCCAAGAAGAAGAACATCGCGACAGCACAACCGTCCGGGTCTGTTTTGCCCGCGCCTTCGCAGACAGGCGATGGTGTGGGTGCAGAAGGAAGAGGACTGGAACCCCCGCGGCGTTCTGGTGATCCAAGCCAAGCGAGCGGTATCATTCGCAGTGGCAGTGGTAACTTGTGCGCCGCTGGATCTAGAGATGGCGTTGTGTTGCCTACGGGTGGCACAACACACTCTAGGGATCAGAGAGCGCCTGCTGGAGCTCCCGCGCCGCCGCGAGCCTCGCAACCTGCCCAGGTTGCGCGAGACGAGCGACATCATGGCGCTGGTGGTTCGGAGCGTCCCTACGAAAAGGTTTCTGCGCATAGATCCCAAGATGCGCGGGACCAGCATGCACACCGAGCTGCGGGCGAAGGTGGCGCGCGGTCGCGTGACCGTGGCGGTGCTCCTTCTAACTTGGTTAGGCGTCAGAGCACCTCATGCACCTCGCACCTGTCGCCGCCACCTACGCCGACGGAAGCCTTGGCACGTGCACAGCTGCTCCTCGATTTTCCTCCCGCTCCAGAGAAGATGGAGGAGTGGCGAGCTACTATCCAGAGCCTTATCGGCTTCGCTAACAAGGATGGACCACAAGAGGCAGGGCCCTCTTAGCGGAAGCCCGTCGATCCGATGCGAGCCGGTGGAGAGAAAACCGGAGGTGGTGCAACTACAGTGCACTCTCCTCCGTGACATCAGCGGCGGCTGACAGCTCAGCAAGTCGACCGCCATGAAGAAGTTTCCACGGCGTCGTCCGATCCGCGGATGCGCCGTGATCAGCGTCTGGTTCTCCAAGAACGAGGCAAGGAGGACGCTCGAACAACCATCGAGCGGTGACGGGAAGCGCGCTATCAGTCTGATAAGCGCACGGGGCCAGTTGTCGACGAGCCTGCGCCAGGGAACGTAGGAGACCTGCCTTACGAGGTGGGACCTCCAGCGTTTACCCGTGAGCTGCGGCAAGTCCAGTGGCCCAATCTCCGAACCTTCAAGCCAGAGGTCCCGGAGAAATATGACGGCAAGGCCAAGCAGCAGAAGGATCGGGCCGCTCGGGGCCGAGATAAAGAAGGAGATGATGATGAGGAAGATGATGAATCCAGTGAGCAGGAATTCCAGAAGGCTACGGAGGCTATGTGCATTGATGGGGGTGCCTCGCTCCATTCTTCCCACCGCCAACTTAAACAGTGGGTGCGGGAGGTTAATGCGGCAGAGCCATCCCCCGATGCTTGTAGGCCTCTGAAGTGGTCCAGCACGCCTATCATCTTTGACGCCGAGGATCACCCCGATCGCACAACTGCGGTCGGGTGTTTGCCATTGTTGGTTTCCCCGACAATTCGCAACCTCAAGGTGACGAAGATGTTAGTCGATGGCGGGGCCGGCCTAAACTTGATATCACCAGACGTGCTCACAAAGCTTCAGATTCCCGACGAAGACCTCGAGGAAACGGGTACGTTTCAAGGGGTCAACCCGGGAAGAACCCAGCCTAAGGGCAAGATCACGCTGCCGGTAACATTTGGCAGCGAGCTTAACTTCAGGACCGAAAAGGTGGTGTTTGATGTCGCCAAGATCCCCATGTCATACAATGGGATCCTTGGCCGGCCAGCGCTGGCTAAGTTCATGGCGGCATCACACTACGCATACAACGTCTTGAAGATGCCTGGGCCGTTGGGCGTCATCACTATCCATTCCGACAAGAGGGATGCGCTCATCTGTGCCGATCAACTTTACCGGGAAGCAGTTGCAGCACCTGCCATCAAGGCATCTGCTCCTGCCGCTGGAACTCCGGGAGGGAAGAAGAAGACCGGCAGGAACCTTGGCGCGAACTCCGGCAAGCGCGCCTCCTCGGAGTGCTGCGCTTCCGTCGAGGACGTACCAGAGAGTTCCACCAGCAAGAACAAGAAGCCCAAGGCTGCCCCGCCGGAAACTAAGAAGGTGCCTGCCAGGGAGGACGGAACGGGGGGAACTTTCACTATAAGTTCCGCCCTAGATGACAAATAGGAAAGCGCGCTCGTTGCTTTCCTGCGGGCGAATGTCGACGTGTTTGCATGGCAACCGTCTGACATCCCCGACGTTCCCAGGAAAGTGATTAAGCACCACCTTGCTGTCTGTCCCCATGCGCGGCCTGTTAAGCAAAGGGTGAGGAAACAGGCCTTGGAGCGGCAAGAATTCATTGGCGAAGAAATTAAGAAGCTGGAGGCGGCAGGACTGGTCAAAGGAGTGCTTCATCCAACCTGGCTGGCCAATCCGGTTGTAGTGCGGAAAGCGAACGGGAAATGGAGGCTTTGTATCGATTACACAGATATCAATAAAGCTTGTCCAAAAGATCCTTTTCCCTTGCCGCGCATCGACCAGATTGTGGATGCCACCGCTGGTTGTGATCTCCTGTCCTTCCTTGATGCCTATTCAGGGTATCATCAGATTTTTATGGCAAAGGAAGATGAAGAGAAGACCGCCTTTATCACCCCATGTGGTACGTATTGCTTTATACGAATGCCTTTCGGGTTGAAAAGTGCTGGTTCAACATTTGCCAGAGCAATCCAGATTGGTTTTGAGCCACAACTCCATAGAAATATGGAGGCATATATGGATGTTATAGTGGTCAAAACTAAGGATAAAGCAACGCTCATTCAAGATTTAGAAGAAACATTTGCGAACTTGCGCAAGATCAACTTGAAGCTCAATCCTGAGAAGTGTGTGTTCGGTGTTCCTTCCGGCAAGCTCCTCGGATTCTTTGTGTCTTGCCGGGGAATCGAAGCGAACCCCGACAAGATCAAAGCTATTGAGCAAATCGAAGCGCCAAGACGCGTCAAGGATGTGCGTCGTCTTGCCGGCTGTGTTGCTGCTCTAAGCAGGTTTATTTCCAAATCTGCTGAGCGCGCCCTACCCTTCTTCAAAATTTTGAAGAAGGCAGGTCCAATGAAATGGACTCCGGAAGCAGAGGCAGCGCTGCATGATTTGAAGAAATACCTTTCTTCTCCGCCGACGCTAGTCGCACCTAAACCACAAGAGCCGTTGCTGCTGTATCTGGCGGCAACAAATCAAGTGGTTAGCGCTGCGCTGGTGGCGCAAAGGGAAGCTGATGAGGAGGCAACATCAGCGGCAGGACCGCCAAGTGACGCGGCAAGATCTTCCCCGGCAAGGGATGATCCCGGCAAGATAGGATCTGCGCAAACAGAAGAGCCCATGCAGAAGAAAAAGGTGGTGCAGCGCCCAGTTTATTTGTTAGCTCCCTCTTACAAGGGGCTAGATCAAGATATTCTGGTGTGCAGAAGTTGCTTTTCGGCCTCCTTATGGCCTCAAGAAAGCTGCGCCATTATTTTCAAGCACATGAGATCACCGTCGTCACTCGCTTTCCGTTGCAACGGATTTTGCAAAATCCGGAAGCAACCGGCAGGATCGTGGAGTGGGCGTTGGAGCTGTCCAGCTTTGGTCTTAAGTTTGAAAGTACTTCGACGATTCAGAGCAGGGCCTTGGCGGAGTTCATCACAGAATGGACCCCGACGCCAGACGAAGGAGTTCAAGAAACAAGTCTCCCCGGCAAGGAAACCGATCAGCAATGGGTTATGTACTTTGACGGGGCTTTTTCGCTGCAAGGCGCCGGTGCTGGTGTGCTGCTTGTCGCACCCACCGGAGAGCACCTCAAGTATGTAGTCCAAATGCATTTTCCCCGGGAGAGTTCAACCAATAACACTGTAGAGTACGAAGGTTTGCTTGCCGGTCTCAGGATCGCAGCGGACCTTGGTATCAGAAAGCTCATTATCAAAGGTGATTCACAGCTTGTCGTCAGGCAGGTCAACAAGAACTATCAAAGCCCATTGATGCAAGCCTACGTGGATGAAGTGAGGAAATTGGAAGAGTGCTTTGACGGTCTCCAAATGGAGCACATTCCTCGTGCCGAGAACAGCGTTGCTGACGACCTGTCAAAGCGTGCTGCCCTCAAGTTGCCTGTGGAACCAGGAACTTTTGTGCTCCAATTGACTCAACCATCCGTGGCACCATCGACGCGGCAAGAAAAGAGAAGAAAGTTAAACTCTGGCCAGTACTTCCCGGCAGAGCTCCCCGGAGCCGCCGGCAAGGAAGTTGCCGGGATCAACACGCCTGCTGGGGAACAACAGGCTCCGGCAGGGCCTCATGCCCTTGCTATCGAGACAAACGTCCCCCCGGCAGAGGAGATGCCTTTAGTCCTAGCTGTCGAGCCTCAGGCTCCAGCATGGGCGCAGCCCATCGTCCATTTCCTTCAGACAGGTGAACTCCCTGAGGAACAAGAAGAAGCGGAGAGAGTAGCCCGTCGGTCTGTTATGTACAAGTTCGTCGATGACGTCCTGTACAGAAAGAGACCAAACGGTGTGAAATTGAAGTGTATTCCTCGGGAGGATGGACAAGAGATGTTGGCAGAGATACATGGGGGTATGTGTGGCTCTCACATAGGGTCAAGAGCGCTTGCCGGGAAAGCATTCCGGCAAGGTTTCTTTTGGCCCACCGCCCTCCAGGATGCGACTACACTAGTAACCAGGTGTGAAGCGTGCCAGTTTCATTCGAAGAAATTACATCAGCCAGCTCAAGCTCTTCAAACAATCCCTCTCTCCTGGCCATTTTCGGTCTGGGGGCTCGACATATTGGGCCCCTTCCCCCGTGCTGCCGGGGGCTTTGAGTACTTGTACGTTACTATCGACAAGTTCACAAAGTGGCCGGAGGTGGAAGCAGTGAGGAAGGTGACAGCGCAGTCGGCTGTCAAGTTCTTCAAAGGAATTGTTTGCCGTTTCGGTGTGCCTAATAGGATCATCACCGACAACGGCACGCAGTTCACAAGTCGCACCTTCATGCAGTACGTCCAAGACCTTGGCGGCAAGATTTGTTTTGCCTCTGTTGCTCACCCGAGAAGCAACGGCCAAGCGGAGAGGGCCAATGCTGAAGTGCTGCGCGGTCTCAGGACCAGAACTTTTGACAGGTTGAAAAAGTGCGGAAGACGCTGGATTGATGAGTTGCCGGCGGTTCTTTGGTCAATCAGAACGACACCAAATCGAGCCACCGGCCAGACGCCCTTCGCTCTAGTGTATGGGGCGGAAGCAGTTCTCCCCACGGAACTCATATACGGATCTCCTCGAGTGCTCGCTTATGATGAGCTCGAGCAAGAGCAACTGCGGCAAGATGACGCTGTGCTCCTTGAGGAGAATCGTCTTCAGGCTGCTGTGCGAGCTGCACGCTACCAGCAAGCTTTGCGCCGCTATCATAGCCGCAAAGTTCATGCCCGAAGCCTTGAGGAAGGCGACCTTGTTCTTCGACGGATTCAGTCCGCCAAGAATTCAAACAAGTTGACGCCAAAGTGGGAAGGCCCTTATCGGATAGTACGAGTCACCAGGCCTGGCGCTATCTGCCTGGAGACCGAGGATGGCGTTCCAGTGAGTAATTCCTGGAATATCGAACATCTTCGCAAGTTCTATCCATAAGGCACGGTTGCCGGGGGCTCCCGGCAACCACCTTTTTGTACAAGTCTTGCCGGCAAGGCATGTGATCCTTTGTACAAAGCCAGGCGCAGACCCTGAGCACAGATGAATAAATTTAAGTGTTGTACATTTCCTTATTGATTCTCATGTTCACATTCATATATGCATGTTTGTCAAAGATGTTGTATAACACCTGATCCCGGTAAGTTCTAACGAACCGCCAAGGTTTCATCTCTTTATTTTCTCTTCTTTCTTTTTCTTAAAGGCAGAAGGATTCCTCGCGCGCACATTTGCCGGGGGAGGAAGGGAGACATGAATACCAGTTGGTGACATTCGGAATCGTATGCTTGCCGGAGGAAGGACAAAGACAGAAAGCTAAGTCCTAAAAACTCAGAACAAGTTTTTCTTTTTATTACCAAGTTTGTTCCTTGGACGATTCCGACCCTTGTATGGAAAATCTGCACGCGAAGGAACCCTTGTTGTAATCAGTTGCGCCCTTATTTTGTTTCGAGTCCGCTCAACGATTTAAGTGGCTGCACTGAGAGCGCCAAGGAGTCTTGCCGGCCGCTGCGCCTCCAGCAGGCTGCTGAAGTCCCGCACCCAGCGCTCGCGGCAGGTTGCGCGCCGGCAAGTTTTTCAGTAAGCGTAGGATGAACTCCATACATAAAGGAATCAGACAAGGAAAGTAGCTAGCATGAGCCTAAGCATAGTTAAATTATATTACATCCTTAAGTTGCCGCAGTTCTAACTCGAGACTTAACTGTCTTTTACATGAGATGGTGGCGGCAAGAATCAAAGGGGAAGCACTCAATCCCTGCGCTGGCCTTCGATCCTTTTGATGGAGTCCACCTTCTCAAGGATTGGCGCGATGCACTTCTCAAGCGCCTCAACATTCGCATCCTTTGGCAGGTGGCCGAGTGCGCTGGAGAGGTCGATGCCGGGATTGCTGTGCACCACCTTGAGGAGCACCTTGCGAAGGACGGCCCAGCAAAGCCGGTGAGTCTCGTTCGCCAGTTGGGTCGCCCGGCTGGACTGGAGCGCCCTCAACACATTGATGATGCTTTCAAAGAACATCGTCAACCTGGCGCTTGGAGATATTCTTTCCTCAGAAGAATATCTGAAGTTCGACAAGCCCATGGTTGACAGTTCCGCGGTAAGCTTCTCCGCGGTGGCGATGAGACGGCCAGTCCAGATCTCCACTCCCTTTTCATAATCAGCCTGGGCAGCGGCAGCGCTCTTGAGCAGGTTCCTCTCTCCTTGGAGATCCTTGAGTAGAGCCTTCTCACGGGCCCTGCCGGCCTCGAGAGATTTCTGCAACGTGGTCAGCTTTAGCTCCAGAACCGCAATATTATCAGCCGCAGAAGAGAGCTGCTTGGTCTTGTCGGACAGGGCAACTTGCATCTCCGCCAAGGAGTGGAGGGTTTTTTTCCCTGTCCCCCTTGAGCATCGAGAGTTCCTTGCCGTGCTCTTCGAGATCTGTTTCTAGCCTCTTCACTTTGTCGCTCAGCTCGTTCTTGGCGGCCTCTGCAGCTTCGGCAGCATCGACGGCCTCCTTGAGCTTGCCGGCGTGACTTGCAGTTAGAGCTTTGAGCGCCTCCTTGTGCTTCTGCTCCAGCTCCTGGGTCCGCCGCGCGACAAGATTTTCAATATCTTCATCCTTGCTGCGAAGCTTGGCGGCGAGCGCCTGCTCACGAGCAGTGAGATCTTCCTCATGAGCGTCAAGAGCAACGCGGCGCCCCGTCAGGAGGGCATCTTCGGCAGCAATCCTTTGAACAGCTTCATCATGGGCTTTCTCCATGTCTGATTGCTTCAGGAGGACCTCATTCCATTGCTGGCTCACTTGTTCTCGACCGGCAACCAGCTCTTGAAGGGCCTTGGCGTGCCAGATTTGCATTTGTGCGACGTGTTTCTGAAAGTCCGCTTCGGTTGCCTCGACAACTGCCATTCTGGAGTCCGCCTTCTCCTTTCGGGCACGATGGAGAGCCTGGAGTTTGCGGAAGTTTTCGCCCATGGCCTGAAGGAGCTGATCCTCTTCAGACTTGCCACTGCTAGTGCTGGGATCGTCGACAACTTCAAGCACGGCAGTAGTGATGATTTCTTCGAAAATTTCTCCTTCGGCTGGTGCCTCGGTGCTTGCCGTCCCTGGCAAGTTGATGAATAGGTTTTCGCCAACCTTGAGGTACTTGCTAGATGAGGGCTCGTCAGATGTTGATGGCTGGTCTTCAGTGGCCGCCTCACCAGTGACAGGGGGCTCCGCGGCCGATGCAGTGTCTGGCGCTCCTGCGGCAGGAATGCCGTCAGTATGGTCTCCAGCCTCCCTGTCGCCCTCTTCGGCAGGTTCTTCCGCCATTTCCGTTCGTGCCGTCTTGGCGGCCTCCCCGTCAAGAGCATCACCGGCCCCGGCAACATCATCCTTGGTGGCCTCACTGGCGGTGATCCTGTCCGCTTCGGCAGCAGCATCCCTGGCGGTCTCCTCGATGACAGCGTCGACGTCTATATGTTCCATCTCAGAGAACTCTGAAGGGAGAAGGAGAAGGTTAGAACAAGATCGAATTTTTGATTTTGAAGTAATCAAAGATAAAGAAGTAAGGGGAAAAGAATAGCTAGCACTTTGAGGCGATCGAGTACCTGCGTCGGGCTATCGAGAAGTAGCTTCGCCTCTCCCGGCAACTCCGGTTGCCGGGAGTGGGTTGCCGGAGTCCGTGCTTGTCGGCTCCTCCTCAATCTGGACGGGCTCGTCGGCAGGATCTCTTGCCGGAGATGTGCTTGTGGGCGGAGCGGTCGATGAAGGAGGCACAATGGGGCAATCCTCTCCTTGTTGCCGTTCTTCTCCTACGAACCCGAAGATATCAGCGACAAGAATGGAAGCTTCGGCACCAGCCAACAGAAAAAGGGACTATGAACTTACGTTGGGGGCTGCGCTGAGGACTAGGCTCCGGGCTCACAATGACGGTCTCTGGCACGCTAGTGAAGCCTGCCGGGGGCTCGTCGCCCGTAGAAGTCCTTGACCTCTTCGCCATCCTCTCCAGCAAGGTTTCTGTGTCACTACAGAAGCAATGCAAGCAAGTCAGTAAAAATTGATGCAAGATTGGAAGGCAAAAGTTGTGGCGAAGTACTTACTCTTCTTCCTCTCGCTCCGGACTAAAGCCGGAGATGTCGAAGTTGACCTCCGTTGCGGTGTCTGAGTGGGGAGGCGGAGGAGGAGTCCTAGGCCGCTTGGCTGTGGCAGGCGCCGGGGCAGTTTCCGGTGCGGTGGTGCGAGACCCTCCTGCCGCCCCAGCAGTGGCCGCTGGTGCGGGCCTCGCATGCCGTGCAGGCTGTTGACGGGCCCCCTGCCGCGGTCCAATCTTGTCGGCCACTTTCTTGCCGAGGGCTTCGCCGCTCGGAGAGGGCTGGCTTGCCGGGATGTCAGACGCAGCCTTCCGAAGAACACGCTTCGTCTTCTTCTTCGGGGGAGGGGGCTCTTCCCGCGTCTCTTCTTCTTCGACTGAGTCCTCGCCGGACAAAATTTCAGCGGCTGCGCCGCTCTCTTCCCCGGCAACCTCGTCCTCCCCGGTAGGCCTCGCCTCCATTACCACCTCTGCCTCGCTGGCTTCCCACTCCGTGAAGCCAATGCTGCCGGCCTCCGCGGCAAGATTCGCTTCCTCCACTCTGGTAGCGATGTATGCTACCTCCTGATCCGTGGTGGCGCGAATAAGATCTGGCTCTTGCCGGATAGGCTTTTCCGTCAGATTGTCGAAGAATTTCTGCCCTTCTTCCTCGCTTGGCTCGACCCAGGTCGGGTCAAGGCCGTGGGCATTGAACATCGGCAAGAAAGCAATGATCGACCCCAGCGCAGAGTTGTTGCACAAGGGGACGATCCTTGCCGGCAGCCGGTGCTTGTCTTCGCGCTGGAATAACTTCTGGTGGAGAGCGCCAAGCTGCATAACAGTCAAGTTGTTGTTCAGCCCGGGGCGCAGCCTCATGACATCCGCTACTTTCTTATACTCCCAGGCTGGCCTTCCCCTATTCTGCAGAGGGGCGATGCGGCGGCGGAGGAAGTCGAAGCCGATCATCTCCATTGTCAGCCCGACAGCCTTCAAGCAAAGGATTCTGGTAGTGGCGATTGTGAGCTTCTCGTCTTCTGCGGCGAGATCGCCCCAATCCTTGCCGCGGACCACCTTCTGTCGCCGGGGATGACAAAAAGGATGAGGATCTGCTTCCTGGATCCAGCACCATTCGGCCCGCCACTCGTCCCACTTTTCGCGGTAAACTCCATCTGGGTATATCTCCTTGTTCCAGGCCCTTGGAATCCAAGCAATAGATCCAGAGAGAGCCTCTCCTTTTTGGAGTCGAGGATAGAAATAGTGGCGGAAGAGAGCGGAATTGGGGATCACGCCGGCGAAATTTTCACAAAGATGGGCAAAGATCGACATGCAAAATACGGCATTCGGTGTGAAGTCAAGAAGGCGGAAGCCGTACGTATACATGATGTCGTTGAAGAAATCGGAAAAAGGTGGACAGAGCCCGCAATAAAAGTACGTGGTGAAGAAGGGGTATCTGTCCGATCCGCCTTTGGAATTAGCACCTGGGATGACGCGCGTGGCGGGGTGGGCTTGTGTTCCCTTCGCCCACATGCATTGGTATCGTCCCTTCAAGGTTTCGGCGTCAAGCATCGGAGGGAAGACGACGAGCTTCTTCCGCATCTTCACCAGCTCGCTTTCCGGAACTTCGGCTTTTGCCTCCTTGTCTGTGCCCTTGCCCTTGCTGGTCTTGGGCGGCATGGCGGCTGTGGAGATGGAGGCAGGAGGATGGAACGAGCGCGGGAATGGCGAGCAGAAGAGAAGGAAGATTTCGCTCTGAGCTCGAGCAGAGGAAGGCGATGGCAATAGCCAGATTGGGAAGAAGAGGGGGGCGAATGGGTCTGCGCCTCCACGACTTCTCCTTTTTATGGGGAAGGAGTGGGGCCGCCTTGTTTATCCCCCAATATGAATGCGCCTCTGTGGTCGCGAAACAGTTTGCAGCCTTTTTGGCACGCTTCCCACATCGCGCGCTCCGTGCGCGTAGTGGGGGGCACAGTAAAACAAAATCTTTGCGAGCAGTTGATTCCCTGCCACGCGTGCCCGTGCACTGTTTGGGCCTAGCCCAACAACGCCTCGCACTCGTGTGTGGCCCAGGCCCGGGGGCTCCTGTCGGTGTACTAAGTATTGGGCCCTTAGTACCCCTTACTTGTGCACGGGCAGTTGTAGCCGTCCTCGCGGTAAGGCTTGCCGGGATCAGCTCGAGGTCGAATTAAGTCATCAAGGAAATTATCAAGTCAGAAATCTGAGGATCGGCGCCCGGCAAGGCTTGGCACCCGGCAAGGATCGGTGCCCGGCAAGGCTTGGCGCCCAGCAAGTTTCAGCGCCTGGCGAGGTTCTGCCACTGTGCCACCGCTTCGGCACAGTGACGAGTCTGACATTCTGGCTCCTTCCATGGATGCGTGGCGGCGCGCCAGTGGAGGGGAGCTTAAGCGGTGCTGATGGGATGGCCCCTTTTTCCATCCCCAAGAAAGTGAGGACACCTAAGCGGACACCTCACGATGCATTAAATGCGCTTGTCCTAATCCGTCAGGGGTTAGGTATGATACCCTATAGCTACTTTACACCTCAATGTATGTACATTTTGCCACTGTGGAGACCCCTTTGAGCATATAAAAGGAGGCCCAAGGCAACTGCTACAGAGGAGGGGAACTTCTGGCCCATTCTGTATGCGTAGCTGCTCTTTGAACGTACTGTTCATTGCGAGCGCTCCTGAAGGCTGGGCTCAAGAACATCAATAAGAACACAAAGCAGGAGTAGGGTTTTACGCTGATCAGCGGCCCGAACCTGGGTAAAAACATCACGCGTCGATCACCGGTTCTGCTCTTTGCGTGTACCTCTCCCCCCGCCGAATCGTAAAGGGGTCTCTCGGGATCCCATAGGTGTCGTGCCCCGACACTTTTATTCTTGGGTTGTGGGTTATCAAGACCAACTGCCGGTTCTATCTCAACATCATTATCTGGTTCTTTATTATTTATTTGAGTTTCTTCATGAACCTCATCATTGTCTTTTTCATTATCAGAGGGTTAGTGTTCATTACCAGATTGAGTTTTAGCATCAGAGATAGAGACTTCATTATCATTATCAGGAGGTTTTTCAACTTCAAGTTCACTAGAGGCATGCAAAGTCCTATCATTTTTCTTCTTCTTTTTCTTTTTAGAAGGACTAGGTACATCAGTGTCAACTCTTTGAGAGTCTTGTTCAATTCTTTTTGGGTGTCCCTCAGGATAAAGTGGTTCCTGAGTCATCCTACCTCCTCTAGTCATTACTCTAACAGCATGATCATTGATATTATTATTCATTTCATCAAGCAACACTCTTTGAGATTTAGCAACTTGTTCTAATTGAGTTTGAACCATAGAAGCATGCTTTCCTTCACCTCTAACATCATTTGAGATTCTAAATAACAAGTCACTCAAGCAAGCAATCATATCAGAATTGTATTTCAATTATTTCATAACATTTGCATTGAAGTGATCTTGCTTTCTAATGTAATTATCAAACTCATAAAGGCATTGACTAGGATGTTTATTATAAGGAATATCACCTTCATCAAACTTTAGTAAAGAATTTACCTCTACCACCTTAGGTGGTGGTGGTGTTTCAAGCCCATGTATTTCTTCGATAGGTGGTAAATTTTTAACATCCTTTGCTTTAATACCCTTTTCCTTCATAGATTTCTTTGCCTCTTGCATATCTTCAGGACTGAGATAATAGATACCCCTCTTCTTCGGAGTAGGTTTGAGTGGTGGTTTGGGAAGAGTCCAATCATCATAATTTTTCAATATGTTATTTAATAATTCTTCAGCTTGTTCAACAGTTCGTTCCCTAAAAACACAACCAGCACAACTATCTAGGAAATCCCTAGAAGCATCGGTTAGTCCATTATAGAAGATATCAAGTATTTCATTTTTCTTAAGAGGATGATCAGGCAAAGCATTAAGCAATAGGAGAAGCCTCCCCCAAGCTTGTGGGAGACTCTCTTCTTCAATTTGCGCAAAGTTAAATATTTCCTGTAAGGCGGCTTGTTTCTTATGAGCAGGAATTTTTTTCTTCTGAGAAGTAATAAATCATATCCTAGGGACTACACACACAACCAGGAGCAAGAGTATTGTACCAAGCTTTAGCATCACCCTTTAATGAGAACGGAAATAATTTAAGAATATAATAGTAGCGAATTTTCTCATCATGAGCAAATAGGGTGGCTATGTCATTCAATTTAGTAAGATGTGCCACAACAGTTTTAGTTTCATAACCATGGAAAGGATCAGATTCAACCAAAGTAATTAACTCTGGGTCGATAGAGAATTCATAATCCTTATCATCAACAAGGATAGGTGAAGTAGCAAACTTAGGATCACATTTCATTCAAGCAATCAAAGTCTTTTCTTTATACTGGCATAATAATTTTTCCAGATCATCTCTATCCTTACAAGCAAGAATGTCTCTAGTTGTCTCCTCATCCATAACATAACCTTCCAGTACCTTTGTCAATTCATATCTAGGAGAACTAGGTCTAATAGGTGTTTCAAGATTTTCAGTTTCAAGCTCTTCATCAGTTTCAACAATTTCATCAGTTTTGGCATTCTCAAAAGCTTTAGTTCTAGCAAGTTGCTCATTAAGAAATTCACCTGGTGGCACATTATCATCAAGCAAGGTATTAGCATCATCATGAGTAGCATTCATAGCAGAAGTAGCATCATCAATAACTTGTGACATGTCAGAATTGATAGCATGTGGAGGTGTTGCAAGTCTACTTATAACAGAAGGTCAATCTAAAGCGGAGCTAGATGGCAGTTCCTTACCTCCCCTCATCTTAGAGGGAAAAATCTTAGTCTTAGCATCCTTCAGATTCTTCATAGTGATAATTTGATAATAATCCCAAGTGACTCAACAAATATAGCTATGCTCCCTGGCAACGGTGCTAGAAAAAGGTCTTGATAACCCACAAGTATAGGGGATCGCAACAGTTTTCGAGGGTAGAGTATTCAACCCAAATTCATTGATTCGACACAAGGGGAGCCAAAGAATATTTGCAAGTATTAGCAGCTGAGTTGTCAATTCCACCACACCCGGAGATTAATTATCTGCAGCAAAGTAATCAGTAGCAAGGTAGTATGGTAGTTTTGATAGTAGTAGCAACAACAATAGTAACGGTAATAGTAATAGCAATGATTTTGTAGCGAGTGCAAGAGTAACAATAGCAGTAGTAACTTAGCAAGAACAACATGAGAGAAATTCGTAGGCATTGGATCGGTGAATTCGTTGGATGATATTCATCATATAACAGTCATAACCTAGGGCGATACAGCACTAGCTCCAGTTCATAAATATAATGTAGGCATGTATTCCGTAAATAGTCATACGTGCTTATGGAAAGAACTTGCATGACATCTTTTGTCCTACCCTCCCGTGGCAGCGGGGTCCAATTGGAAACTAAGGGATATTAAGGCCTCCTTTTAATAAAGAACCGGAACAATGCATTAAGACATAGTGAATACATGAAATCCTCAAACTACGGTCATCACCGGGAAGTGTCCCGACTTCTGTCACTCCAGGGTTGCCGGATCATAACCCGTAGTAGGTGACTATAACTTGCAAGATCGGATCTAGAACATAGATATAATGGTGATAACATAAACGGTTCAGATCTGAAATCATGGCACCCGGGCCCAAAGTGACAAGCATTAAGCATGGCAAAGTCATAGCAACATCAATCTCAGAACATAATGGATACTAGGGATCAAGCCCTAACAAAACTAACTCGATTACATGATGAATCTCATCCAACTCCTGACCGACCAGCGAGCCTATGAAGGAATTACTCACTCCCGGTGGGGAGCATCATGGAATTGGCGATGGAGAAGGGTTGGTGATGACGAAGATCGAAGATCCCCTTCTCCGGAGCCCCAAACGGACTCCAAATCTGGCCTCCCGATGAAGAACAGGAGGTGGTAGCGGCTCCGTCTCATGAAACGCGATAATTCTTTCTCCCTAATTTTTTCTCCGAAAATATGACTTTATAGCATCAGGGTTGGAGTCTGCGGGGCCACCAGGTGGGGACAACCCACCAGGGCACGCCTGGAGAGGGGGCGCGCCCTGGTGGGTTGTGCCCACCCAGGTGACCCCCTCCTGTGGTTCTTGGCTCCAGAAATTCTCTTTTATTACATAAAAATCCTCGCAAAGTTTTGTTCCAATCCGAGAACTTTTATTTCTGCACAAAAACAACACCATGGTAGTTCTGCTGAAAACAGCGTCAGTCCGGGTTAGTTTCATTCAAATCGTGCAAATTAGAGTCCAAAACAAGAGGAAAAGCGTTAGGAAAAGTAGATACGACGGAGACGTATCAGTCTATCTGCTTGAATTTCAGACTAAAGAAGTCGAACAGATTCAGACGGTGACTTCATCGACCTTGTGTCACTGCTATTAGTGATTAAGTTTGATACTACATCAGGACATGACTTTGGGGTTGTATCGCTATCCTCAAGATGTGTTGCCTTCTTCTCTAGAATATATGTTGGAGGGACAAGAAATGGATTCGTCTCACTATCATTGTGGTAGTTCTTCCTAGCATCAGTGATGTCACCCTGAAAGAGAAACAAGTAGGTAGATAACAGGTTTTGCACGTATTAGCATCAGTGCGGTCAATTCATCTCATTTCTTAGTCAGAAATAAAGAGACACTATTTAAAATAGCATTAACATAATAGGCATTGTTCATAGTTAAGATGGCAGGAAATGGCATTGTGCAGGAGCGGCCAGCTTCACCACACCACTGGATTACAGATCAAGAACACAAGGATACATGTAGTGCTAAACAACGTATAAGCATGAATGGTGAGTGTACTGCCAATTTATACCATTTCAGATTGGTAAATAAACAGACATGATTTAAATAACATTAACATAATATAGCATTGTTCATAGTTAAGACATAGCAGGATATGACATTGTGCTGGAGTTTGTAGTTTCACCACACCACTGGATTACAGATAAGAACACAAGCATACATGCAATGCTAAAGAAGATAACTTGCTATGTTTAGTTTAATTTACATGGTATGAATAAGGAACTAGGTTGTGCAACTAAAAACTGAAATTGAGAAGGAAAAACTTATGTTTTTGTACTTCTTCGTAATAAACTTTGAACATGCAATTTGATGCAGATGACAAAAAATAAACATCATTTACAGTCATAGCTATCCAAATATACACAACAAAGTTTGAAGGCTTGAGGAGGACAAACTTACGTTAGTAGTGAAGACCGGCTCTATAAAGCCCTTGTCCATATTGATGGGGGGGGGGGGCAATTCAAGAACTTTACCATAGACTCTTCTTCAAGAGCATTGACTTTATTCTACATTTTGTTAATAGTAAATATAGATGTGATAATATAGGAACAAATGGCAATTATTAAAGCTAATATGCAGACTATAAATGTAAGTACAGCATACATGCAAAAGGCACTAACAAGAGCAATGCAGAGCTAAACTTCTTCAGTAGCATTGGTTTTATTCAATATTTTTGCAATAGTAAATATAGATGTGATTTGTAGAAAATGGAGGGCAAGGGAATAAGCTGCAAAGTGTACATGAACAACTAGCTGACAATATAAGTACAGTGATGAAGGACAATAGATACTTACAAGAACAATGCAGAGCACAACTTCTACATAAGCATTGGGTTTATTCTACATTAATGTAAGCATTAATATAGATCTGATAATTTGGAGCAAACAGTGGATAAGCAAGCTATAATGCACAATGATGTCACATAATCCACCAGGTATGAATGTAAGTACAACGATAGGACAACAGGTACTAACAAGAGCAAAGCAGCGAGCATCATAGTTGCGGTATCCTAGGTTTTGCGGCGCTGGTTCTATCGCCAATATAAGCGGGGTGCTATCTGATTTCTCCGGTACCACCACCTTTTTCAAGGACTTTGCTTGTACTCCCTCAGGTTCTGCAATCACCCTCTTCCTTTTGGATGTCTGAAACACAAGAACAACATTTGAATGAAAAAACATGGCACTCCCTCCGTCCAAAAAAGCTTGTCCCAAGCTTCTGGATTGAATGAATGTATTTAGCACTAACTTGGTGCTAGATAAATCCATTTGAGGGACAAGCTTTTTCAGCCGGAGGGATTATGATGACAAATGGAATAGGTATTGATAATGGATGGGCATGGCATCTTCACATATATCATGAGTAAACTAAGCAGATGGCGGTGCAACGAAATAGAAGAAATGCAAGACACCTTGTGGAAGATACGTGCAACCAATGAAACCTTGACAAATTAGAATAGGCACCTTATTGGGTGAATAGGATAGGCCATATGCCTTTGACTCCTTGAGCTCAGAATAGTCATTAGGATCATATGCTGAATACAAATCTGTAGGTCGGGAGCATGTGGGTTTGATTGCATCCATAATGGACCTCAATCCCTTGATGCCAAGTTTGTTACCCATTGAACTGTTTCACAATATTCTTCTGATGTGCGCATTCTTATATTCATTGTGATTACGTATAATATCTGAGAAGCATGAAAACATAAATAGTAGTGAGATTATCTTTGTAATGAAGAGGATATTCTAATATAATAGGGGCTCCCTGTAAACCCTTGTGTGCTATCAGTGGATTCTGATGAGAGAGCCCATGTGTGTTGTAATATGGTGCGTAGATAAATATAATCTGGCACAACTACACAAAAAATAGGCTCCCTTTTGGGAGCTCCAGATGTAAGGATAGTTGGTAGATGATAGGTTCATAATATACTGTATACAAAGTTTATTGCCAAACCATGATAACAAGAGCGCACAACCACTAGGAAGATCGTAGTGTAGATAAAAGGGGTACACCATAACAATCATAAATAAATCGGGAAAGCGGAACTGGCTAGAAAATACGGGGTTGTATTACTGCTACTAATATAAAGCCTATCGATCACCTACAGGCCAGCTCTATTCATCTGAAGGCGCACTGCTGTTACTATCAGTCTAGTCTATCAAAGACCGCACAACTCCCACCATTTCCTGGATATTATGGCAGACCAACTCAAAGTGCTGAAATCATGTAGCACAAGCGGCCCAATAGAGCTGTCAACTGCAGATGTCCCTGCTCCCCTTCCTGACAAGGAACATATTGTACTTACTAAAGAAGAACAGAAGAGGAACATGTTAAAGAATAGAAGGGGAAGCATATTATTGAGATTCCGCTTCTTTCTCTATAATGTCGATTGCCCACCCATGATGAATCAGAGCACCCAAATAAATGCCATTCCATGATGTCTCTCTATATGTGGCCACATGCATTTGGAAACTCAAGTGGGAGCATTAGCTGACCAATTAAATGTGTGTCTGTTAACTAATGTCAGTATCATATCACATTCGTATTTGAAGAAGTAAGCTTTGGATGTATGATTCGTGTGTTGCTTACCTTCAAGAGTGGACTGCTGCTAGTACAACACAAAGCACCTACACAGATCATAGTGTAGATATAATGGGAAAACCCTAAGCATCACGAGTAAAATCAGGAAAGTGGAACTTGCTGGAAAATATGTGCTAGTATTGCCGGAACGGCTAGAAAGGCTTCGGATACCAGCTCTCTACAACTGAAGGCGTAGTAGTGTTACTATCAGTCTAACTCTCAAAGGCAACACAGCTCCTAGCATTTCCTGGATATTAGGGCATACCAACACGAAGAGTTGAAAGCATCCATGACAGGCGACCGAATAGACCTGTACACTGCAAATGTCCCTGCTCCTCTTCACTACAAGGAACATACTGTACAACTATTATACTCCCTCTGTTCCTAAACATAAGTCTTTGTAGAGATTCCACTATGGATCACATACGGGTGTATATAGATACATTTTAGAGTGTAGATTCACTCATTTTGCTCCGTATGTAGTCCATGGAGGATTCTCTACAAAGACTTATATTTAGGAACAGAGAAAGTACTTATTAAAGAAGAACATAAGAGGAACATGCTAAAGAAGAGCAAGCAGATTTTGGATAATAAAATGTTCGTTGCCCATACATGATGAACCAGAGAGCATAAAGAATGCAGCTCCCTGCTGTCTCTCTATATGTGGCGCACGTGCTTTTCGAAAGTAAAGTAGGAACATTAGCTGACCAATTAAAAGTCTCTGTTTTAGTAATATCAGCATCATATCTGATTCGTATTTGAGCAACAAAGTTTGGAATTATAAGTGGCATGTTGTTTAGCTTGATGGGTTGAGGAGCAGTGAAAGCACCTAGGATGATGGTACACTGAATATAAAGGGAATGCCTACTTGCAAGTCGCCTGACTATCGTCTTTTGGGCCAGTCGACCATTTCAGGCGGTTGGATGAAGATCCTACATCTCCTAACCCTTCTTCTTCCTCGCCTGTTATTCTTCCCCTACAGACCACAGCACGAGCCGCCGGCCGAACCATCGGCCCCCGCCATCCCCTGAACCGGCCACCACCTCCGGTCTTCTGCCGCCCCCGGCCATCCCTCTAGCTAACCCCAGCCCCCACCCGCGTCGAGTTTTACCTCCGGCGAGGCTCCACCATAGCCCGACGACAGCCCCCCACAACCACTGTCCCCACCCGAAACTCTAAGATAGATAATGGGGCAGCCCTCCGGCGAGCCCCTTCCTTCCCTCCGGCGAACTCCCAAAAATGGACTGACCCCAATTTGAAATTCAGTCGACTGTCATTTAAGCTAATGTGGAATATAAAAGGGGAAAACCATAAGCATTGCGAGTATAGTGGTGAGCGTGCCATGGCGGATCTGAAGGTGCAAACCGGACAAAGGCAACTTCGCAACCAATGTTTGGTTTCAACTAACAAGTAAGATTCTAAGTGATGGACAAGAAATCACAGTAAAGCAGTGGCAATCTATTTTCTTGCTGAGATAAATAACTTGAGCAGATACGAAAGAGTACCGCCTCTGGTGTGGCGCCTTGTAAGCATCTGCTGAGTTGTTGAGGGTGCTGCGGTAGCGATGGCTGTCGGTGGCGTGGAAGCAGATCTAGGAGGGCAGACGGTGGCGGCGAGGGAAATATCCTGGCGCGGTGGATGCGATGGTCGTACGAGCGGCCTCGGCAAGGTGGACGACGGTGCAGATGAAGCGAGAGGACGTGATGCAAGGATCCTGGTCCGAAGCCATGGATGAGAGAGGTCGATCTCTTGTAATGGTCGACGGTGTCGGGGTATCAGCTCCGGCATGGTGGAGGAGGACGGCGGTGGATGGGGTGGCGGACGGAGGAGACTGGGGTGGAGATGGTGTTTGGCACCCACGGAGTACGGATGGGGAAATGGAGGGAGAGAGGTAGGGGGAACCATGTCTTCAGGGCGCGCTTGTCTCAAATGCGAGGAAATTTACAAACTTAGCCCCCGTTTAAAATTTCCTACATCACAGCTATATTAGTCGGTTGGGGATAGGATGGTAATCTCGCATACACCGAATATTTGCCGACAGAGATTTTGGCCGAGGAGAGTTTGTTTTGGCGCCCACCGTGTATGAATCGGGGAGGTGAGAGGCGATTTCGGTCGAGGAGAAACTGTGTTTTGGCGCCCACCGTGTATGAATCCGGGGAGGTGAGAGGCGGAGGCGGTTATGTCATGTTTGAGTGAAATTACAAGCCTACCCCTATCAAAACCTATAGAAATCGAGCTGATAGGCTTTGTGTGTCGGCAGTAGTAATTTCCATCTCACAGATTTGGTTTCGGGCGGTTACTGCGACTTTCCCCGCTTCGTTCAAATTTTTGCAGAAAAATATTGCACGTTTATCATGCCAAGTCAATTCGAATCCATTTTGTATTGTTTTTTTCTTCGGGCAGGATCCATTTTGTATTCGAATACAAATCTATATACATTATTTTTTTATATATACTTTCAAAAGCACAACAAAGAATTATGCACCTTTATATATAAAATATAATTTACAAATGCAATGATCTCAAAATCATAAGGTTGAATTCAAATTTTTGAAACCAAATTATGTTTGACTTTTAATTCAAATTTTTGAAACCAAATTATGTTCAACTCAAATGTATGGATCGATAATATCAATATATTAAATAACATACACGCGCGCAAATTCAAATTAGTATGCATGCTTGATAGATCAATTTTGGTTCGAGTATGAATTACATGTATCATCATCTGGAATTCAAATATTTTAATCCCTTTTATGTTGACATCTTATATGCACACAACTAAATATTTGAATCTCGTTTCACGCCCATCTCTCTGTAGGTCTCTCTCGTGTGCTCCTTCATGTAGCTATCACTCTCTTTTCTCCATCTCACCCGCACGCTCACTACATGCTTCTCCGTTTTTTGCAAACACGGTCTCTCGCCGTCTCCCTCGAAAAGTGTCACACCCTATCTATCTTCATAGATTACACGATTTTCATTATCTCTCACGTCTCTATCATTCTCTGGTATCACTATAGCTACCTAAGCTTTCTTTTTCACCGCCACACACACACTCTCGCTCGTCTTTCACTTTGCCTTTCTCTCAAGGGTTCTCTCACGCACCCTATATCTTTCTAGATATGACTCCTACCACTAAACTTACTCTCTCTCGCACAAACATCATTTGTTGGGGTCTCCTTTCCATCTTCATCTCTATTCCAGAACTGACATTATTCATTTGTTTACCGATCAGACAAACTATCTCCCCCACCTCTCTCTCACTCACTCCCACACACACACAACTCCAGCTTTGGATCCCCCTACCGACTACCATCTCTCTCTCACACACACAAAACTCTCGCTTTCGCACCCTTGACTCGTATCTCTCTCACAAACATTGATTGACCAGCCTCTAGATAGGTTTATCCATCCACCGCACACTTTCGCTCCTTGTACCTATGTACATTTTTCGTCCCTTCTTGAGACACGCCCTCTCAATCGTGCACACGCACACTATCGTCTCATTTTATGGTAATACCTCTCGCACACACACTCTTCATGTCTTTGTCACACACGCACTCTGCCCTCCTCTCTCTCTCTCTCTCTCTCTATCTCTCTCACACACACAGACACACACATGGGCTTTTTGCAACAATATCCCACTTCTCGAATCTTGAAACCAACCACATTCCTCCCTTATCTCATCAAAACAGCCAAAGGAATATATTTTGAGTGAAACATAAGATATTTTTAGTGATATATGTATATCAAAACTAGACTGTTTTCTATCAAATTGGTGAATATGTATTACTCTACTTTGGATGCGTTACAACGCACTGGCACATTGCTAGTTATTACAGTATTATTTTTTGGACACCAGACAAACGCTGGAGTACATATACGAAGAGAAGAGGCACACACACACAGTCAGTCTCTCGCTGTCTCGCACATGAGAGTTACGTAAGGCACGGTAAACAAATAAACCCATAGGTGCACGATTGCTGCATGCGCGGGTACCGGGTACGTGGTGGAGCGCACCTTTGTAGGAATAGTCAGCTCGCATGATAATTTGATCCATAGGAGTTGATGGTTGGGACCACAGGTGAACGACCTGGAGGGGGTGGCTCGCCAGTCGCCACTGATCGAGTTGCCACATTTAAAATATCATTTTTTAGCGGGGTAAGAGTTCCGATTTTCAATGTCGTGTTATAGTAGTAGTTTTTAGAACGATTGGTATGGAGCGAAAATGGAATTCATAACTACTACCTCTGTCCTGGTTTACTAGTCCCCATCGTATTTTGGGTCAGAGTTTGTCCACGAATTTTACTTGTAAAATGTGAATGGAAAATGAGATTTTGTTATACCTAAACAAAAAAGGACCGGAGGGAGTGATTGCTCTGACACGGACGCGACCTCTCATAGCGCAGGCATTGAACCGGCGCACCGGCCAAGAGGGCCCCACTCACTGCACGCCAGGCTGAACACGCCTCCTCGCTGCATGCAACCAGCTTCAGACTGCTCCGCCTGCCTCCATTGAATCCGCACGTGTGCCGGCAACACGTCGTTCCGTGAGCTGGCCGGCATTTTAGAAGACAACACCGGTTGGCTCCTCTCGTCCGCCCGCTATTTAAACAAGACCAGACGCCTAGCAAGAACCGCACCACACCGCCGCTCCCCATATCCTCCTTGCACCATTTTCTCCACACTCTCCATAGCATCCGGTGAGCAGGAAGATGAGTTCTCGGGCATAAAAGCCGGCTGGGTGCCCCGACGAGCCAGGCAACTCGCTGCCCCACCTCCCTCCCCGCTCCAAGTCGTTAGTACCATGGGCGAGGCTGCAGGCGGGCAAGCGGAGGAGCAAGCCGCCGCTCCAAGCTGGCCCCTGGTGCATCAACTCGATGCTCCAAGCCTGCTCGCAGAGGAGTGGCCAATTGTTGCATGCCACCACACGGGGGACCATGGCGTCTAGTGCACCGCTGTTGGCCGCGCCATCCGATGCAAACATTGGCGGAACAACGGCATGCTAGCGGAGGTGGCCAACACATCGGCGGCCAGCTCCGACACCGAGGGATAGTAGACCACGGGAGCTGCCGCCGCTCAGAACCCACGAATGCTATGACCACCGCGTCGCCGGCATAGACACCCGGTGTGTTGCCCGGTTTGGTTCAAAACATCGTGGACCCCAGCTGCGGCCGGCATTAGAAATTATACCTGCTTCCAGAAGTTATTCGCGTTTAGTCAAAAAATGTCCAAAAAATAATTAATTACGTATGGTCTTGACTTGTTGTGCAAGCACTGGTAGTAGGAACTAGAGATTTTCTTTATTTGTAACTCTCCTCACATTTTTTTGACTTTGAAGTAAATCATGGTTGTGGACATTATCTATGAATGTGCAGATATCTGTGAACATGAGTTTGATGTGGAAGTTGAACTTGGAATGTTGGGCTTGCGTGTGAACTATACCATGTCCAATGGTTCGTCTGTTATTGTTCGAAAAGTAATAGCTGTTCTTACATGACCCGAAAAAAATATATTTTGTGCCACATCTAGGCATCACAGACTTACATACATCTTAGTAGATGCACGGACATCACAACAGGCATGTTGACTGGATAAACATTTGACCTACCTATTATGAATGAAAATTTGTATTTACAACAACTTTAGATAGCAAGAGACGCCTAGCCTGCTCTTCCTCTGCTAGCTTCTTTCTGTCTTCTTCCATCTCTTCTTTGGCTTGGGTGAAGAGAGCATCTGATTGCTCTTTTCGCTTCTTTAGGAACTCAGCTACATTCTCAAGGGCTGCTGCACGCTTTGTTTCAGCCTTTACTAGAGTAACGAGGACACAAACACTTGACGACTCCACCTGGCTTGTGAGTAATCCAGCATCATATGGGAATTTGCACCTTGTGTCTAATGCAGCATCATTAGGGAAATGGCACCTTGTGTGTAATCCAGCCTCATTTTGGAAATTTGATCTCGAGGTTGACCATACTTCCCTCCTCGCAGGAACTGCTTCCTGACATGAAGAAGTTACTTCTTTGTTGTATCAATAGTCAGAGCTCCCCAGATCCATTAAGTAGAAGCCCGATAAACAGGACTAGGAGAAGTGAATTCAAAAGGAGTAATATAAAAACAGACTGCAAGGTGAGAACACCCACTTCCTACATCAAGCTAAAAAGGAAAGCATTAGGACAATTAAGACTGTGCTTATTACATATCAAACAGAGCCAACTTATAGAAACTACGACATGTACATCGAAGAACACAAGGCTAAGAGAAATAGAAAAACCAGCAGAGGGGTGCACTAAGCCAAGGGTTGCTGCAGCAAAACAACCGGCAACCAGATGATCTCCAGGGCGTCTGTAGGTGCATTTGACTAACTAGCTTCAACACTAAATTACAAAACATTCATCCTACAGCATGGTCGGTCCACTGAGTAAATTGAGATCCTACAAATGATTGAGAGCCTAATCAAGTGTACAGGAAATTGTTTGTCTTGCCTATTATTGTTTAATAATCTACCACACTACTGGATTGCATGGCAAGAACCCTAGCCAAGCAGACAACGTGGTTTGATGCTGCTTTCGGCTCGGGGCTTGCCCAGGGCCTGGTCTAGTCCTGTGTTCACTACTGTTGCCAGACACATACCATGTCAGAGTAAAAAAATGGTCAAAAGAGGGGGCTCCCGCCGATTTCATTAACGAAACCATCAAGGACAAACAAAACATCCACCACTGCTAGTCAGCTTCTCAATGTCAAAGTAATTGAAAGGTTGTTACTTACCAAAGCTCATTTTATAGGTTCGGTGCAGCTCCTCTTTAACTTGCGACGTTCCTTGAAGATGTCCCCAACATCCCGTATTTGGTCTTCATTGCTCAACATGGCAAGAAAACTATAATAATACTCACGCATCTTGTGGTCAACATTAAAGCACTCATATGCCATGTTAGCACGAGTGATTTTTAAATATCCTACTATGTGGCTCTTTAACTTTGCTAGAACTACATTTGTGGTTTCATTTTGAGTGAATAGAATAGGGGGTCACCTCCCTGCTATTCTAAAAAACTTTCCATCATTTGCGACACTACTGGTTACAGATGAAGAACCTACCCAAGCACACCGCAATACAGGAGCGACGCACAATTACAAGATGATATTCTGTTCGACAATGCAAGCTATAACCAATTACTTTTACCGGAACAATAGCAGCCAGGAAATTTGAAGGGTAGGTATGAACATAATCGGAACTGCACATGTACTGCTTAGAGAATCAATATACACATTACCAATCGAGGAGGAGTACGAAGGTTGCGACGGCGTCTGTGCATCATGGTTGGCAATGGGAGTCAGTTCATTGTCGAAGACGGTGGTGCTGCTGCGCTTGGCGTTGGCTTCCGGGAAGCAGATCCGAGACCGTGGAAGACACCGCCGGGGAAGCGGCTCCGCGTACGACGGCGACGGCGGACCGGCTTGATACGTCTCCAACGTATCTATAATTTTTTATTGTTCCATGCTGTTATATTATCATTCTTGGATGTTTGACAAGCATTTTATAGCAACTTTATATCATTTTTTGGGACTAAACTATTGACATAGTGCCCAGTGCCAGTTGTTGTTTTTTGCTTGTTTTTTACTTTGCAGAATATCAGTACCAAACGGAGTCCAAATGCAGCGAAACTTTTTGGAGAATTTTTATGGACTAGAAGCAACAACATGGGCCAAAGAAGTACCAGAGGGGTGCCCCGAGGGGGGCACAACCCACGTGGGCGCGCCTGGGGGCCCAGGCGTGCCCTGGTGGGTTGTGCCCACCTCGGTGGCCTCCCGCACCGCCTCTTCGCCCTATAAATTCCCAAATATTCCAGAACCCCCAAAAATAACCCTATATCGGAAGTTTCACCGCCGCAAGCCTCTCTAGCCACGAAAAACCAATCTAGACCCTGTTCCGGCACCCTGCCGCAGGGGGAAATCATCACCGGTGGCCATCTTCATCATCCCGGCGGCCACCATGACGAGGAGGGAGTAGTCCACCCTTGGGGCTGAGGGTTTGTACAAGTAGCTATGTGTTTAATCTCTCTCTCGTGTTCTTGAGATGGCACTATCTTGATGTATCGCGGGCTTTGTTAATATAGTTGGATCATATGGTGTTTTCCCCTCTCTATCTTGTTGTGATGAATTGACTTTTCCCTTTTGAGATTTCATTCTTATCGGATTGAATACTTTTATGGATTTGAGAGCACTTGATATATGTCTTGCATATGAACACCCGTGGTGACAATGGTGTATTATATTGATTCACTTGATATATGTTTTGGCACTCAACTCGCGGATTCCCGAGGTGACATTGGGGTACTCTATGCATAGGGGATGATGCATGTTTTCGTCCTACTTTCTCTGGTAGAAATCTTGGGGCACTCTTTGATGTTCTTTGTGTTGGATTGAGTATTATGAATCTGAAATTGTTTGATGCATATCGCATAACCAACTCACGGATACTCGCGGTGACATTGGAGTATCTAGGTGACATTAGAGTTGGTTGATGTGTATCATATGGTGTTATCTTAGTACGAACTCTTGGTTAGATCGACCAGAAAGAATAGCTTGGTGTTATTTTAGTACGAACTCTAGGATAGATTGATCGGAAAGAATAGCTTTCAGGTGGTTTCGTACCCTACAAACAATTTCTTCTTATGTTTTCCGCTAGATAGGAACTTTGGAGTAATTCTTCATCGCACGTTGAGGGAAGGTTATACGATCCAATTATATTAGCATTGTTGAGAGATTGCACTAGCGGAAGTACGGACCCTAGGCCTCATTTTCAAGCATCGCAATACCATTTGTGCTCCGTTTTATCAATTCCTACCTTGCTGTTTTTTATTGTTCCAATTACAAAAATCAATATCTACTATCATTACTACACTTGTATCACCATCTCTTCGCCGAACTAGTGCACCTATACAAATAACCATTGTATTTGGTGTGTTGGAGACACAAGAGACTTTTTATTATTTGGTTGCATGGTTGTTTGAGAGAGACCATCTTCATCCTACGCCTCCCACAGATTGATAAACCTTAGGTCATCAACTTGAGGGGAAAATGCTACTGTCCTACAAAACTCTGTGCTGGGAGGCCCAACACGTGTCTACAAGAATAAAGTTGCGTAGTAGACATCAAGCTCTTTTCTAGCGCCGTTGCCGGGGAGGTGAGTGCATGAAGGTATATCTTTAGATCTTGCAATTGAATCTTTTAGCATCTTGTTTTATCACTAGTTTGGTTCGTAAAAGAAAACTACAAAAAAATGGAATTGAGGTGGCCTCATATTATTCGTCTTTATCATGTCTTTCTTGAAAATGATGGAAAGGAAAATTGTGCCCAATTGATAGAAGAAGAATTCAATAAAATGTTTGGCATAATATCTTTGAATGAAGAGCATGATTGCAATGTTGTTGGCATGAACTCTTTGAATATCCATGATGCTAATGATATGCAAAGCCATAAGCTTGGGGATGCTATGTTTGATGAAGATGATATTTTTAGTCCCCCAAGTTTTGATGAGAAAATTTATTGTAATGATAGCATTCCTCCTATTTATGATGATTATATTGATGAAAGTGGGTTTGGAAGAGTGTCAACTCTAGGTACTAATGATCCCACTATTTTGGAGGGTGTTGAATCTTATTGTAATAATTATGAAAGTGGATTTGGAGAGGTCATGACTTTATTTAATGATGATTCCACTATTTCGGAAGAGGTTTCAATTGATTATGACAACAAAGTTGCTATATATGATGATTATGCTGATAACATGTATGCTATATTGAATAATGATAACCATGAAACTTGTCATCATGATTTTAATTTTCAATCACATGATAGTTATTTTGTTGAGTTTTCTCCCACCACTATTCATGAGAATAAATTTGCTTATGTGGAGAGTAATAAAATTTCTATGCTTGTGGATCATGAAAAGAATACTTTATGTGATAGTTATATTGTTGAATTCATTCATGATGCTACTGAAAATTATTATGAGGGAGGAACTTATGCTTGTAGGAATTGCAATAATATCAAGTTTCCTCTCTTTATGTTGAAAGATTTGAAGTTGCACTTGTTTTGCCTTCCTATGCTAGTTGATTCTTGTTCCCATAAATTGTTTGCTCACAAAATCCCTATTCATAGGAAGTGGGTTAGTCTTAAGTGTACTTTCCATGTGATTCATGATGCTCTTGTTATGTTTCAATTCTTATCTTTTATGCGAGCATCATTGAAATCATCATGCCAAGCTAAAAGGCATTAAAGAAAAGCGCATGTTGGGAGACAACCTAATATTTTTACCTACTATTTTGTGTGTTCACATGATTAGTCTACTGTAGTAATCATGTTTTATAGCTTTTGTTTCAATAAAGTGCCATGTAAAGCCTTTGGGATAGTATCGATGATAGTTGACTTGATTCTGTGCAAAAACAGAAACTTTTTCTTCCAGTAACAGAATGTTGGTGCAACAGTCCCTGGGTCCATTGCCCGAACTGTGCACAAGCCCAGAGACAAGATTACAAGACCAAGATCAGACCAAGCAAGGAAGATCAAATCCCTTGTAGGATTGAAGTGTAGGTCGAGAAGGTCAAGGTGAGCCTGAGGAGCAAGGCATCACAAAGGGAAGGACATACCTTGCCGAGCAAGTGAGCCCGGCAAGGTTGGGTTTTGCCCCAGAAGCAAGCTCCCAGATCATCCCGGCAGGCCTGCCGGGGTTGGCGGAGGCAAGCCACTCCACCGCTCCACCTCACAAGCGACGCAAGTCACTAATCAGAGCGGTGTCGAGCTCCAAGGTGACTAAGTGGCTGCTTTTTGCCACATGGCAGCCACTTCCTATAGCAAACACCTCCATATGACACCCGTCCTAAGACGTGTCAAACAAGCAGGCACGAAGCTGGCAAAATGATACGTCTCCAACGTATCTATAATTTATGAAGTATTCATGCTGCTATATTATCATTCTTGGATGTTTTACAATCATTTTATATCAACTTTATACCATTTTTTGGGACTAACTTATTGACATAGTGCCCAGTGCCAGTTGCTATTTTTTGCTTGTTTTTTACATCGCAGAAAATCAATACCAAACAGAGTCCAAATGCAGCGAAACTTTTTTTGGATTTTTTATGGAGCAGAAGATATCCAATGGGCCAGAGCAGCACCTGGGGGGGTGCCCCAAGGGGGGCACAACCCACCAGGGCGCGCCTGGGCCCCCAGGCGCACCCCGGTGGGTTGTGCCCACCTCGGTGGCCTCCCGCACCGCCTCTTCGCCCAATAAATTGCCAAATATTCCAAAAACCCTCGGGAAGACCCTAAATCAGAAGTTCCGCCGCCGCAAGCCTCTGCAGCCATGAAAAACCAATCTAGACCATGTTCCGGCACCCTGCCAGAGGGGGAAATCATCACCGGTGGCCATCTTCATCATCCCGGCGGCCACCATGATGAGGAGGGAGTAGTCCACCCTCGGGGCTGCGGGTTTGTACCAGTAGCTATGTGTTTAATCTCTCTCTCTCTCTCTCTCGTGTTCTTGAGATGTCATGATCTTGATGTATCGTGGGCTTTGTTAATATAGTTGGATCATATGGTGTTTTCCCCTCTCTATCTTGTTGTGATGAATTGATTTTTCCCTTTGAGATTTCGTTTTATCGGATTGAATACTTTGTTGGATTTGAGAGCACTTGATCTATGTCTTGGCACTCAACTCGCAAATTCCTGGGGTGACATTGGGGTAATCTATGCATAGGGGTTGATGCACGTTTTCGTCCTTGTTTCTCCGGTAGAAATCTTGGGGCACTCTTTGAGGTTCTTTGTGTTGGATCGAGTATTATGAATCTGAAATTGTTTGATGCATATCGTATAATCAACTCATGGATACTCGCGGTGACATTGGAGTATCTAGGTGACATTAGAGTTTGTTGATGTGTATCATATGGTGTTATTTTAGTACGAACTCTTGGATAGATCGAACGGAAAGAATAACTTTGTGTTATTTTAGTACGAACTCTTGAATAGATCAAACGGAAAGAATAACTTTAAGGTGGTTTCGTACCCTACAAACAATTTCTACTTATGTTCTCAGCTAGATAAGAACTTTGGAGTGATTCTTCATCGCACGTGGAGGGATGGTTATATGATCCAATTAGATTAGCATTGTTGAGAGATTGCACTAGCAAAAGTACGGACCCTAGGCCTTGTTTTCAAGCATTGCAATACCGTTTGTGCTCACTTTTATCATTCGCTACCTTGCTGTTTTTATTTATTCAGATTATAAAAATATATTTCTACCATCCATATTACACTTTTATCACCATCTCTTCGCCGAACTAGTGCACCTATACAATTTGCCATTTTATTGGGTGTGTTGGGGACACAAGAGATTTCTTGTATTTGGTTGCAGGGTTGTTTGAGAGAGACCATCTTCATCCTACGCCTCCCATGGATTGATAAACCTTAGGTCATCCACTTGAGGGAAATTGCTACTGTCCTACAAAACTCTGCGCTTGGAGGCCCAACATGAGTCTACAAGAATAAAGTTGCGTAGTAGACATCAGGCATCACTAAGGGAAGGACCTACCTTGCCGAGTAGGCGAGCCCGGCAAGGTTTGGTTTTACCTCGTGCGAAAAATAGCATTGCTGATCACTTGTCAAAGTGCGCTGCGCATAAGCTTCCTATGGAACCAGGAACTTTTGTTCTTCATCTTACTCAGCCCTCCATATCCCCGACAACAATGGCCCGAAAGAGGAGGAAATTGGACTACGGTAAGCCTCTCCCGGTAGAGCCTTTCGGGGCTCCTGGCAGGGACCCTGCCGAAAACAACTCCCTTTCGATTGCCGGGCTGCACCCTCCTGCCGGACCACCGGTCCCCGCGGCCGAGGGATGCGCCCCCACGAATGGGGAGGTGCCGCTAGTCCTCGTTGCTGAGCCTCAGGCTCCAACTTGGGAAAGGCACATAGTCCATTTCCTCCAAACCAGAGAACTTCCCGAAGAGCAAGAAGAAGCTGAAAGAGTAGCCCGGAGGGCCAGTATGTATCAGTTTGTCGATGACACACTATACAGAAGAAGGCCCAACGGTGTGAAATTGAAGTGCATTTGCCGGGAAGGAGGAAAGGAACTACTGGTAGAGATACACAAAGGTATGTGCAGCTCCCACATTGGATCAAGGGCTTTGGTTGGGAAAGCATTCCGGCAAGGATTCTATTGGCCCACAGCCCTCCAAGATGCGGTTGAGCTCATCACCAAGTGTGAAGCCTGTGAGTTCCATTCCAAAAATATCCATCTGCCTGCCCAAGCACTCCAGACAATCCCTTTGTCATGGCCGTTTTCGGTCTGGGGGCTCGATATCCTCGGCCCTTTCCCCCGAGCTACCAGGGCAAATCCTTGTTCGTTGCAATCGACAAGTTTACAAAGTGGCCAAAAGTAGATGCCGTGAGAAAGGTGACTGCTCAGTCAGCTATCAAGTTCTTGAAAGGATTGGTGTGCCGCTTCGGGGTCCCTGCCCGGATCATCACCGACAACGGCACCCAGTTCGTGAGCCACGCCTTCATGCAATATGTTCATGCCCTCGGAAGCAAGATCTCATTTGCCTCTGTTGCACATCCCAGAAGCAATGGACAAGCTGAGAGGGTGAACGCTGAAGTGCTGCGAGGACTCAAGACAAGAACATTTGATAAGCTGCGGAAGCACGACAGGCGATGGATTGATGAGCTGCCGGTGGTTCTTTGGTCCCTCAGAACGACACCAAACCGAGCTACCGGGCAGACTCCTTTCTCCCTAGTCTATGGGGTAGAAGCAGTTATCCCCACGAAACACATTTACGGCTCACCTCGAGTGCTTGCCTATGATGAAGTAGTGCAGGAACAGCACATGCGTGACGATGTCGTGCTTCTCGAGGAGAACCGTCTCTGGGCTGCTACACGTGTTGCATGCTATCAGCATGCCCTGCGTCGCTATCATAGCCGCAGGGTTCATGCCCGGTGTTTTGAGGAAGGTGACCTTGTCCTTAGGCGTGTTCAGTCCGCCAAGGGTGCAAACAAGCTGTCCCTAAAGTGGGAAGGCCCTTACCGGGTGGTACGAGTCACCAGACCTGGCACAGTCCGTCTGGAGACCGGAGATGGCATTCAATTGCAAAACTCATGGAATATTGAGCATCTCCGCAAGTTCCACCCGTAAGGCACGGCTGTCAGGCCCTGCCCGGCAGCCACCCTTTTGTACAGGCCTTGTCTCAGCTGCATGTAACCCCTTGTACAAAGCCAGGCGCAGACCCTGAGCAACAGAGAAATAAATGAAGCGCTGGGGCCCCCGACAAGTTGCATGCATGCATAAGAATCTCATGAACATCGCATGATTCATGTAGATAGATTGCATCTAGCATCATCTTCATTTGCATAAGCTGCAGGCTCCTGCCATGGACTTAGTCCTAGGAAGAGGATGCGAAGATGAGTCAGCACTGCGGTCTCCGGCAAACCAAACAGATAAGTTCCATCTCTTATCCATACATGTTCCGTGAGTAGGACTTGTGCATATGAAAACCTCGCCACCCCGGAAACAAAGGTGCTTCCATCTACTGACACGAACGCTGCTTCGGTCAAGATGGTTGTAGTGGCCTTTGGCTGAAAGGGGTTGGCGGGGGGCTGGTCTCTCCGAATGGGTTCTGCGCCCGGCAGGCTCGGCCTCACGGTAGCAATCCTATGGGATACCGGCAAGGTAACTTACCGGGATCTACTTGTTTACATGAAAGTATAGAGGTGTTTCACCTCTGCATGGATATTATACATGCACAAGTGCCCGGCAAAGCTTATCTTTTTCATTAATATGCTGATCAACAAGTACAAATCTCACAGAACATAAACATGGATACGAGAAATTACATTATTTGAACTAAAATTTGGCAAGTGCCTACAGATTTAAGATTGGAAAAAGATAAGTGCCCCATAATGCCCTTTCTTGTCCCTCTCCTCCTAGGCATGGCGGCAGAAGGCGAAGAGGACAAAAGGAGTGCCTGGGCAGAAGCTCAGCCTGTCCCTGTCGGGTTCCATGAGAGGTTGCCCGGCGGGGGCGGGAGGGCGTGGACGAAGGCGACAATGAAGAGACCGGCGGAGACGACCCGTCAACCGCTACCACCAAGGCCAGCAGGACACGGCAGAGCTAACGGAGCTGCAGTCCGAGAGGAAGCCTGTCGGGGTCCAGCTGGAGGACTACTGGAGGAGCCAGGGGCACCGTCACCACCTCTGCACCCAACTCCCCGGCAAACCACCTTGCCGGGGAGAAGACGCAGGTGCAGATGACGCTGCTGCCGCCTGATGAAGATGGTGCGGGCGACGTTCAGCCGGAGTCAGAGTCGTCGCCCTCCCGGTCACTGCCGTCATCATCGCCGTCACTGTCCTCCTCGTCGCTTTCGCTCAAGGAGGAGCTTTCGTCATCGGTCGAGCTCTCCGCGCAGCATCCTAAGCGAGCTCCCAAGCGCCCAAAGACCTTGACAGAGAGCAGGCCACTCTCCATTAAATTAAACTAGAGAATGTGTCCCTCCGACAAGCTATGGGCTCGAGCAAAGGTCTTCCAGCCACGGCGAAGGTACATAACATGAGGAGCAGGGAAGTCCACATCCACCCACATACCACCATTCCCACAGCCCCTCATGTGCAACCTCAGTGCATGCGGCTGTTCGAGCTCCATCACCCTTGCAAATGGAGTAGGTAGGCGGAGGTGGCCGCGCGGAGGCTTATACAGCCTGATGACGAACTCTAAGGGTTGGTCTCCAACGTGGCCTTCCATCGGGGGAAGAGCGTCCGGTGCGGGCGCACTTGAGGTGCCGCCCCGGCCTCCTCGGCCGAGCGCACCGCGATGACCTCGGCCGCGCCCCCTTCCGCCTCCTCTCACAGCGGGTTCAGCCCCCACATCATGAAGAGGAGGGGGGAGACGCTGCCGAGCAGAAGTTCTCATCGCCACCACTGGAGTACCACCACGCCCTCGCCCCCTCACCATGGCAAGCAAAGGAAGTTTGATGAAAGGGAGAAGGAATGTGTGTGAGCAAACACACTACTCCTACCCCCTTTTATAGGAGAACGAGGCAGGGGGCTAGCCTCTCGTCCAGAAGGTGGCCGCCCTGCTCCTCCAATGCGGTTCCCCTACGCCTCCAATGGCCCGTGGAATCAGAGCCGCCCCTCTACACCAATTGGCGATGCCTGGCTTACTGCCATGGCGCCCGTCCCTGCGCCCTCCGCGTCCGCCACTCACCCTACGCAATGCATGCGGTACACGTGGATGAAACGCCCCGGGGCAGGAGGCAAGTGGGATGGCAGTTTTCTACCCCGTGATCATGGGCCGTGGGCTACCCATAGATCGTGGTTCGGTTTCTTCCCTAATGTTTCGCACGACGCGCGGGAAAACCAGAAACTGACCCAAGCTCGGGTTAATGAAGAAGCAAAGAAGATCTCAAAGGGAGGAGCCGCCCTTACATTTCTGCCTATGCACTAGTTAGGGCCTACCCTAACGACGCCCAGTGGCGTGTTCATGCCAGGCCCGGGGGCTCCTGTCGGCGCAATAGACCCTGGGTCCATTGCCCGAACTGTGCACAGGCCCAGAGACAAGATTACAAGACCAAGATCGGACCAAGCAAGGAAGATCAAATCCCTTGAAGGATCCAAGTGCAGGTCGAGAAGGCCAAGGTGAGTTTGAGGAGCAAGGCATTGATACGTCTCCAACGTATCTATAATTTATGAAGTATTCATGTTGTTATATTATCATTCTTGGATGTTTTACAATCAGTTTATAGCAACTTTATATCATTTTTTTGGGACTAACCTATTGACCCAGTGCCCAGTGCCCGTTCCTGTTTTTGCTTGTTTTTTACATCGCAGGAAATCAATATCAAACGGAGTCCAAACACCGCGAAACTTTTTGTGGATTTTTTATGGACCAGAAGACATCCAATGGGCCAGAGAAGCACCTGGGGGGTGCCTCGAGGGGGGCACAACCCACCAGGGCCCGCCTGGGGGCCCAGGCGCGCCCAGGTGGGTTGTGCCCACCTCGGTGGCCTCCCGCACCCCCTCTTTGCCCTATACCAAATATTCCAAAAACCCTGGTAGTAACCCTAGATAAGAAGTTCCACCACCGCAAGGCCTCTGTATCCACGAGATCCAATCTAGACCCCGTTCCGGCACCCTGCCGGAGGGGGAGGTCATCACCGGTGGCCATCTTCATCTTCCCGGCAGCCACCACGATGAGGAGGGAGTAGTGCACTCTCGGGGCTGAGGGTTTGTACCAGTAGCTATGTGTTTAATCTCTCTCTCTCTCGTGTTCTTGAGATGCACAATCTTGATGTATCACGGTCTTTGTTAATATAGTCGGATCATATGGTGTTTTCCCCTCTCTATCTTGTTGTGATGAATTGAGTTTTCCCTTTGAGATTTTGTTTTATCGGATTGAATACTTTTATGGATTTGAGAGCACTTGATATATGTCTTGCATACGAATACCCGTGGTGACAATGGGGTATTATATTGATTCACTTGATATATGTTTTGGCACTCAACTCACGGATTCCTGAGGTGACATTGGGGTAATCTATGCATAGGGGTTGATGCACGTTCTTGTGTTTGTTTCTCCGGTAGAAATCTTGGGGCACTCTTTGAGGTTCTTTGTGTTGGATTGAGCATTACGAATCTGAATTTGCTTTGGTGTTATTTTAGTATGAACTCTTGAATAGATCGATCGGAAAGAATAGCTTTGAGGTGGTTTCGTACCCTACAAACAATTTATTCTTATGTTCTCCGCTAGATCGGAACTTTGGAGTGATTCTTCATCGCACGTTGAGGGATGGTTAAATGATCCAATTATATTAGCATTGTTGAGAGATTGCACTAGCGAAAGTATGGACCCTAGGCCTTGTTTTCAAGCATTGCAATACCGTTTGTGCTCACTTTTGTCACTTGCTACCTTGCTGTTTTTATTTATTCAGATTATAAAAATATATTTCTACCATCCATATTACACTTTTATCACCATCTCTTCGCCAAACTAGTGCACCTATACAATTTGCCATTGTATTGGGTGTGTTGGGGAAACAAGAGATTTCTTGTATTTGGTTGCAGGGTTGTTTGAGAGAGACCATCTTCATCCTACGCCTCCCACGGATTGATAAACCTTAGGTCATCCACTTGAGGGAAAATTGCTACTGTCCTACAAAACTCTGCGCTTGGAGGCCCAACACGAGTCTACAAGAATAAAGTTGCGTAGTAGACATCAGGCATCACTAAGGGAAGGACCTACCTTGCCGAGCAGGCGAGCCCGGCAAGGTTGGGTTTTGCCCCGGAAGCAAGCTCCCAGGTCATCCCGGCAGGCCTGCCGGGGCTGGCGGAGGCAAGCCACTCCACCGCTCCACCTCACAAGCGACGCAAGTCACTAATCAGAGCAGTGTCAAGCTCCAAGGTGACTAAGTGGCTGCTTTTTGCCACATGACAGCCACTTCCTACAGCAAACACCTCCATATGACACCCGTCCTGAGACGTGTCAAACAAGCAGGTGCGAAGCTGACAAAACAGCCCGGCAGGGCCTGCCGGGCGAGCCGTGATGTGACACTGAGCGGCACATTTAATGTGTTCTGTTAGCCTGCAGAGTTAGGTATGATAGCACTGTTAGCTATCTAATCAGCACGCAAAGACTGATTTGCCACTGTGGTGACCCCTTTTATCTATAAAAGGAGGCCCATGGCGACGGTAGAAGAGGTTGGTTGGTCGGTCGCTGGCACATTCATACGCGCGTAGCCACTCTCGCCCCCAGAGCAACCCTGCCGGGCGAGTGTGCTACGTCCACCACCATTATCCACCATCAATCCACCAAAGCAGGAGTAGGGTTTTATGCCTCATGGCGGCCCGAACCTGGGTAAAAACTTCCCGTGTGATCTCTGCCGTGCTGCGCGACACTTCTCTGCTCTTTGTGCAACGTGCCCATCCCCCCGCCGAACCAAAAGGGGCTCATGGCCCCATAGGTGGCCGTGGTTTCCCACGACACATAATTGTTTAAATTCACTGGAACATGGAACAATTCTGAATTTCTTACAGTTTATGGGTATACAAATTTCCTATGTTGTCCTATTGATTCAGAATTTTTGGATTTACAGAAGTATGAACTTAATTCAGATCTTTACGTACTGTTCTATTTTTGACAGATTCTGTTTTGAATGCATAGTTTGCTTGTTTTATGGTTTCTATGGCTTATATTGGTCAATATAAGTTGTAGAAATTGTAGGGTACAGTAGGCATTATGTGGAAACAATTATGAATCTTATCTTGACAGTACCAAAGTGAATGATTTGTCTTTATCATATTAACCCATCTCACGAAGTTCCGTTAAGTTTTGTGTGATTGAAGTTTTTAAATTTTGGGTGAGATCTCGATATGAGGAGAATAAGGAGTGACAAGACCCTAAGCTTGGGGATGCCCAAGGCACCCCAAGGTAATATTCAAGGAATATCCAAGCAACTAAGCTTGGGTATGCCCCGAAAGGCGTCCCCTCTTTCGTCTCCAACATTATGTGTAACCTCACTTGGAGCTACTTTTTCATTCGTCAGATGATATGTGTTTTGCTTGGAGCGTCATTTTATTTTACTAGGATTTTCTTTTTGTTATTTGGAATAATGTTTTTCATCTTTTATTTCAATAAAAGTGGCAAGGATAGCCTTCACCATGCTTATTTGGCAAGTATATGAGTTGCTGTTTCAAAACAGGAAGTTTATCACTGTTGCAAAAAATTCTACAGAAAATTCAGAATGTTATAAGATGTTGAATTTTTTTTCACAATAAGCTATGATAAATTTTGTACAGTGTGGTAAATTTTCCGAATTTTTGGAGTTAGGGAAGTATAAAGAATATTGCACTCTTTACAGACTGTCCTGTTTAGACAAATTGCTTTTATGTTTGCATTGTTTGCATATGTTTGCTTGTTTAATGATTCTATTTGAGGATGGAAGTATTAAATATGCAGAGGCATTTAGTATGCAATGTTAAATAATAATTTTAGTGATTTGTTACAGTAGAGAATGATAAGGTGTTGCATTGATTTATACTAACTTATCTCACGAGTTCTTGTTGAGTTTTGTGTGGATGAAGTTTATAAGATTTAGGGAAACTGGGATATAAAAGGAATTAAGGAGACACAAAATATCAAGCTTGGGATGCCCAAGGCATCCCAAGATAATATTCCAAGAAGTATCAAGCATCAAAGCTTGGGGATGCCCCGGTAGGCATCCCACCTTTCTTCATCAACAATTATCGGTTAGCCTCGGTTGAGCCTAAGTTTTTGCTTCTTCACATGATGTGTACTATTCTTGGAATGTCATTTTATTTTGTTTTGCTTGCTGTTTTAATAAAATACTTAGTTCTGAAAGTTTTTAAATAAAAGAGAGTCCCCAAATAGCTACCCATTTACATGACTACTCGTTTGATCTTCACTTATATCTTTTTGGAGTAGTTTGTCATTTACTCTTGTGCTTCACTTATATTATTTTGAGAGTTGATAATAGTGATGACAATATGCACAAGCTATGAATTTGGTCCTAATATAATGAATATTCAAGAAGGATATAATAAAAACTTTCATGTAGATCATTGCACATGATAAGTTTGATTCCTTGCAATAGTTTTGTGATATGGAGATAATAATATGTGAGTCATGTTGGTGAGTAATTGTGCTTTAGTAGGAATGTCGGTGTTAAGGTTTGTGATTCCCTATGCAAGCACGAAAGTCAATAGTTATGCAATGAAATTACATCCTACTTGTGGTGCATTACACGGTGTTAGTTATGCTTAATGCTCATTTATGATAATTTTCGTTTCTTGGTTGGTTGCTTCTCAATCTATTTGCTAGCCTCCATTTGTAATAAGAGGGAATACTACTTGTGCATCCAAAATCCTTAAACCCAGTTTTGCCACATGAGTCCACCATACCTACCTATATGCGGTATTTCCATGCCGTTCTAAGCAAATTTGTATGTGCCAACTCTAATTTTCAAAATGAATTTCCTTTTTCTATGCTCGTACAACTCATGAAGCGGCAGTGGGTGGTCAATATTTTCCATGCTAGATGTGTTATTCTCAAGGTGATGAGTGTTTATTCACTTGTCATTGCATGAGAGTATGGCGGTAATAGGGATGCCCAGTCCCAAAATGGAAAGAAATTTACTTTAAGTTGTCAAATAATAAATTCCTTAGAAAGTGTTGGTATGAATGACACCCGTGGATACGGTTAGCCGTGGAGTGTGAAAGTATGGTGGAAAAAGGAATAAACTTTATTTTATGTTTGGGAACCGCCTATGATATATCTAGCATGGAAAGTGTTGGGAATTACTCGGTCGCTTTCGTTGATGGGAAAAGCATGCCTCTCAAAATACTTTATATCTCAATTTAAGCTTTGAGCTCTGGCACCTCTACAAATCTTTGCTTCCCTCTGCGAAGGGCCCATCTATTTACTTTATGCAATTTTTATTTTTATTTGAGTCTCCATCTTCTCTTATAAAGCACCAACTAAGGGGCACTATGATCGTACTTGAGCATTCGATGTAGCTAATATGCGAGTGTGTTTCATGAATGGATCAATGATTGAGCATGATAGGCTAGGGATAGCTTTCTTTGGTGTTGATATTTTGAAAGACATGGCTGCTTGTTGATATGCTTGAGTATTGAAATCTTCATGTCAAAACTAGACTATTGCTTTGAACCAAATAAAAGTCCATATTTCCATGCTACAAAAGAAAAGAATATGTGATGAACATGTTAGGCAGCATTCCTGTAACACCCCCGATGATTAGCAACAGTAATCACTTTTGATAATGACATGTTAGCATGATCAACATAGCATAATCATCATTAGCATCACATTGCATTTCAACTCCTAAGTCAAATTCAAAATTTAAATGAAAGTGGAATATGAAAGTTGTCCAACATAGGAGCTAAAATGTCAGATAAATAACAAATATTCCAGAGGCTATTCTAAAATTGAAACCAACATCATTGGAATTGGATAAGTGACTCGAACAACCTCAAACAGTGGATAAAGATAATATTTAATAACCATTTATTAAATCTGAAATAAATATGGAATTATGTTTTGTCCAAACTAGTTTTAGGTGTTAGGGAATAATGCACTGGTATTTATGAACTAGGTCTCATGTTTTGCAAAAACCATTTTGAGGCCTGACTATTTACTAAACTGCGAAAGGAGAATAAAGAAAAAGATAAAAGAAAAATGAAACAGAAAAGAAGAAGAAGGACCCCCCCCCTCCGGCCCAACTGGGCCGAAGCCCAGCCGGCCGGCCCACCCGCGCCCCCTAGCCTATACCCCCAGGGACGCCCGAACCCTAGCGTCACCCACCCCCATTCCCCTCGCTCCTCTCCTCCCCCCCCCTCGTCTGGATCGGGATCTCCCGATCCCGTCCGCCCCGTCGCCTACGCCGTCGCCGACGCCGCCCCGTCGCCGCCTCCCCCTCGTCAGCCCCCACCTCCCGATCCAGATCGGGATCGGGATCGCGGGAACGGCCCCGTCGCCGACGCCTCTCGCCGACGCCGCCCCGCTCCCGCGCCGGTCGGCTAGCGCCGACGCCGCCGCCACACCGACGTCGCCCTGTCCTCTCCTCTTCCCCGACCAGCCGCCTGGCGCTCGGTCGCCCCCTCCCTCGACTGGATCCGGATCGGGGCAAATCCCCGATCCCGTCGCCCGCGACGACCTCGCCGCCGCCCGGAGCCCGCGCCTCCCCGCCGGCCTGCCTCCCCGTCGCCGTCGTCCCCGTCGACCACCCCGACCTCCCGCTGCCCCGTCCCTACGAGCACGGTGAGGCCTCGGGCCTCTTCCCCCCCTCTCTGCTCCCGCACCTCGCCGCGCGCACCGCGCCCCCGTGCCGCCGCTCACCGTGCTGCGCGCATGCTCACGCGTCGCCGCGCCCCGGCTCCCGCCCGACCGCGCTGCGCGCGCCCCGCTCGCGCCCACTCCAGCCGCCGCTGCCGCTCGACCTCTCGCCTCTGCCTCCGCTCGCCGCGGCCACCCGCGCGCGCGCGCCCCCATACCTCGCCCGCGTCGCTCGCCGTGGCCCCGCGCTCACCACCGACCCGTCCGGCCGCGCCTCGCCGGCGCCCGTGGCCAGCGCCCGGGCGCACCCTGGACGCGCCCGCTCGGGCTGCGCCTGCGCCGCGCCCGCACGCCTGTGAACCCCCCCCCCTGGGCCACTGCCCAGTGGGGCCCGAACCCCCTGTGCCGCTGACAAATGGGGCCCACCCCCCTAAAAACGATTTTAAGAAAATAAAAAATAAATAAATAAAATAATTAATTAAATAATTAATTAGTTAATTAATTAGTTAATTAATCCTGATTAGGTTAATCTAATTAACTAATTAGTGTTAATTAATCAGTAATTAAATTAATTAAACCTAAACTGGATACTTGTTTGTGTATCCCGATCCTACGGTAAAGGACGCTCAGTTTGTGTATCCCGATCTACTACTTAAACTGGATACTTGTTGCTTAATTGAAGCTTCGGGATTACTTTCTCGCTGGGAGTCGAGGAAGGATCTTTGAGCTGTACTTCAACATGTTTGTTAAATAAAATGCTATTCTACTCTCTTCTACTGCTGCAAGATGATGGCTTTGAGAAGATGTTTGAAGATGCTAGTCTTCGATAGGACTAGGCCTTTCTCTCTATTCTGGCATTTCTGCAGCCCAGTCCACATATACAGCCTTTTCTCCATTGATAATGTTGCATATGTAGTATAGATCCTTGCTTGCTGAGTACTTCGGATGAGTACTCACGGTTGCTTTATTTTCTCTTTTCCCCCATATACCCCACCTTGATGATACACCAGACGATGGAGTCCAGGAGCCAGACGCCACCACCGGAGCCTACTACCAGGCGGGTCCAGAGGGCACGTACTACTGGATCGAGCCATCTGACCAGGAGTAGGATCGGAGGCTCCCAGGCAGGAGGCCAACGCCTTTCGATCTAGTGTCGCTGTTTGTGCTAGCCTTTTTAAGGCAAAACTTGTCTAACTATGTCTGTACCCAGATATTATTTGTATGACTGACTCGTGTATTCGGATCTTCGGATCCCTGGTCTGTAATATTGTGGACCTCCGTTTATTTGTGTTTAGAGTTGTGTTGTGATATCTTCCCGTGAGTCCCTGGGCTTGATCGTACACGTTTGCGTGTATGATTAGTGTACGATTGAACCGGGGGCGTCACAAGTTGGTATCAGAGCCGACTGCCTGTAGGAAGCCCCCTCCAAATTCCTTGGCCGAAGTTGAGTCTAGAAACCGAGAAACTAATTTACTAACTTGGCTGTGTGGCTTACGGGCCCACGTCGCCAACTGGGTGGTATTAGGATCTTTTATTCCTCGTCTATACTCTGGGACTCTAACATCTCTTCTATTCGGGTTAAATAAAGTTTACTAACGCCGACACTTAGGATCTCGTAATTCCCGTCTACCCGGAGAGCTGGATATCTGTGCGATTGCCCTGTCGTTGATCTGATTAGTCTGATAATCATTTTCCTTTCCATTGTTTTGTTTAACCTTTCTCTCCGAGATCGGTTATACTTCTCATTGTCATTTGACAAGTTTGAATTTCCTCTGTTTCAGATGGACCGTTTGTTTCCACCGCGTCCTACGATACAGCTTGTGCTTCGCACTTGGGCTCGTGATGCCCCTGGTTTCCAGCTGTCCTGATCGCTCTCATGACCAGACTTGGCTACCGCTGGTACCCTGAGTTCATGGTTTACGAGGATTACCGCGAGTTTAATCAGGAACAGTACTATGCTGAAGTTCGGATTTATGATCGGCAGAATGACTCAGACACCGAGTTACACCTTTTTCACGGATTAGGCGTGACGATTGAGATGGCAGTACATGATGCCGCCTACTCTGCTGTCGCACGTCTTCGAGGACAGTTCAGTGGTATCTTGGATGACTCTGAGTTCCGCTACATTCCGTATGCCCCTGCTGGAGATGCTACCGGATACTACACAGCTATCTGTGCCCCGTACGAGCCTCGCCGATATGACCACCGCGTTCTGATTCAGTGCACTCAGGCTCTGGATAGCACTGTTCGGGCTCTTGCCGTCGAGTTGGTTGCCACTCGAGCACGTCTCTACGATGCTATAACGCAGTTTCGCAACTCTGACAAGCCCCTGGATGCCGATGACTGGCTCCGCGACATCACTCACGAGATGGAGTCTGCTAATGTCGCCCCCGCCAACTTTGTCACCTTCGCGGCCTTTTTCTTAAAGGGCCCCGCTGCTCAATGGTGGGACACACACAAGCGTACTCTGCCTGTTGGAACAGTCATCACTTGGTATGAGTTCCAGGCTGCTTTCCGTGCACGTTACATCCCTCAAGCAATTATGGAACGCATGAAGACCCAGTTCCGCAACCTCACTCAGGGCAATAAAACGTCGAACTTATCAGCGGGAATTTCTTGATCTCTCCCGCTATGCTGAAGAAGACATCGCCACGATGCTCGCAGACAGGAGAAGTTCCGTAATGGACTACACCCTGACCTCAAGCTTGCACTAGCTGCTCAAGACATCAATGACTTCTCAACTCTAGTGAACAAGGCTATTCTCGTTGAGACCGCTCAGTGGAACACAAGGACTCGCAGAACGCTATCGTGATGCTGGCTCATCTTCGGGCTCAGCACCGAAGCGTAGAGTTTGGATTCCCAACAACCGTTCCGTCCCAATGCCTCTGTGCCAAAGAACAATGCTGCACTACGTCTACCTCCTCCACCACCGAGGCCGTCAAAGGCTCAAGCTATTCAGAACCATGCCCCTCTTCGTCCTGAAGATGGTTTGTGTTTCAAGTGCCGCAAACCAGGCCACCAGGCTAAAGACTGCCGCCAGACTCAGAATCAGTTAGATTTTCCTCGTGCTGGCCGTGGATATGGCCGTGGCAACAATCAGACCCGCAACTATAATACTGGGTCTGCTTCACGTGGTCGTGGTCAAGCTTACAACATTGACATTGAAGAAGTCCAGGATCAACCTGCTACTGTGATGGGTACCCTTCTTGTTAACTCAGTACCTACTTCTGTATTATTTAATTCAGGAGCATCGCATTCATTCATGTCTGAAGCATTTGCATTATCTCATGACATAACATTCGAAAAGATGAACCTGCCAATAGTTGTCCGTACCCCTGGAGGCCAATGTCAAACCACTATGATGGCACATAAAGTCCCTGTTGAAATCGAGGAATTTGAATTCCTAGCTTCCCCTATTATCCTGAAGTCCTCCACCATAGACCTCATACTCGGAATGGATTGGTTGAAAGCTCACATGGCTTCGATCAATTGTGCCACTAAAGTCGTCCAACTTCTTCACCCCACCGATGAGATAGTGAACTATACCGCCCGCATTACTCGAGACGCTGAAGCTGAGATATATGTTATGAATGCTTTGAACGCCTCACCTCTGGAAGGGATCGAGAACGTTCCTGTCGTTCGAGATTTTCCAGACGTCTTTCCGGAAGAACTTCCAGGAATACCCCCGGCTAGAGCTGTCGAGTTCGTCATCGACTTGAAGCCTGGCACCGTTCCTATTGCCAAGCGACCTTATAAGATGCCTCCGCATCACCTCCTTGAGCTTAAGGAAGAAATCGACAAGTCACTTAAGAGTGGTTTCATCCGCCCCAGTTCCTCTGCTTGGGGAGCACCTTCACTCTTCGTTAAGAAGAAGGATGGAACTAACCGATTGGTTCAGGATTACCGGCCCATTAACCAAGCCACAATCCAGAATAAATACCCACTGCCCCGGATCAATGATCTTTATGATCAACTCGCTGGATCATCGGTGTTCTCTAAACTCGACTTGAGGTTGGGTTATCACCAGATCCGTGTCCGTGAGGAGGACATTCCCAAGACTGCATTCGTCACTCGTTATGGCTCCTATGAATACACCGTCATGTCATTTGGCCTAACGAATGCCCCAGCTACGTTCTCCCGTCTGATGAATTATATATTCATGGATTACCTCGACAAATTCGTCGTGGTATATCTAGATGATATTCTGGTCTATTCTAAGAATAAAGAGGAACATGCTGAACATCTCTGCCTTGTTCTAGAAAGGCTCCGAGAACACCAGTTGTATGCCAAGTATTCCAAATGCGAATTTTGGCTTCCTGAAGTAACTTACCTTGGACATGTGATTTCCAAGGATGGGATTGCTGTTAACCCCGAACGAGTTCGGGCTATTCTCGACTGGACTCCCCCAAAGAATGTTAAGCAAGTCAGAAGTTTTCTCGGACTCGCTAGTTATTGCCGTCGATTCGTTGAGAACTTTTCCAAGATTGCAAAACCATTGACATATCTGCTTCACAAAGGTGTTAAATTTGAGTGGACAGAAAAATGTCAAGAAAGCTTTCAGACACTAAAAGATAAATTGACATCTGCCCCAGTACTAGCACCCCCGGATTCCCAAAAGGACTTCGTGATATACTGTGATGCATCTCGTCAAGGATTAGGCTGTGTCCTAATGCAAGAGCGCAAAGTGATTGCTTATGCCTCCCGACAATTGCGTCCTCATGAAGAAAATTATCCCGTGCATGATCTTGAACTTTCTGCGGTTATCTATGCCTTGAAGCTATGGCGACATTACCTTCTCGGTAACCGTTGCGAGATATACACGGATCACCAAAGCTTGAAGTATTTATATACTCAACCAGATCTGAACCTTCGTCAACAAAGATGGCTCGAAACAATTGCCGATTATGATATGAATATTTCATATACCCCCGGCAAGGCTAATGTAATGGCCGATGCTTTGAGTCGCAAGTCCTATAGCAACAATCTTATGGTTCAAGAAACACAACCTCTTCTCCATGAAGAGCTTTGCAAGTTGAACCTCCATATTGTCCCACAGGGTTATCTCAATACCCTGGTTGTCGAACCAGATTTAGAACACGGCATTAAGGTTATGCAAGGGTATGACACTGAAGTTGAAAAGATCAAGCGATACCTCGAAAAAGGAAAGCCGTCGGAATTCCATCTTGATGCAGATGGGATCCTATTTTTCCAACACCGTCTCTTCGTACCCAAGTTCAAGAATGAGAGGGAAAACGTTATGAAGGAAGCTCATGACACTCCCTTGTCCATTCACCCTGGTAGCACAAAGATGTACCGTGACATTTGTCAAAGATTCTGGTGGCCTAATATGAAGCGAGACATTGCTCGTTATGTTTCTGAGTGTGACGTTTGCCGCCGCGTTAAAGCTCAACATCAAAGGCCCGCAGGAACTCTGCAACCCCTGGAAATTCCTGAATGGAAATGGGACAAGGTCCAAATGGATTTCATTACTGGTTTTCCCAAATCCCAGAAGGGTCATGATGCTATTTTTGTTGTCATTGACCGATTCTCTAAGGTTGCCCACTTTCTGCCTGTTAAGGAGACAATCACTGCTAGCCAGTTAGCAGACTTGTATGTTTCCCGGATGGTGTCACTCCACGGTGTTCCGTTGGAGATCAGTTCTGATCGTGGCAGCCTCTTCACCTCCAGATTCTGGAATAGTTTCCAAGAAGCTATGGGAACACATCTGTCTTTCAGCACCGCTTTTCACCCTCAGTCACAGGGTTAAGTTGAACGAGTGAATCAAGTGCTCGAAGATATGCTTCGAGCTTGCGTCATCTCCTTCGGTAAGAAATGGGAGGAATCTCTCCCGTATGCCGAATTCTCTTACAACAATAGCTATCAAGCTAGTCTGAAGATGGCACCGTTTGAAGTTCTATACGGTCGTAAGTGTCGAACCCCTCTGAATTGGTCAGAAACTGGGGAACGCTTACTCGTCGGACCGGACATTATTCGGCAAGCTGAAGAACAAGTCCGTATTGTTCGTGAACATTTGAAATCTGCTCAGTCTCGTCAGAAGAGCAACTATGACCGTAAGCACCAGGAAATAGTCTATCAACCTGGCGAGCAAGCTTACCTCCGCGTCACTCCGTTGAAAGGCACTCATCGGTTCGGAATCAAAGGCAAGTTAGCCCCTCGCTACATTGGCCCGTTCCGTATTCTTGCCCGTCGAGGAGAAGTGGCATATCAGTTGCAATTGCCGCCAAACCTTTCTCAAGTACGTGACGTCTTTCATGTATCCCAACTCCGCCGCTGCTTCAAGGATCCTATTCGAGCTGTGGATCATGAAGTGCTTGAATTACGGGAAGATCTGTCTTATCCAGAACATCCCATCCGTATTCTTGATCAAGCTGAGCGTCGAACACGTCAAAAGTCAATCAAGTTCCTCAAGGTTCAGTGGTCAAATCATTCTGAAGATGAAGCCACTTGGGAACGCGAGGATCGTCTTCGCGAAGAATACCCCTCTTTCTTTCAGTCTTCCTCTTAATTCTCGGGACGAGAATTCTTAATAGATGAGGAGAGTTGTAACACCCCCGATGATTAGCAACAGTAATCACTTTTGATAATGACATGTTAGCATGATCAACAGTGCATAATCATCATTAGCATCACATTGCATTTCAACTCCTAAGTCAAATTCAAAATTTAAATGAAAGTGGAATATGAAAGTTGTCCAATATAGGAGCTAAAATGTTAGATATATAGCAAATATTCCAGAGGCTATTCTAAAATTGAAACCAACATCATTGGAATTGGATAAGTGACTCGAACAACCTCAAACAGTGGATAAAGATAATATTTAATAACCATTTATTAAATCTGAAATAAATATGGAATTATGTTTTGTCCAAACTAGTTTTAGGTGTTAGGGAATAATGCACTAGTATTTATGAACTAGGTCTCATGTTTTGCAAAAACCATTTTGAGGCCTGACTATTTACTAAACTGCGAAAGGAGAATAAAGAAAAAGATAAAAGAAAAATGAAACAGAAAAGAAGAAGAAGGACCCCCCCCCTCCGGCCCAACTGGGCCGAAGCCCAGCCGGCCGGCCCACCCGCGCCCCCTAGCCTATACCCCCAGGGACGCCCGAACCCTAGCGTCACCCACCCCCATTCCCCTCGCTCCTCTCCTCCCCCCCCCTCGTCTGGATCGGGATCTCCCGATCCCGTCCGCCCCGTCGCCTACGCCGTCGCCGACGCCGCCCCGTCGCCGCCTCCCCCTCGTCAGCCCCCACCTCCCGATCCAGATCGGGATCGGGATCGCGGGAACGGCCCCGTCGCCGACGCCTCTCGCCGACGCCGCCCCGCTCCCGCGCCGGTCGGCTAGCGCCGACGCCGCCGCCACACCGACGTCGCCCCGTCCTCTCCTCTTCCCCGACCAGCCGCCTGGCGCTCGGTCGCCCCCTCCCTCGACTGGATCCGGATCGGGGCAAATCCCCGATCCCGTCGCCCGCGACGACCTCGCCGCCGCCCGGAGCCCGCGCCTCCCCGCCGGCCTACCTCCCCGTCGCCGTCGTCCCCGTCGACCACCCCGACCTCCCGCTGCCCCGTCCCTACGAGCACGGTGAGGCCTCGGGCCTCTTCCCCCCCTCTCTGCTCCCGCACCTCGCCGCGCGCACCGCGCCCCCGTGCCGCCGCTCACCGCGCTGCGCGCATGCTCACGCGTCGCCGCGCCCCGGCTCGCGCCCGACCGCGCTGCGCGCGCCCCGCTCGCGCCCACTCCAGCCGCCGCTGCCGCTCGTCCTCTCGCCTCTGCCTCCGCTCGCCGCGGCCACCCGCGCGCGCGCGCGCCCCCACACCTCGCCCGCGTCGCTCGCCGTGGCCCCGCGCTCACCGCCGACCCGTCCGGCCGCGCCTCGCCGGCGCCCGTGGCCAGCGCCCGGGCGCACCCTGGACGCACCCGCTCGGGCTGCGCCTGCGCCGCGCCCGCACGCCTGTGAACCCCCCCTGGGCCACTGCCCAGTGGGGCCCGAACCCCCTGTGCCGCTGACAAATGGGGCCCACCCCCCCTAAAAACGATTTTAAGAAAATAAAAATAAAAATAAATAAAATAATTAATTAAATAATTAATTAGTTAATTAATCCTGATTAGGTTAATCTAATTAACTAATTAGTGTTAATTAATCAGTAATTAAATTAATTAAACCTAATTAACCTAACAGCCTATGACAGGTGGGACCCACCCTGTCAGGTGGCTGCTGACGTCAGCATGATGTCATGCTGACGTCATCAATCACTGTTTCGGATAATGTTGAATTAAATAATTAATTAAATTTCAGAAATTAATAAAAACTTTAGAAAATCATATCTTTTAAACCGTAACTCCGATGAAAATATTTTATACATGAAACTTGCTCAGAACGACGATACGAACCCGGATACGCCCTCTGTATTCCCGTCAGATACCCGCAACTATAAGAACGTTGAACAATTAGACCGATTTCGATAAATGAATAGTGTCCAACCCTAATTAAATAAATCCGAATAAATTCCTAAATTAACTAAATCGTTTAGTTAGGCAGTAGAACACCCCGGCATATCATTTAGGCATGTCATACATATTGTTTGCATTATTGCCGTGAATTTATTGTTTCTCTCCCCCTCCTTCTCTCTCGATAGACGCCGAGACCGACGTCGCTGCTGTCGAGTACGACTACGCTACTGACGAGCAGCCCGTTGACGACCTCCCTCTCTTGCCAGAGCAACCAGGCAAGCCCCCCCCCTTGAGCATTCCAGATATCGCCCATTCTATTCTCCTGCTTGCATTAGATTTCGCTACTGTTAATGTATGCTCCTATTCTGATGCATAGCCTGCTGTTGTAACCTGTTCATTGCTATCTTACCTGCCTATGATAAACTGTTTAGTATAGGTTGGTATGACCCATCTGTGACCCCACCACCTTACTTTGTTGCCCCTGCTTGCTCATCAACGACTCGATCAACGTGATCGTCGATCAGAGACAGACGCCTCACTTCACACCCCCCCCTTAGTTGTACGACTCTGCGTAGTAACTATCGAGTGCCGAGGGTGATACCTCGTAACGCACTCCTGATGAATACTCTGCAGCATAGCTGTACGGTCGTGGTCATCGAGGGTGATTCCTCCTTCTCCATGTCCGATACGACTCTGTCGTGCAACCCCTCAGTGTGAACCTCGAGGGTGATACCTCTTACGTTCACCCTGATGATTATGACCACACGGTTACTTGACCTTTTCACAGGCGGGTCCACCCTGGTGGGTACCCGCTGGGGATCTATGATTTCGGGTGTGCCGGAAGGGCACTCGAGTGTGACATTGTGGCGGAGCATCAGAGACTCTGATTGTCTCCGCTTGATACTAATTGAGCCTATTGGATTTGGGTGTGTGATCTGAGTGGGTCGACGTGCCCTATACGCACTGCCACCACGCGAGATAATGGTTATGGGGCCCTCTGCGATGTACGTTTCGCCGAAAGCTTATCAGACGTCACGATTCACCGTGCGGGCTGATCGTCGGGATTGGGCTGGATACTTCACTGGCGAGTTCAGTGTCGCGCCTGCACCCCGGCCAGCCACGCAACGCGCAGGGTGCCCAGGGCGATGGCCCGAGACCCCTGGGTGCATAGGTTAGTCCGGCGTGCTGACCTCTCTGCTGAGCCTAGGTAGAGCGCTGCTTCGTGTTGATCTTCCGAGGACGGGCATTACCCAGCAAGTATGTCCGGCCAGAGTTGATCGAGCGTGTTGGGTAACAGTAGTGCACCCCTGCAGGGATGAATCTTCTATCGATAGCCGGTCCTACGGTAAAGGACGCTCAGTTTGTGTATCTCGATCTACTACTTAAACTGGATACTTGTTACTTAATTGAAGCTTCGGGATTACTTTCTCGCTGGGAGTCGAGGAAGGATCTTTGAGCTGTACTTCAACATGTTTGTTAAATAAAATGCTATTCTACTCTCTTCTACTGCTGCAAGATGATGGCTTTGAGAAGATGTTTGAAGATGCTAGTCTTCGATAGGACTAGGCCTTTCTCTCTATTCTAGCATTTCTGCAGCCCAGTCCACATATACAGCCTTTTCTCCATTGATAATGTTGCATATGTAGTATAGATCCTTGCTTGCTGAGTACTTCGGATGAGTACTCACGGTTGCTTTATTTTCTCTTTTCCCCCATATACCCCACCTTGATGATACACCAGACGATGGAGTCCAGGAGCCAGACGCCACCACCGGAGCCTACTACCAGGCGGGTCCAGAGGGCACGTACTACTGGATCGAGCCATCTGACCAGGAGTAGGATCGGAGGCTCCCAGGCAGGAGGCCAACGCCTTTCGATCTAGTGTCGCTGTTTGTGCTAGCCTTCTTAAGGCAGAACTTGTCTAACTATGTCTGTACCCAGATATTATTTGTATGACTGACTCGTGTATTCGGATCTTCGGATCCCTGGTCTGTAATATTGTGGACCTCCGTTTATTTGTGTTTAGAGTTGTGTTGTGATATCTTCCCGTGAGTCCCTGGGTTTGATCGTACACGTTTGCGTGTATGATTAGTGTACGATTGAACCGGGGGCGTCACAATTCCACATCAAAAATTATGTTTTTATCATTTACCTACTCGAGGACGAGCAGGAATTAAGCTTGGGGATGCTGATACGTCTCCAACGTATCTATAATTTTTTATTGTTCCATGCTGTTATATTATCAGTCTTGGATGTTTGACAAGCATTTTATAGCAACTTTATATCATTTTTTGGGACTAACCTATTGACATAGTGCCCAGTGCCAGTTGTTGTTTTTTGCTTCTTTTTTACTTCGCAGAATATCAGTACCAAACGGAGTCCAAATGCAGCGAAACTTTTTGGAGAATTTTTATGGACCAGAAGCAACAACATGGGCCAAAGAAGTACCCGAGGGGTGCCCCGAGGGGGGCACAACCCACCTGGGCGCGCTGGGGGCCCAGGCGCGCCCTGGTGGTTTGTGCCCACCTCGGTGGCCTCCCGCACCGCCTCTTCGCCGTATAAATTCCCAAATATTCCAGAACCCCCAATAATAACCCTAGATCAGAAATTCCGCCGCCGCAAGCCTCTGTAGCCACGAAAAACCAATCTAGACCCCGTTCCGGCACCCTGCCGTAGGGGGAAATCATCACCGGTGGCCATCATCATCTCGGCGGCCACCATGATGAGGAGGGAGTAGTTCACCCTCGGGGCTGAGGGTTTGTACAAGTAGCTATGTGTTTAATCTCTCTTTCTCGTGTTCTTGAGATGGCACTATCTTGATGTATCGCGAGCTTTGTTAATATAGTTGGATCATATGGTGTTTTCCCCTCTCTATCTTGTTGTGATGAATTGAGTTTTCTCTTTTGAGATTTCGTTCTTATCAGATTGAATACTTTTATGGATTTGAGAGCACTTGATATATGTCTTGCATATGAATACCCGTGGTGATAATGGGGTATTATATTGATTCACTTGATATATGTTTTGGCACTCAACTCGCGGATGCTCGAGGTGACATTGGGGTAATCTATGCATAGGGGTTGATGCACGTTTTCGTGCTACTTTCTCCGGTAGAAATCTTGGGGCACTCTTTGAGGTTCTTTGTGTTGGATTGAGTATTATGAATCTGAAATTGTTTGATGCATATCGCATAACCAACTCATGGATACTCGAGGTGACATTGGAGTTTCTAGGTGACATTAGAGTTGGTTGATGTGTATCATATGGTGTTATTTTAGAACGAACTCTTGGTTATATCGATCGGAAAGAATAGCTTGGTGTTATTTTAGTACGAACTCTAGGATAGATTGATCGGAAAGAATAGCTTTGAGGTGGTTTCGTACCCTGCAAACAATTTCTTCTTATGTTCTCCGCTAGATAGGAACTTTGGAGTGATTCTTCATCGCACGTTGAGGGAAGGTTATATGATCCAATTATATTAGCATTGTGGAGAGATTGCACAAGCGAAAGTATGGACCCTAGGCCTCGTTTTCAAGCATTGCAATACCGTTTGTGCTCCATTTTATCAATTGCTACCTTGCTGTTTTTTATTGTTCCTATTACAAAAATCAATATCTACTATCATTACTACGCTTGTATCACCATCTCTTCGCCGAACTAGTGCACCTATACAAATTACCATTGTATTTGGTGTGTTGGGGACACAAGAGACTTTTTATTATTTGGTTGCAGGGTTGTTTGAGAGAGACCATCTTCATCCTACGCCTCCCACGGATTGATAAACCTTAGGTCATCCACTTGAGGGAAAATTGCTACTGTCCTACAAAACTCTGGGCTTGGAGGCCCAACACGTGTCTACAAGAATAAAGTTGCGTAGTAGACATCAAGCTCTTTTCTGGCGCCGTTGCCGGGGAGGTGAGTGCATGAAGGTATATCTTTAGATCTTGCAATTGAAGCTTTTAGTTTCTTGTTTTATCACTAGTTTGGTTCGTAAAAGAAAACAACAAAAAAATGGATATGAGGTGGCCTCATATTATTCGTCTTTCTCATGTCTTTCTTGAAAATGATCGAAAGGAAAATTGTGCCCAATTGATAGAAGAAGAATTCAATAAAATGTTTGGCATAATATCTTTGAATGATGAGCATGATTAGAATGTTGTTGGTATGAACTCTTTGAATATCCATGATGCTCATGATATGCAAAGCCTTAAGCTTGGGGATGCTATGTTTGATGAAGATGATATTTTTAGTCCCCCATGTTTTGATGAGAAAATTTATTATAATGATAGCATGCCTCCTATTTATGATGATTATATTGATGAAACTGGGTTTGGAAGAGTGTCAACTCTAGGTACTAATGATCCCACTATTTTGGAGGGTGTTGAATCTTATTGTAATAATTATGAAAGTGGATTTGGAGAGGTCATGACTTTATTTAATGATGATTCCACTATTTCGGAAGAGGTTTCAATTGATTATGACAACAAAGTTGCAATATATGATGATTATGGTCATGACATGTATGCTATATTGAATAATGATAACCATGAAACTTGTCATCATGATTTTAATTTTCAATCACATGATAGTTATTTTGTTGAGTTTGCTCCCACCACTATTCATGAGAATAAATTTGCTTATGTGGAGAGTAATAAAATTTCTATGCTTGTGGATCATGAAAAGAATACTTTATGTGATAGTTATATTGTTGAATTCATTCATGATGCTACTAAAAATTATTATGAGGGAGGAACTTATGCTTGTAGGAATTGCAATAATATCAAGTTTCCTCTCTTTATGTTGAAAGATTTGAAGTTGCACTTGTTTTACCTTCCTATGCTAGTTGATTCTTATTCCCATAAATTGTTTGCTCACAAAATCCCTATGCATAGGAAGTGGGTTAGTATTAAGTGTGCTTTCCATGTGATTCATGATGCTCTTGTTATGTTTCAATTCTTATCTTTTATGCGAGCATCATTGAAATCATCATGCCTAGCTAAAAGTCATTAAAGAAAAGCGCTTGTTGGGAGACAACCCAATATTTTTACCTACTGTTTTTGTGTGTTCACATGATTAGTCTACTGTGGTAATCACGTTTTATAGCCTTTGTTTCAATAAAGTGCCAAGTAAAGCCTTTGGGATAGTATGGATGATAGTTGACTTGATTCTGTGCAAAAACAGAAACTTTTTCTTCCAGTAACAGAATTGTTTAAATTCACTGGAACCTGGAATAATTTTGAATTTTTTCGAGTTTATGGGTGTGCAAATTTCCTATGTTTTGCAAATTTTTTTAATATATTTGAATTTACATAAATATGACCTTAATTCAGATCTTTACGTACTGTTCTGTTTTTGACAGATTCTGGTTTGAATGCATAGTTTGCTTGTTTTATGGTTTCTATTGCTTATATTGGTCAATATAAGTTGTAGAAATTGTAGGGTACAGTAGGCATTATGTGGAAACAATTATGAATCTTATCTTGACAGTACCAAAGTGAATGATTTGTCTTTATCATATTAACACATCTCATGAAGTTCCGTTAAGTTTTGTGTGATTGAAGTTTTTAAGTTTTGGGTGAGATCTCGATATGAGGAGAATAAGGAGTGACAAGACCCTAAGCTTGGGGATGCCCATGGCACCCCTAGGTAATATTCAAGGAATATCCAAGCAACAAAGCTTGGGGATGCCCCGGAAGGCATCCCCTCTTTCGTCTCCAACATTATCAGTAACCTCACTTGGAGCTACTTTTTCATTCGTCACATGATATGTGTTTTGCTTGGAGCGTCATTTTCTTTATCACTGTTGCAAAACATTCTCCAGAAAAGTAAGAATGAGATAAAATGTTGAATTTTTTTCACAATAAGCTATGATAAATTTTCTACAGTGTGTTAAATTTTTGGAATTTTTGGAGGTAGGAAAGTATGAAGAATATTGCACTCTTTACAGACTGTCATGTTTAGACAGATTGCTGTTATGTTTGCATTGTTTGCATATGTTTGCTTTTTTAATGATTCTATTTGAGGATGAAAGTATTAAATATACAGAGGCATTTAGTATGCAATGTTAAATAATAATTTTAGTGATTTGTTTCAGTAGAGAATGATATGGTGTTGCATTGATTTATACTAAATTATCTCATGAGTTCTTGTTGAGTTTTGTGTGGATGAAGTTGTTAAGATTTAGGGAAAACGTGATATAAAAGGAATTAAGGAGACACAAAATCTCAAGCTTGGGGATGCCCAAGGCATCCCAAGATAATATTCCAAGATGTCTCAAGCATCTAAGCTTGGGGATGCCCCGGTAGGCATCCCACCTTTCTTCATCAACAATTATCGGTTAGCCTCGGTTGAGCCTAAGTTTTTGCTAATTCACATGATGTGTGCTATTCTTGGAATGCCATTTTATATTGTTTTGCTTGCTGTTTTAATAAAATACTTAGATCTGAAAGATTTAAAATAAAATAGAGTCCTCAAATAGCTACCCATTTACATGACTACTCGTTTGATCTTCACTTATATCTTTTTGGAGTAGTTTGTCATTTACTCTTGTGCTTCACTTATATTATTTTGAGAGTTGATAATAGTGATGAAAATATGCACAAGCTATGAATTTGGTCCTAATATGATGAATATTCAAGAAGGATATATTAAAACTTTCATGTAGATCATCGCACATGATAAGTTTGATTCCTTGCAATAGTTTTGCGATATGGAGATAATAATATGTGAGTCATGTTGGTGAGTAATTGTGCTTTAGTAGGAATGTCGGTGTTAAGGTTTGTGATTCCCTATGAAAGCATGAAAGTCAATAGTTATGCAATGAAATTACATCCTACTTGTGGTGCATTATTCGGTGTTAGTTATGCTTAATGCTCATTTATGAGAATTTTCGTTTCTTGGTTGGTTGCTTCTCAATCTATTTGCTAGCCTCCATTTGTACTAAGTGGGAATACTACTTGTGCATCCAAAATCCTTAAACCCAGTTTTGCCACATGAGTCCACCATACCTACCTATATGTGGTATTTACATGCCGTTCTAAGCAAATTTGTATGTGCCAACTCTAATTTTCAAAATGAACGGCACCCGTGGATACGACTAGCCGTGGAGTGTGGAAGTATGGTAGAAAAAGGAATACACTTTATTTTATGTTTGGGAACCGCCTATGATATATTTTGGATGGAAAGTAGTGGGAATTACTCGGTCACTTTCGTTAACGGGAAAAGCATGCCTCTCAAAATACTTTATCTCTCAATTTAAGCTTTGAGCTCTGGCACCTCTAGAAATCTCTGCTTCCCTCTGCGAAGGGCCTATCTATTTACTTTATGCAATTTTTATTTTTATTTGAGTCTCCATCTTCTCTTATAAAGCACCAACTAAGGGGCACTATGATCGTACTTGAGCATTGGATGTAGCTAATATGTGAGTGTGTTTCATGAATGGATCAATGATTGTGCATGATGGGCTAGGGATAGCTTTCTTTAGTGTTGATATTTTGAAAGACATGGTTGCTTGTTGATATGCTTGAGTATTGAAATCTTCATGTCAAAACTAGACTATTTCTTTGAACCAAATAAAAGTTCATATTTCCATGCTACAAAAGAAAAGAATATGTGATGAACATGTTAGGCAGCATTCCACATCAAAAATTCTTCTTTTATCATTTAGCCACTCGAGGATGAGCAGGAATTAAGCTTGGGGATGCTGATACGTCTCCAACATATCTATAATTTTTTATTGTTCCATGCTGTTATATTATCATTCTTGGATGTCTAACAAGCATTTTATAGCAACCTTATATCATTTTTTTGGACTAACCTATTGACATAGTGCCCAGTGCCAGTTGTTGTTTTTTGCTTGTTTTTTACTTCGTAGAATATCAGTACCAAACGGAGTCCAAATGCAGCGAAAATTTTTGGAGAATTTTTATGGACCAGAAGCAACAACATGGGCCAAAGAAGTACCAGAGGGGTGCCCCGAGGGGGGCACAACCCACCTGGGCGTGCCTGGGGGCCCAGGCGCGCCCAGGTGGGTTGTGCCCACCTCGGTGGCCTCCTGCACCGCCTCTTCACCCTATAAATTCCCAAATATTCCAGAACCCCCAAAAATAACCCTAGATCGGAAGTTCCGCCATCACAAGCCTCTGTAGCCATGAAAAACCAATCTAGACCCCGTTCCGGCACCCTTCCAGAGGGGGAAATCATCACCGGTGGCCATCTTCATCATCCCGGTGGCCACCATGATGAGGAGGGAGTAGTCCACCCTCGGGGCTGAGGGTTTGTACAAGTAGCTATGTGTTTAATCTCTCTATCTCTCCGTCTCGTGTTCTTGAGATAGCACTATCTTGATATATCGTGGGCTTTGTTAATATAGTTGGATCATATGGTGTTTTCCCCTCTCTATCTTGTTGTGATGAATTGAGTTTTCCCTTTTAAGATTTCGTTCTTATCGGATTGAATACTTTTATGGATTTGAGAGCACTTGATATATGTCTTGCATATGAATACCCGTGGTGACAATGGGGTATTATATTGATTCACTTGATATATGTTTTGGCACTCAACTCGGGGATTCCAGAGGTGACATTGGGGTAATCTATGCATAGGGGTTGATGAACGTGTTCGTCCTACTTTCTTCGGTAGAAATCTTGGGGCACTCTTTGAGGTTCTTTGTGTTGGATTGAGTATTATGAATCTGAAATTGTTTGATGCATATCGCATAATCAACTCACGGATACTCGCGGTGACATTGGAGTATCTAGGTGACATTAGAGTTGGTTGATGTGTATCACATGGTGTTATTTTAGTATGAACTCTTGGTTTGATCGATCGGAAAGAATAGCTTGGTGTTATTTTAGTACGAACTCTAGGATAGATTGATCGAAAAGAATAGCTTTGAGGTGGTTTCGTACCCTACAAACAATTTCTTCTTATGTTCTCCGCTAGATAGGAACTTTGGAGTGCTTCTTCATCGCACATTGAGGGAAGGTTATGTGATCCACTATTATATTAGCATTGTTGAGAGATTGCACTAGTGAAAGTACGGACCCTAGGCCTCATTTTCAAGCATTGCAATACCTTTTGTGCTCCGTTTTATCAATTGCTACCTTGCTATTTTTTATTGTTCCTATTACAAAAATCAATATCTACTATCATTACTACGCTTGTATCACCATCTCTTCGCCGAACTAGTGCACCTATACAAATTACCATTGTATTTGGTGTGTTGGGGACACAAGAGAATTTTTATTATTTGGTTGCAGGGTTGTTTGAGAGAGACCATCTTCATCCTACGCCTCCCATGGATTGATAAACCTTATGTCATCCACTTGAGGGAAAATTGCTACTGTCCTACAAAACTCTGCTCTTGGAGGCCCAACACGTGTCTACAAGAATAAAGTTGCGTAGTAGACATCAAGCTCTTTTCTGGCGCCGTTGCCGGGGAGGTGAGTGCATGAAGGTATATCTTTAGATCTTGCAATTGAATCTTTTAGTTTCTTGTTTTATCACTAGTTTGGTTCGTAAAAGAAAACTACAAAAAAATGGAATTGAGGTGGCCTCATATTATTCGTCTTTATCATGTCTTTCTTGAAAATGATGGAAAGGAAAATTGTGCCCAATTGATAGAAGAAGAATTCAATAAAATGTTTGGCATAATATCTTTGAATGATGAGCATGATTGCAATGTTGTTGGTATGAACTCTTTGAATATCCATGATGCTAATGATATGCAAAGCCATAAGCTTGGGGATGCTATGTTTGATGAAGATGATATTTTTAGTCCCCCATGTTTTGATGAGAAAATTTGTTATAATGATAGCATGCCTCTTATTTATGATGATTGTATTGATGAAAGTGGGTTTGGAAGAGTGTTAACTCTAGGTAATAATGATCCCACTATTTTGGAGGGTGTTGAATCTTATTGTAATAATTATGAAAGTGGATTTGGAGAGGTCATGACTTTATTTAATGATGATTCCACTATTTCGGAAGAGGTTTCAATTGATTATGACAACAAAGTTGCTATATATGATGATTATGGTGATGACATGTATGCTATATTGAATAATGATAACCATGAAACTTGTCATCATGATTTTAATTTTCAATCACATGATAGTTATTTTGTTGAGTTTGCTCCCACCACTATTCATGAGAATAAATTTGCTTATGTGGAGAGTAATAAAATTTCTATGCTTGTGGATCATGAAAAGAATACTTTATGTGATAGTTATATTGTTGAATTCATTCATGATGCTACTAAAAATTATTATGAGGGAGGAACTTATGCTTGTAGGAATTGCAATAATATCAAGTTTCCTCTCTTTATGTTGAAAGATTTGAAGTTGCACTTGTTTTGCCTTCCTATGCTAGTTGATTCTTGTTCCCATAAATTGTTTGCTCACAAAATCCCTATGCATAGGAAGTGGGTTAGTATTAAGTGTGCTTTCCATGTGATTCATGATGCTCTTGTTATGTTTCAATTCTTATCTTTTATGCGAGCATCATTGAAATCATCATGCCTAGCTAAAAGGCATTAAAGAAAAACACTTGTTGGGAGACAACCCAATATTCTTACCTACTGTTTTTGTGTGTTAACATGATTAGTCTACTTTATTAATCATTTTCTATAGCTTTTGTTTCAATAAAGTGCCAAGTAAAGCCTTTGGGATAGTATGGATGATAGTTGACTTGATTCTGTGCAAAAACAGAAACTTTTTTTTCCAGTAACAGAATTGTTTAAATTCACTGGAACCTGGAATAATTCTGAATTGTTTACAGTTTATGGGTATACAAATTTCCTATGTTGTCCTTATATTTTAGAATTTTTGGATTTACAGAAGTATGACCTTAATTCAGATCTTTATGTACTGTTCTGTTTTTGACAGATTCTGTTTTGAATGCATAGTTTGCTTGTTTTATGGTTTCTATGGCTTATATTGGTCAATATAAGTTGTAGAAATTGTAGGGTACAGTAGTCATTATGTGGAAACAATTATGAATCTTATCTTGACAGTACCAAAGTGAATGATTTGTCTTTATCATATTAACCCATCTCACGAAGTTCCATTAAGTTTTGTGTGATTGAAGTTTTTAAGTTTTGGGTGAGATCTCGATATGAGGAGAATGAGGAGTGACAAGACCCTAAGCTTGGGGATGCCGAAGGTACCCCAAGGTAATATTCAAGGAATATCCAAGCAACTAAGCTTGGGGATGCCCCGGAAGGCATCCCCTCTTTCGTCTCCAATATTATCGGTAACCTCAATTGGAGCTAGTCTTTCATTCGTCACATGATATGTGTTTTGCTTGGAGCGTCATTTGCTTTTACTAGGATTTTCTTGCTGTTATTTGATATAATGTTTTTTATCTTTTATTTCAATAAAATTGGCAAGGATAGCCTTCACGATGCTTATTTTGCAAGTATATGAGTTGCTGTTTCAAAACAGGAAGTTTATCACTGTTGCAAAAAATTCTCCAGAAAAGTAAGAATGTGATAAAATGTTCAATTGTTTTAGCAATAAGCTATGATAAATTTTATACAGTGTGGTAAATTTTCAGAATTTTTGGAGTTAGGTAAGTATGAAGAATATTGCACTCTTTACAGACTGTCATGTTTAGACAGATTGCTGTTATGTTTGCATTGTTTGCATATGTTTGCTTGTTTAATGATTCTATTTGAGGATGGAAGTATTAAATATGCAGAGGCATTTAGTATGCAATGTTAAATAATAATTTTAGTGATTTGTTACAGTAGAGAATGATAAGGTCTTGCATTGATTTATACTAACTTATCTCACGAGTTCTTGTTGAGTTTTGCGTGGATGAAGTTTTTAAGATTTAGGGAAACTGTGATATAAAAGGAATTAAGGAGACAAAAAATCTCAAGCTTGGGGATGCCCAAGGCATCCCAAGAAAATATTCCAAGATGTCTCAAGCATCTAAGCTTGGGGATGACCCGGTAGGCATCCCACCTTTCTTCGTCAACAATTATCGGTTAGCCTCGGTTGAGCCTAAGTTTTTGCTTCTTCACATGGTGTGTTCTATTCTTGGAATGTCATTTTATTTTTTTTTGCTTGCTGTTTTAATAAAGTACTTAGATCTGAAAGTTTTTAAATAAAAGAGAGTCCTCAAATAGCTACCCATTTACTTGACTACTCGTTTGATCTTCACTTATATCTTTTTGGAGTAGTTTGTCATTTAATCTTGTGCTTCACTTATATTATTTTGAGATGATAATAGTGATGACAATATGCACAAGCTATGAATTTGGTCCAAATATGATGAATATTCAAGAAGGATATAATAAAAACTTTCATGTAGATCATTGGACATGATAAGTTTGATTCCTTGTAATAGTTTTGCGATATGGAGATAATAATTTGTGAGCCATGTTGGTGAGTAATTGTGCTTTAGTAGGAATGTCGGTGTTAAGGTTTGTGATTCCCTATGCAAGCATGAAAGTCAATAGTTATGCCATGAATTTACATCCTACTTTTGGTGCATTATTCGGCGTTAGTTATGCTTAATGCTCATTTATGAAAATTTTCGTTTCTTCGTTGGTTGCTTCTCAATCTATTTGCTAGCCTCCATTTGTACTAAGTGGGAATACTACTTGTGCATCCAAAATCCTTAAACACAGTTTTGCCACATGAGTCCACCATACCTACCTATATGCGGTATTTCCATGCCGTTCTAAGCAAATTTGTATGTGCCAACTCTAATTTTCAAAATGAACGGCACCCGTGGATACGGCTAGCCGTGGAGTGTGAAAGTATGGTGGAAAAAGGAATAAACTTTATTTTATGTTTGGGAACCGCCTATGATATATCTAGCATGGAAAGTGTTGGGAATTACTCGGTCGCTTTCGTTGACGGGAAAAGCATGCCTCTCAAAATACTTTATCTCTCAATTTAAGCTTTGAGTTTTGGCACCTCTACAAATCTCTGCTCCCTCTGTGAAGGGCCTATCTATTTACTTTATGCAATTTTTATTTTTATTTGAGTCTCCATCTTCTCTTATAAAGCACCAACTAAGGGGCACTATGATCGTACTTGAGCATTGGATGTAGCTAATATGCAAGTGTGTTTGATGAATGGATCAATGATTGAGCATGATGGGCTAGGGATAGCTTTCTTTAGTATTGATATTTTGAAAGACATGGTTGCTTGTTGATATGCTTGAGTATTGAAATCTTCATGTCAAAACTAGACTATTGCTTTGAACCAAATAAAAGTCCATATTTCCATGCTACAAAAGAAAATAATATGTGATGAACATGTAGGCAGCATTCTATATCAAAAAATCTGTTTTTATCATTTACCTACTCGAGGACGAGCAGGAATTAAGCTTGGGGATGCTGATACGTCTCCAACGTATCTAAATTTTTTGATTGTTCCATGCTGTTATATTATTATTCTTGGATGTTTGACAAGCATTTTATAGCAACTTTATATCATTTTTTGGGACTAACCTATTGACATAGTGCCCAATGCCAGTTGTTGTTTTTTGCTTGTTATTTACTTCGCAGAATATCAGTACCAAACGGAGTCCAAACACAGCGAAACTTTTTGGAGAATTTTTATGGACCAGAAGCAACAACATGGGCCAAAGAAGTACCGAAGGGGTGCCCTGAGGGGGGCACAACCCACCTAGGCACGCCTGGGGGCCCAGGCGCGCCCTGGTGGGTTGTGCCCACCTCCGTGGCCTCCCGCACCGCCTCTTCGCCCTATAAATTCCCAAATGTTCCCGAACCCCCAAAAATAACCCTAGATCAGAAGTTCCACCGCCACAAGCCTCTGTAGCCACAAAAAACCAATCTAGACCCCGTTCCGGCATCCTGCAGGAGAGGGAAATCATCACCGGTGGCCATCTTCATCATCCCGGCGGCCACCATGATGTGGAGGGAGTAGTCCACCCTCGGGGTTGAGGGTTTGTACAAGTAGCTAAGTATTTAATCTCTCTCTCGTGTCTTGAGATGGCACTATCTTTATGTATCGCGGGCTTTGTTAATATAGTTGGATCATATGGTGTTTTCCCCTCTCTATCTTGTTGTGATGAATTGAGTTGCCCTTTTGAGATTTCGTTCTTATCGGATTGAATACTTCTATGGATTTGAGAGCACTTGATATATGTCTTGCATATGAATACCTATGGTGACAATGGAGTATTATATTGATTCACTTGATATATGTTTTGGCATTCAACTCGCGGATTCCCGAGGTGACATTGGGGTAATCTATGCATAGGGGTTGATGCACGTTTTTGTCCTACTTTCTCTGGTAGAAATCTAGGGGCACTCTTTGAGGTTCTTTGTGTTTGATTGAGTATTATGAATCTGAAATTGTTTGATGCATATCACATAATCAACTCATGAATACTCAAGGTGACATTGGAGTATCTAGGTGACATTAGAGTTGGTTGATGTGTATCATATGGTGTTATTTTAGTACGAACTCTTGGTTAGATCAATCGGAAGGAATAGCTTGGTGTTATTTTAGTATGAACTCTAGGATAGATTGATCGGAAAGAATAGCTTTGAGGTGGTTTCGTACCCTACAAACAATTTCTTCTTATGTTCTCCGCTAGATAGGAACTTTGGAGTGATTCTTCATCGCACGTTGAGGGAAGGTTTTATGATCCAATTATATTAGAATTGTTGAGAGATTGCACTAGCGAAAGTACGAACCCTAGGCCTTATTTTCAAGCATTGCAATACCGTTTGTGCTCCGTTTTATCAATTGCTACCTTGCTGTTTTTTATTGTTCCTATTACAAAAATCAATATCTGCTATCATTACTACGCTTGTATCACCATCTCTTCGCCGAACTAGTGCACCTATACAAATTACCATTGTATTTGGTGTGTTGGGGACACAAGAGACTTTTTATTATTTGGTTGCAGGGTTTTTTGAGAGAGACCATCTTCATCCTACGCCTCCCACGGATTGATAAACCTTAGGTCATCCACTTGAGGGAAAATTGCTACTGTCCTACAAAACTCTTCGCTTGGAGGCCCAACACGTGTCTACAAGAATAAAGTTGCGTAGTAGACATCACGGCTCCAATGCGGCGTACGACATCGTCGATGAGGCAGATGCGTTGTGGTGGACGAGTGCGCTGATGAAGAAGGCTAGGGGCACGAAGGGAAGGTGCTGCGGTGCCGTGGAGAAGTCTATTTTGCAGTGGGGATAGAAAATGGGGAGTAATGAGGAGTACTCTGGGTGCCGGAGTGGGGTTGGATGGGTGGGGTGAACATGAAGTTACCAAAATAGCCCTCGACCAACAAGCTTCTGTCGGCCTGTTCGACCAAGGGTATGATGGTTACTTTGCATTGGTCAAATCTGAGTCGCGGGAGATCTTGACGGATTTGGGAGATTTTGCTGCCTACCTGAAAATTTGTAACACTGCTATACTAGTACTCCCTACTCCCCGTCTGGCGTGTTGGGTGATTGGGCTAAGCAGCTAGGAGTACTACTAGTACTCGCTCCGATTTTATTTACTCTGGATATTAGGTTTGACTGAAGTCATACTTCCTAAAGTTTGACCAATTTTATAGGAAAAATATAAACATTTACCATAACAAATCTGTATGATGTGAAAGTACATTCAATAATGAATCTAATGGTGCTTATTTGTTATAGTACATGTTAATATTTTTGTTTATAAACTTTGTCAAAGTTTACAAAACTTTACTTTGACCAATGCTAATACGCGAACTTAAATAAAAACGGAGGGAGTACACATATGTTTTCTTAGTTTGTCGTGCCATTAATTATTTGTTGTAATTGCAAAATAAATATATTAAGCTATTAACTTCGAATGTAATGGTTTGTACAATTCAATATTTAGAATCATTGTTGAATTACAAAATGAATACCAGGTCTATAGTACTTCACAATATGCTCAAACTCACATAATCCAACTCAAATGAAAATCTAAATGCATTTCATAGTTATTAATTTGTTGGATGCAACAAAATCAACCATAACTCTACATGATCTGGTCTAAAGCAATTTTCACAACACATCCCAATGTGTGAATGACACGTAGAGAGTTTGTTGACATTGGAACAATGGTGGGGGAGAGATGCGTGCGCTCAACACACAGGATATACACCCAGTGGAAGAAAGAGACAGAGGACGGGAAAGATTGTATATATGTGGGTGAGAGAGAGAGAGAGAGAGAGAGGAAGAGAGGGATGTATAGAGAGGAAGAAGTTAGGTCTGTGAGTAAGATAGAGACATGTAATATATAGGGAGTGATATGCGTGTGCATCGAGATTTTGTACATGTGGAAGGAGAAGAGACAAGAGGTTTGATGAGAGAGCTCAAAAGAACATGGAATAGAGGGGAATCTTGTGGGTTGAGGGATTGATAATTTTGTGCAGGAGGGATGGACAGAGAGAGAGAAAGAGGGGGAAGGAGTTACTCAGCCATCGCCACGTCATCATGCTTCCAAATGGCCCCGCGGTCTCTAGTGCGGTCTGGTCATCGTCTTCATTCTTCCCGATGCCCTCCTTGAAGATCAAGGTGGTGTGCATGTGGGGGTGCAGATAAGCACAAGTGATAGGGGTCGCTATATAACCTTGGATGGGGATGGATAGTGGTATGTGTGTGTGTGTGGGTGGTTGGGGGTTGTGTGTGTGTCAAATATTGAGAGAAATCAAACCTATGGAGAGAATATGTGTGCATAGTGAGCATGCGAGAGAGGCTAATGGTGCGAGATAGATAAATCGTGTGCGTCAATGTTTAAGCAATATAGAGACATCGTGTGCGGGATACAAAGATAGGACTATGGGGAGTGTGTTTGCTAGGCAAAGAGACATAGCGAGAGATAAATATGTGTGTGCGTGGTACATGGTGTGTATGTGACAGAGAGGTACATGCATGCCAAATAGGGTTTTCATGAAGAGATTGTGTGTGCGAGATAGAGAGCGATGTAGGGGCCTTGAGGCGGCAGGGGCTGGGTGAGAGTGTCAAAATGTGTGCGTTGATGCATGTGTTACATGCGATTGTGTGAGGGACGGTCGAATTGAGAGAGATGGTTGTTGTGTTACGGATGCTCCTCTCTCTCTCTCCCTCTCACACGCACACACAAAAAACACAAATAGAAGACCGTTCTTTCATGTATACACAACATCTCGGTATATCTCTATGTCTCACTCATACATGATCATTTGCACATTCACCCCTCTCTATGACTATCACACACACACACACCGTCTCCACATTGCCCTTCCGCGAAAACACACATGTAGACACATACACGCGTTCTCTCTCCGTTACACACACAAAATCTCTATATTTTTTTTGTAGGGGGCACCTAAAATGCCCAAATCCAAATAATTATGAACTGAAGCTAAATACAAATATATGGAAATATTGTAGCGTGAGGAACTTTTCCAGCCAAAAAAAAGTAGAGTAATATTCAGGGATTGTTTTCACACACACAAAAAGGTTCGGTCGATGTCCTTCCAGCGTGACACCGTGACGCACCTTTCGATTGACCGCGCGGCCGCGGTGCACGCGCTTGCACAGGATTCTGTATCGATGCTGTGCTAACTAATGTGGTGTATAGGCGCGGCCGCGATGCACGCGCTAGCACAAGATTACGTGTACTAGTACGGTGTTCTTTTAAGTCTGACCAACCCTATAACCAAGCTCCCACAAGCGCACTCATCAATATGCCGCCGCCGCCATTGCACATGCGTACAGTCGCTGAGTACTGTACGGTGCAGTACTATCGCTGCCATGTGGGACCTGGCCCCACATGTCATCCACACTACAACACCGTATGGTACTGTAGAGGATCTCAACCCCTCACGTCGTCTGCAGTCCCTCCTCGCGATGATGCCGCACTGCCAAGCACGCGAGCAGGTCGAGCCGCGTCTATGCCCACAGCTTACGAAGAGGAGGAGGACGAGTGCATGCTCCAGCACGCCGGCGAGGAGGAGCTAGCGTGTCATTGGCGTCTCCGCCCGCGCGGAGGAGGCTCGCATGGTGGCTGTCGCGGCGGAAGCCAGTCGCGCCCGCGCCGAGCTCGCAAACCGGGTGCGGACGTGGAATCTACCCTCGAGACCTTCAATGCGATGTGGATCATGCAATCTGAAGGAACAATTTGGGTCAGTCGACTCTTGTGAGCCGTTGGATGCAACATGGACGGCCAGAAGGGCTTCTTCAACCTCCGAAAATGATGCACTGTTCATCTTCTCTCTCAACCATCAAGCCGCTAGCCTGCCACAGGCCTAACCGCCTGCCACCGCCGCCCTGCCCTCCCCTGAACCACCTGCCACTGCCATGCTCCCCCCACCCCCGCCATCTGTTTAACCCCGGGCACGATCTATTTTTTTCCGGCGAACTGCATTCCAGACCTAACACTCATAAGATAGATCATGGGCACCCTGCCACCCTAATATAGATTCTGGTGTAGCTTCTCTGCCATCTTCTTCCTTCGCTCCATCGAACTTCTTTCACAAATCGACTGACCCAAATTATACTACTAGTACATATTAAGTACAGTAGGAACGCGAAGATACGAGTAGTAGTACCAACTACAAGAAGAACAGTAGTAAGACATACTAGTACTACTGTACGTACTAAAGAGTTCAAATAACAAGAAAGAACATAACATAGTTCTGCTGGGGGCTCAGCACAACACATCCATGAAATAAAACCAAGCAACTAGTCCGCTTGACACTACAGTAGAACCATAATGAGCAACATCACTGCCACCTTACTCGGAGCCCTCGTCGACGTCCTCGACTTCGTCCTCGTCCCTCTTCCTCTTCCTCTTCGCTAACACTTCTTTTCTTGAACCGGACATTGGGCTCTGCTTCTTCCTCCAACCCTTGTAGATATTTAAACAAAGGTAGGCATCCGTTGCTGCATACATGATGTGATCTTCATCTATTGTCTTCGACTCCCATGCAAGATGAAACTTAGGGTGAGGTTTCTTCAGTTCAGCGTATGAAGGATCAATCATGGCTGCTGCCAGGGTTAGCATTGAAGGCTGAGAGGAGGAGACCAGGCTTTCCTTCTAGAGATCGAAGGGCTGGCCTACAACGAGACCTATCCGATCCAGGACTCTCCTGTCGTTCGTAAAGTCTACAGTAACGAATTTCACTCTTTTGTCCTTGAGGAAGAACTCAAAATCCTGGCACCTAACGTCAGCATGGCATATGTGGTAGACCAAGTACACGTTATGTACGCAAACCTGGATCACGACGGGCTTCTTCATCTCTGCCACCTTTAGAATCTTCTCCTTTTCCAGGACTGTGGTGTACTCAACATCTAGCCCAGCGACCCACTCATCCTTTGAACTTTCGAACATGTGTAGTAAGCGACCAAGGCATGCTTTCATCATGGTGGATGTACGTGTGTAGATGACGATGAACTCATCGCTGGTGATGGTTCTAACCTTGTACTCACCGCCGATCATGGAGATTTGGGAGGCCATGGATTTTGGAGGCGGGTTAGGAGAAGTGGAACTGGTGTAATGTGAAAGGACGGGACGACTGGGAGCGAACTGTTGTAAGGTAGAAGACGGGGACGAGTAGGGCGTGCAAATGGCGTGGGGTGGTGGCTTGCCCGGTGGATAAATGGTTGCATGCCCCCAAAGAGTTCTCGAGTACTATGCGGGACCCACTAGATGTCATGTCTACTAACCCACATCGTAGGCCTGACGGTATAGCTTCTGCGTGTTCGCACGCCATGCCGGCGCGTGCAGGTAACTTTCACTTAATTCCGTCAACCGTCACGCCTCCCACGACCTTCGCCTCCCTCGCGTGGTCGCGCCCTTTGAGACTTCGAACGGCTATAAATGAGCAATTTTTTTTGCCTACTCCGCATGCATGATACTCCCTCTGGTCCTTTTTACTCCTCTGGTCCTTTATACTAAAAATATCAATATCTACAATACCAAATATATATTTTATGAAACTACATTTCATAATGAATATAAAAATATTGATTTGACATTGTGATGTTGATACATTTTTCTATAAGTTTGGTCAAAGTAGAGGTACTTTGACTTCAGACAAAACTTATATGCACTATGCAGACTACTTCCTCCGTCCAGGTGCGTTACGATATTGCCATGTCATATATAGTCATCACAACAATCTGCATGCTTGACTCTCCGTCTCCCTCCGGCAGTCCCACCACTCCTCCCCGTGTGAAAACAATCTGCATGCATGACTCTCCTCCCCCCGCGCTCGTCCAATCCGTTGTGACCAGCAATATTTCCACCCCTCCCCTCCCCCGTAATTTACTCCAACAAAAATATGCCCACCTAGCTGTTAGGTTAATCACGCAACATATCTTTCGTAGGTGTGGCATTTCTCGCTATAAATATTGCGCCTCCCACGGCATTCGGAAGAACGCTCATGTTCATCGCCTTTATCTCCTCCTCCGTCTCAATTAAGGACCCGTTGAACACCATGGCATCGCCCCTCCCAAGCCCTAGGCGCCCCTCGCTGCCCCGCGCGGAGGGTCACACGTCACCGTTCTGTTCCTCGCTGCCACTAGTCAAGGAGGACACGTCGATGTTCCGTTCCTTGCTGCCACCAGTGGAGGATGACGCGTCGGTGTTCCGCTCCTCGCCGCGACGCGTCGGCGTTCGCACTCTCGCCATCATGTGCATTGGAGGACGCGTCGGCTCCCCGCTACGAGGAGAACGTCACGCCGCCCACCGAGCCCCCCAGCTTGGACGAGCTTTGGAAAGAAATGAAGGTCGCCTTGTGGGAGGCTTTGCCTCCGGCAGAGCGCGCCAAAAGAGAGGCAGAGAAAAAGGCCGAGGAAGAGAAGCGCGCCGTGAGGCATGCTGCCTGGTAGGCCTATGTCACGTCCGAGAGAGTCAGGCAATTGGCTGTTTGGCAGAAGGCTCGTGCGAGGGCCGTGTTGGTGGCGGAGGACGCCCGTGCCAAAGCCCTGAGTGCAGTCGGGCCCAAGCGCCTCATCTACGCTTGGCGGTACGTGGACCGGGTGCACGCTTCCAGCGAGGAGGAGTACCTGTTGGTGCTGAATCACCAGACTGGTGAGATCGCACTCGCTCGCCAGCAAGCCGCCAATTAGCACCTCACGAGTTGCGAGGCCGAGGAAGAGGCGTTGTGTCGCCGGGCTGGAAACGGCCATGCACCAGGGCACTCGTGGTGGGCCGCAAGCGCTCCACCCAGCGCCGTGTCTTTTATTAGGAATAATTTAGTGTCGTAAGGCGATCTCATTAGTTTTGGGATGGAAATGATAAATTGTAGGATCGAAAGTAGGTCTAGAGGGGGGGTGATTAGACTACTTGACCAAATAAAAATCTAGCATTTTCCCAATTTTAAGTCTTGGCAGATTTTAGCAACTTAGCACAAGTCAAGCAATCAAGCTACACATGCAATTCTAAGAGTGTAGCAGCCGAAAGTAAAACATTGCATATGAAGGTAAAGGGAAGGGTTTGGAGAAGGCAAACGCAATGTAGACATGGAGATTTTTGGCATGGTTCCGATAGGTGGTGCTATCGTACGTCCACATTGATGGAGACTTCAACCCACGAAGGGTAACGGCTACACGAGTCCACGGAGGGCTCCACCCACGAAGGGTCCATGAAGAAGCAACCTTGTCTATTCCACCATGGCCATCGCCCACGAAGGACTTGCCTCACTCGGGTAGATCTTCACGAAGTAGGCGATCTCCTTGCCCTTACAAACTCCTTGGGTCAACTCCACAATCTTGTCAGAGCCTCCCAAGTGACACCTAACCAATCTAGGAGACACCACTCTACAAAAGGTAATAAACGGTGTGTTGATGATGAACTCCTTGCTCTTGTGCTTTAAATGATAGTCTCCCCAACACTCAACTCTCTCTCACAGATTTGGATATGGTGGAAAGATGATTTGAGTGGAAAGCAACTTGGGGAAGGCTAGAGATCAAGATTCTTGTGGTTGGATTGGAATGTCTTGGTCTAAACACATGAGTAGGTGGTTCTCTTTCAGAAAATGAGTAGTGGAAGTGTCACTACAGGAATCAGCTTCTTTGCCGTCTGCCATGGCAGACGGCAAAGGCATGAATGGCGGTCGGCAAAGCTCTTTGCCGACTGCTAGCTGTCGGCAAACAGTCCGGCTCAATTCCTGCCGGTAAAGGCCTTCTTTGCCGTCTGCTTCAGAGAAGCGGACGACAAAGGTTTATGCCGTCAGCCGTTTGCGGCCAGCAGACGGCAAAGAGCGTAGACGGCAGTGAGGTGAGGTGGGAGCCGTTAGGGGTTAACGGCGTGCTTTGCCGTCAGCCGGCAGACGGCAAAGAGGCTAAGGTCTTTGCCGTCTGCTGGCGGACGGCAAAGAGCCCAAATAGGAGTCACTGGGAAGCTGCCACGTGGCCTTATTTGCCGTCAGCCGGCAGACGGCAAAGAGGCTAAGGTCTTTGCCGTCTGCTGGCGGACGGCAAAGAGCCCAAATAGGAGTCACTGGGAAGCTGCCACGTGGCCTTATTTGCCGTCTGCTAGCTGTCGGCAAAGGGATATTTGAATTTGCCGTCTGCCAGCAGTCGGCAAGAGACCTTAGCCTCTTTGCCGTCTGCCAGCTGACGGCAAAATGCCCAAATAGGCAACCCAGTGTTCCCAGGTTGCACAGGTAAGCCCACGTGGCCTTCTTTGCTGACTGCTAGCTGTCGCAAAGCTCTTTGCCGACTGCTAGCAGACGGCAAAGCTCTTTGCCGTCTGCTAGCAGACGGCAAAGAGCCTATAAACCCCTTGTTTTAATAGAATTCATTCAATTTGACAGAAATTCATAGATATACACAGATAATACATATATACACAACAAGCATATCCAACAATATATTTCCACAAGTCCAACATATATCCATATGACATAAGAAGTTTCCAACAACATATCCATAGTGACATACACATCCAAACAAGTTCCCAAACATGTTTTCATAAACAAAAAGGAAGCACAAGGAGAATATATGAGTCCATCAATGCAAGCTTCCTCATCTCAGCAAATCTGCAAAGGGAAAGAGAAGTTAGAAGAAGAAGAAGAAGAGGAAAAGAAGAAGAAGAAAAAAGAAGAGGAAAATAAGAAGAAGATTTTATATTTCTTTCTTTCTCTCCTCCCCTCTTCTTTATCTTCTTCTTTTCCAACAAATGTAGTTAAAAAAGCCAATTTAGAGCTAAGCTAGGTAAATAGGTCATTTTGGAGATAAGCTAAGTTCAATGGATCATATTGGAGCTAACCTACGTAAACTTGGTCATTTTGGAGCTAAGCTAAGTTAAATGGATCATATTGAAGCTAACCTAGGTAAACTTGGTCATTTTTGAGCTAACCTACGTAAAATGTCATTTTTTGCTATGCTAGGTAAAAATGCTAAGTGTAGGTCAATTTAGAGCTAACTTAGGTAAATAGGTCATTTTGGAGCTAACGCGGGTAAAATGGATCATATTGTAGCTAACTTAGGTAAACTTGGTCTTTTTGGAGCTAACGTAGGTTAAATGGATCATATTGGAGCTAACATAGGTAAACTTGGTCATTTTGGAGCTAACCTGGCTAATTAGGCCATTTTTGACATTACTAAGCTTATTGTGTCATTTTAGAGGACAACAAGCTAAGTATATGCATTTATGAGTAGCAAGGTTACTATGCCATTTACGAATAAAAACAAGTAAGAGGAGAAAAGAAGAAGAAGAAGAAGAAGAAGAAGAATAAGAAAAGAAGAGAATAAGAAAAGAAGAAGAAATGTTCTTCTTCTCTTCTTTTCTTATTCTTCTTCTCTTCTTCTTTCTTCTCTTCCTATCCTTTTTTCTTCCTATTCCTTGATTTTCTTCATCTTATTATGTCATTTGTGGACTAAATAGGCTAATTATGTCATAAATGGGCTAAATAGGCTAAGCAAGAGGAGGAAAAGAAGAAGAAGAAGAATAATAATAAAGAAAAGAATAATAATAAGAAAAGAAGAAGAATAAGAAAAGAAGAAGAAATGTTCTTCTTTCTTTCTTTTCTTATTCTTCTTCTCTTTCTTCTTCTCTTCCTATTCTTCTTTTCTTCCTATTCCTTGTTTTCTTCATCTTATTATGTCATTTGTGGACTAAATAGGCTAAATTATGTCATAAATGGACTAAATAGGTAAATAAGAGGAGGAAAAGAAGAAGAAGAAGAAGAAGAAGAAGAAGAAGAAGAATAAGAAAAGAAGAAGAAGAAAGAAGAATAAGAAAAGAAGAAGAAGAGTTCTTTTCTTCTTTCTTCTTCTTCTTCTTATTCTTCTCTTCCTATTCCTTCTTTTCTTCCTATTCCTTGATTTTCTTCATCTTATTATGTCATTTGTGGACTAAATAGGCTAAATTATGTCATAAATGGACTAAATAGGCTAAATAAGAAGAAAAATACCGTTATCACGGAGGTGAAGGACCGGTCGGGGCTGCGCCAGTGCCAGACTGAGGTGAAGGGCCGGTCGGGGTTCCACCAAGGCCAGACGGAGAAGCATCGGTTGATGCTTGTCGGGAAGCATTCTACACCAAAGATCATTTCCAATGTCTCGTTAGCATGATGCAACATAAATGTGAATACTAGTAACTAACGACCGTTCAAATCAAACTCACCGTGGTCGCCGGAGCAATCTGGGGCATCGGCGCAGGGGTCTGACCGCTTTTCTCGCACATGCTCTACACATTTGGTTCTCACGAGTTAGTCATATTAGTTAGTAATGGAACAAACATTATGTGCATGATTTGGCTAATATGCAGGAGAAACGTACCACCAAGATGTCGTATAGGGCCCGGTTTTGAGCATCGTTCCGGTTCCTCTCCTCCTCCAACAGCCTGGCCGTCCTCTCCTCCAGCTCCCTCTCCCTCTCCTCCGCCTGCCTTCTTGCCGCCTCCAAAAGCGTCTGCGTGTTTGCTCTCTCTTTCTCAAGAGCAGCCTGCAACACACCACTCCTCGTTAGCATTGTAATCATCGACGGACGCACACACAATGTAATGGATAGGAAAGGTATCCGAGTCTGTATAACTAACCGCCATGGCGAGCTCCAATGGCCGTGCACGAGGCATTATCTCAGGATCAGAGCTACTCTGGCGCTTCTTGATCTGTGTGAGAGTCTTAGGACAACGTATCAGTCCATCACCAATGGCTATCGAGCCATGGGACCTCCCACCACCAGATATCATAACCAGCTCTGTATCAAAAGGATCCTGGCTCGGGTTAAAGTCCTCCCCTTTCCTTGCCTTCCCCTCGTCTCTGTATCTCACGAGCTTGTTGCGGGAGGAGATGTTGGTGAAGGTCTCTGGATGATCTAGGTCAGACTCCGAGAATGCCTTGGCCTTCTTGTACGGGGCACTATGGGCCATGCCATAGAGGTCGAACAGACTTGGCACGGGCTTCTTGTTGTGGTGCGACTGAGAGAGAGGAACAAAATATTAGTCAAGGGCTCAAGCTAGCATGAAGATTGAAATTGCTATGTAAATAAGGTCATTTTGGAGCTAAGTAAGGTTATTATGTCATTTTTGAGGAAAAAAAGCTAAGTTTAGGTCATTTTGGAGGTAACCAAGATTATTATGCCCATTTTGACCAAACTATGCTAATTATGTCATTATTGAGCTATCCAAGGTAGTTATGCCTTTTTTTAGCTAACTAAAGCATATTTAGGCATTTTATAGAGCTATCTTAGGTTATTATGTCATTTTAGAGCTAATTATGTCATAAATTAACAAGCTAAGATTATTTTACGTCATTATTGAGCTATCAAAGGTAGTTATGCAATTTTTTTAGCTAACTAAAGCATATTATGTCATTTTAGAGCTAATTATGTCATAAATGAACGAGCTAAACTAAGTTTAGGTCATTATTGAGCTATCCAAGGTAGTTATGCCATTTTTTAACTAAGTAAGCATTATTGAGCTATCCAAGGAAAAATGCTGTCATGTAGAATGAAATTGCATGAATCATGAAGCAAACCACATACCCAGTGACCCCCGTACTCAAACAGGTCGGAGCTCCCTTGATGGTGTGGCACACCAACCATTTGGGCACGCTTATCCTTGGCCCTTTGGTGTTCGACTAGCCATTTGGGAGAGCACCACTCATCCACCAACGCCTCCCAACAGTCCATCCTATCCGCACACCATCTCGGGGGCACCTAAGTTAGTCAAGAGAAATTTCAGCGCTACGCCTACGAATCAAATCAAGAGAACTAAGTTCAAGGCCTTAAGAATAGGTAATTACCAGCATGTACTTCTCCTTAGTCAGAAACTTGCCGCGACACTTCTTCTTCGCCCTCCTAATACCCTTCGAGGCGTAGTAGTCTCGAACGGCCTGCAGCCGAGCCTCATGCCGTAAGTTCTTAAGTAGGCGCTTGCACTCGACTTCGACAACCGAAGCCGCAGCCTCCTGCTCTCCATCTGAAATCCTGTAGAAGGTCTGCAGTCAAACAAGACAACGCTGATTAGTAAAATCAGTACGTACTGTTGATCTTTAATTCTGTAAAGGAGAAATTACCCAGAACCGACGGAACACAATGTCGGCCACCGTCTTGCACTCGACACCGGCGACCATCTCCCCCGGCGGGGCCGGGGCAGCCTCGTACAGCTCCCAGCTAAGTGCTAGCTGTGGAACCTGACCCTCACCGGGCAACGTGACCCACCCAGGGAAGTGCTGCCGGCAAAGCACACCAAGGACCTGGTTGGGCCTGCGGACACCACGGGGGTGTACCCAGCCCCTGCAGTATGTCAAGGCCAATGCATTAGATATTAATTTGAAGAAACATGAAGGCAAAAGGTTAAAAAAGAGTAAATTCACTTACTTCAACCCATTAGGCTGTATCAACCACCTCTGGTCGGGGGTCGTCGGCACGGGCGGGAGCTTTGTACCGCCACGCTGGTAGACCTTCTTGCCCTTGTCAACCATCTCGCCCTCGCTGTAGCTATCATCAGAGAAGGTGTCCTCGCTATCATCAGTAGGGCCACTAGCATCTGGAGTCTCGTGCGAAGAAGACTCCGGGACTGGAGTCTTCTGGGACGAAGACTCTGGGACCGGACTCACGTGGGGCGAAGGAGAGGCGCCTAGAGTCTGGTGGCGCGAAGGATCAGCGACCCCAGTCTGGTGGGGCGAAAGATCCACGACCCGAGTCTGGTGGCGCGAAGGAGAGGCGACCCCAGTCTGGTGGGGCGAAGGATCCGCGACCCGAGTCTGGTGGGCCGAAGAATCGACGACCGGAGGCTCATGGACCGGAGTCCGAGATGGGTCCACGTCAGACGGAGCGGTCCTGTGGTCGGGTGAATCAGCTAGGGGTGGCGGCGAGGAAGGCGTAGCAGCCTTCCTACCTCTCCCGCTGCCACGTCCACCTCTAGCAGCCTTCTTCGTCCTCCCCCGACCTCTGCCGGCCGAAGAAGAAGGGCCCGCCGGTGCTGACTGCATACTGTCTAGCAGCGCTCTCCGGAGGGGCTGGGCTGGAATAATGGAAGCACCCCTCCCAGGAGCGCTCGCACGAGGCTCGGAGCGCTCTGGACCCTTGCCCACCATCCTATCAACACCTGCAATGACAAAAAGTAAACGACATTAGTATAACATAAAAATTTTGAATAACTGACATGAATACTATGTATATAATTTAAGAGTATCATCATCATGAACATAATAAAAAATTGAATACCTGACATTACTAATATTACTCTGAATCGTCTATATATGCTCCGGGATCATTAAATGCATCATCATCATCACTATCAGTGATGAGCTCATCATCATCATTAATAAATGCATCAACATGTGGAAGGCCTCCTTTACGTAATTGTTCAAGCATTGAAAGGTCATCTGCAGCAGTAACTTCTTCTTGTTCCGGCTCTTCTTGTTCCGGCTCAGGGGTGAAGTCGGATTCACTATCGCTGTCTACTTCAATGTTCAGGGGTACAGTTGAGCGGTTCTTGAAATGTTTTTTGGAAAGACGTGTTTCTTGGAAGAATTCTCCTTCGTCATATGTGTCTTGGTCATAATCCTCTTCATTGGGGGGAGGTGGTCTAACACGTGGCGGCACTTCATAAATGACATCCCAACCACTGAGATTTGAATCACTTTGACAGGCCCACGGTAGATAGAAAACTTGGGTTGCCTGTTGAGCCGTAATATAGACATCGGGAACATCCAAATGGGTGCTTTGTTTGATTTCGACTAGCCCTATATGTTCATGAGTCCTTCTAGTATCCTTCGGCTGGAACCAATAACATCTGAAGACTACGACGTTTGGTGGGTTTTCACCATAGAATTGAAGTTCATAAATTGCTTCAACTCTTCCATAATACTCAATACCTCCTTCGCCGATAGCAGAGACACAACAATTTGTAGACTTTCGGTCGGCCATAGATAGCTCTTTGCCATAGGTACGAAAGCGATACCCGTTGATGTCGTATTTGTCAAATGAACGGACCTTATAGTCAAAACCATTAGCTACTTGTCTCAATTCGGCATCCATAATCTCTGAATTAGCCTACAAGTTTAATACGAAAGGATTGTTGCATTAGTTGCAAATTAGCCAAAGAAATGAAATGGTCTAATGGAAATTACCGTTTGTTTGAACCAAGAGATGAAACCGGGATAGGCGCCTCCTTGCTTTGCGAGAAGCTCATACTCTTCGATGGAATCCTTTTGTATCACTGCACCATACGAGAATATGGCGACGTATCGACTGCATCAAATATCCCGGAATAAGAGCAGTTCAAAGGAATTAGAAATTGCGAAACAATGTACGGAGATCTTACTCGATGTACGGCCACACTTCTGTTAGGTTGTTGAAGAGATACAGCGAAATGGTCCGCCATTCTTCAACACCCAACGGTACTGGTTTCCAACCACTGGCTGGTGCGAGATCCCCTTTGAATAGGCTGAGGTTGGATTGACCCTTTTTAGGGTCGTCAGCATTGTACCGAGGCTTCGGATTATGCAAATGACGATTTTTGGCTTCGTAGTGTGCTGTCACGAAGTTTGCCGCCTCCTCAGTGATGAATGCCTCGGCCATCGATGCTTCAATTCTACGTTTGTTTTTACATTTTGCTCGAAGCGTCTTCTGCATTCTCTCAGTTGAGTAGCACCAACGATTTTGCACGGGCCCTCCCAATCTTGCCTCGGTCGGGAGATGCAAAATCAAGTGCTGCATTGGATTAAACATGCTCGGCGGAAAGATTTTCTCTAACTTGCAGATCAACTCCGGTGCCAACTGTTCCATTTCTTTGAGGAGGCCAGGCGATAGTTCTTTCGCACAAAGAACACGGAAGAAATAGCTCAGCTCTGCCAGTACTAGCCATTCATCCTCAGGGATGAAGCCACGCAACATCACCGGCATTATCCGCTCAATCCATATGTGCCAATCATGACTTTTTAGACCAAATATTTTCAATTTTTCAAGACTCGCTCCCCTCTTTAGATTTGCTGCATACCCATCGGGGAACATCAACTGCATTTTCACCCACAGAATAATTTCCCTCATAGCTGGCCTTCCAAGATTGAACCATGCCTTTGGCTTCGTGAAGTTCCGCTTTCCTTTCGGATCTTGCATGTTTTGTAACGGTCTATCACATAGCTCCTCTTGATCGACTCTAGCCTTAGGATTATCCTTTGACTTCCCCTCTATGCCGAACAATGTGCCAAAAATGGCTTCGGCGATGTTCTTTTCGGTGTGCATCACGTCGATGTTGTGTGGGCAAAGGAGGTCTTTGAAGTAAGGCAGATCCCATAAGCATGTCTTGTGAGTCCAGGCGTGTTCCTTATTATACCCCTTGAAATACCCTGGACGCACTGGATCTGGCTCGAGAGCGTTTAACTGATCTAGGGTTTGTTGGCCTATCAACGCAGGTGGTGCAGAGTGTTTGACAACTCTACCTTTCATGAAGTTCTTCTTGTCTTTCCTGAACTTATGGTGAGGATCCAGAAACGGTCTATGCAAGTCAAAGCAACTATACTTGTGCCCTGCGGTCAGCCAACGAAACTCAAGAGCTCCCTTGCATGTGGGGCACGGGAACCTTCCATGCACACACCAGCCAACGAATAGCGCATACGCCGGCAAGTCATGCGTCGAGTACATGTACCAGGCACGCATTATGAAGTTCTGTTTGCTAAAGGCGTCGTATGTCTTGAACCCATTATCCCAAGCTTCTTGCAATTCGTCCTTAAGCGGCTGCATGTACACATTCATATTCTTCCCCGGATAGTTGGGCCCTGGAATTATCAACGTCAGGAAAATGTTCTTTCTTTGCATAATCTGTCCGGGGGGGAGATTGAGTGGAATGACAAACACGGGCCAACAACTGTATTGGGTTGCCGTCTGACCATACACACTGAACCCATCCGTGCTGACGGCGACTCGAGGATGCCTTGGATCTGCCGTTTTTTCCTTATGTAATGCATCGAAGCGCTTCCACGCTTCACCATCCGATGTGTGCACCATCATCACATTCCCATCTGCATCACGTTCGGTTCTTTTACCCGTTTTGTGCCATGTCATATGTCTGGCCGTCTCTTTGACCATGAAAAGACGTTGAAGTCTTGGTACGATTGGCAAATACCGAAGAACATTAACGGGTATTTTGGTCTGCGTCTTCTCACCCATACCATTGTCTACCACAACATACCTGGATGACTCGCAAATGGGACAATAGTTCAAGTCCTCATACTGGTGCCTAAATAAGACACATCCTTTCTCACAGGCATGTATCTTCTCATAGGGCATCTTAAGAGCACGGAGGATTTTGTCTGACTGGTACAGGTTTGTAGGTAGCACATGGCCTTTGGGTAGAAATCGTCCGAATACTGTCATCATCGCGTCGTAGCATTCTCTACCCAAGTTGAACTGAGCCTTCAAAGCCATGATTTGTGAGATGGCATCCAGCTGACAAAGCTCAGTGTGCTCGTGGAGAGGACGTTTTGAGGACTCCAACATTTCAGTGAAGGCCTTTGCAGATTCCTCCATCTCCTCGTCCGAGTCCCGAGCATCGTCAAAGTCTTGCACCATGTCTTCCATCCCGGTACCATGCTCGTCGGTGCGACGACGAACCACCTCAGGTCTGGCACGTTGGGAGGACTCACCATGAAATGTCCAGACCGTGTAACCAGGCGTAAAACCAAACTTCTGCAGGTGTTTACTCATTTCAAGCTCGTCCCTCTTATTAAAGTTGTCGCACCGGACACAGGGGCACCAGCTTAATCTCTGGCCATTAGCAAATGCGGCTCTAACAAACTCTTTGGTTTTTGTTAACCATTCACCGGTCCAAACTTTCTGACTAGTGTAACCGGTGTACATCCACGCACGATCACTCATATTGACTTCCTACTAGACAGACAATAAATATATACATCATTAAGCAAACCATATCCATTAGTTAATGGAGTTTGTCAGTTCTCTTACGTCCATGCAACCTACATGCTAATAGGTAAAGATAGGTCCTAATCCCACCCGAGTATGTGTAGATTGAGTTCGTTTTCCCATGCTCTGCTCCGAATCCGACGCAAAATTTCGGCAGCACCTCCCCGCTGTTCTCCTGATACACGTCTCGGCAATAAGCAGAGAGGATGTGTACCCGGAGAACAACAGGGAGGCACTGACGAAATTCTGCATCGGATCCGGAGTAGAGCATATAGGAAAACGAACCCAATCTACACATACTCGGGCTGTCCATGGATAACGTTGGACAATTCAAAAGAATCACGATTATAAATATGCAAATGCATGCATATTTATAGATGTAACCCTTTCGAACGGGAGACGCATAGTGGTTACGCATACTGATGACGGACACCTATAGCTAGCTAGTTTCATTGGCACGAAGACCGGAATAGAGCAAATGTAGGGGGGAGGAGGAGATGTCATTTGTGCTCACCAAGGAAAGCAGGGGCGGAGCTCGTCGAACGCACGGGGAGGTCGTCAAACACCACACCCTTGCAGCGACGAAACAACTGCACATTTTAAATCCACCTGATTAACACAAATATATATGATGTTTTGCATAACAAAATCGAAAAATATACGACCTAACTCATAATTCACAAATATATGACCCCGTCGGGGTCGGGGTCGGGGCAGGGTCGGGGTGTGGTGTCAGGGTGTAGGTGTCGATCGGGATGTCAGGATGTCGTATGTCGGGGTCGATCAGGGTGTCAGGGTCAGGGTCAGGGTGAAATTTCATGAGAGAAGACATAAACATCAAGTGAAACAATTAACATTGTACAAAGTTGAAAACTTGCTACTACGACGAGGTAAAGTTCCTTTGCGAAATCTATAGTCTTGAAAGCGATATATAATAGCATCATCATCAACCTTTGCAAATATTTCTCGCTCAGTAATTATTTGGTCAGTAGCAACAACGATAAGCAGTACTGCAGTAGCAAATACTAACATTATAGCAAGCAGATCAAAAAATGTTCAATCTACAAAATTTTAACAACAACAGCAAGGCAGTAGCAGTCAGTGTAGCACAATGCACATGCACATATTATCCTGTCTGTGAGTGAGTGAGTCTGTCCATTACCAATCCGGCTCTTCAGTGCGGCTGCGGCTGCGGTCAGACGGCGTGGCGGACAGGCAGAGTCGCGAGAGACCAGGGCAAGGAGGCCGAGCCCGGAGCAGAGCCGGCGTGCAGAGCATAAGCCGCAGCCCGCAGAGGAGAGCCGGAGAGAGGAGAGCGGCGGAGCGGGCGGCGTCAGTGGCGGAGGCGCGGAGCCGGCGAGCACCGAGGGGGCAGCGCAGTGGAGGAGGGGAGGGGGCGCCGTGTGGAGAGGGGAGGGGGCCACGGTGGTGGAGGGGGGGGGGGCCGATGGAGGGAGGAGGAGGGTGCGCGGTGGAGGAGTGAGGGAGGGATGCGGCGGCGGTGAGTGGATGTTGGTGGCCCGGCTTGGGTGGATTGAGGTTGTGTGCGTGCTCGCGTTCCGGTATTGGTGTGCGCGTTCCGTTGTCTCTTCATGAGTTTTCTGGCGGCCTGGCCCTGCTCTGTGGGTCCTGCTTTTTCTTCTCTTGGCGGTATTTCTTCTTTGTCTTCCTTCGCTTTCTTCTTTCTGTTATTCCATTTTTTTTTCTATCTGGTAGAAGAGAGGAGGAGGGCGCGCGCAGGGGGCCAAATTAACCCCCCGCATTGCCGTCTGTTTTTTTCTCTTGCCGTCTGCTGGCGGACGGCAAAGAATTCTTTGCCGTCTGCCAGCAGACGGCAAAGAATTCTTTGCCTCCGCCAGCGACGGCAAAGAGGATGACCGTTAGACGGCCACCGCCGTGAAACTGTGGGCCCCTCTTACCTCTTTGCCGTCTGCTGGCAGACGGCAAAGAAGTGGCCCGTGTGACCTACCCAGTGCAGTACCCCCGTGGGGTCCACTTTGAACTTTGCCGTCTGCTGGCGGAGGGCAAAGAACTCTTTGCCGTCTGCTGGCGGACGGCAAAGAGCTCGCAGATGGCAAAGACCCTGTTTGCCATCAGCTGGTTCTTTGCCGTCTGCTTTGAGAAGACAGACGGCAAAGAGCCTCTTTGCCATCAGCTGGCAGACGGCAAAGAGCTGGCAGATGGCAAAGACCCAGATTCCAGTAGTGTGTAGGCATGTTCTGATGGCTCTCTCTTGAATAGAGAAGGGGGTGGAGGGGTATATATAGCCTCCACACAAAATCTAACCATTACACACATTTGACCCAACTCGGTCAGACCAAATAGAAGAACTCGGTGAGACCGATCTAGTTCAAAATGTGAACGTTAGGAAATTCGGTGGGACTGACATGATCAACTCGGTGAGACGGCTGTGCTAGGGTTAGGGCAAAACCTCATCTCGGTGTGACCGATTGCATGAACTCGGTGAGATCGATTTCAGCAATGAGCAAACAGAGAGTTGGTCAGGCAAACTCGGTGGGACCGATCGCTCCTTTCGGTAAGACCGAAACATTACGAAAGGGAAACAGAGAGTTTGCATTGCAAACTCGGTGGGACCAATCGCTCATTTCGGTGAGACCGAAATGTTACGAAGGGAAACAGAGAGTTTGCAATCCCATCTCTGTGAGACCAAAATCCCTATCGGTGAGACCGAACTGATTAGTTTTTCTGGCAGTGGCTATGTCAAAGGAACTCGGTGGCGCCAGATAGATCAAATCGGTGGGGCCGAGTTTGACTTTAGATTTAGGACATATATGGATTTGAGAAAGTGGTTGAGGGCTTTGGAGCATATCACTAAGCACTTTGAGCAAGTAGACCATTAAGCAACACCTCATCCCCTTTTAATAGTATTGGCTTTTCCTATGGACTCAATGTGATCTTGGATCACTAAAATAGAAATGTAGAGTCTTGAGCTTTTGCCAATATTTGTCCTTAGCATTTTGATGGTTCCACATCTCTTGTCCATGTGCCATGCCAATCATTGAACTTTCTGAAATATTTAACTTGAAAGGATATTAGTTCAATGAGCTATATGTTGTTATGAATGACCAAAACCACCCGGGGATTAGTTGCACTTTCAATCTCCCCCTTTTTGGTAATTGATGACAACATATAGATCAAAGCTTCGACAAATGATAATATGAATGAAAATACATCATCACTTTGAGAAGTATGTGATAAGCAAGATCTCCCCCTAAATTTGTGTATTATTTAAAAAATTTCTTTTGAATGCAAATGCACAATCAATTAGGATCATGGGTTACTCTTCCATGTCACATACATCTTGGTGGAGCGCTCAAAATGATAGAATGTAAAGCACATGTACTCATCACCAAGGGAAACATGATTGATCATACACAAGTATTATAGATAGCATCATTCAAGCACACATTAAAGCATAATGATCAACCACATGATCATAAGTGTATCTCACACACAAGCACAAATAATGTAGCAACCAAACGAACAAATATCAAGTAGCAAGAGAGGCAAACAAAAGCAAAACACACTCTCTCTCTCTCGAAGCCTAAGATCTATACACTTTCTCCCCCTTTGGCAACAAGTTACCAAAAAGCTCAAAAATGCATAGTGCTATTCGGCACTCTAGGCACGATCTCCGGGAGCTCCTGAAGTAGTCTTCGGGTTGGTGGCTCCGGTGTGCGTAGATGGCATTGAGAGGAGTCCGTCTGCAAAGGCTTCTGCTGATGTCTGAGGAGCTGGAGGAGTTGCAGCTGAAGGTGCAACAGTGGCAGTTGCAACAGGTGCTGAAGCTGTAGCTCTGGAATCCGTGACAACTGGCTCCGCTGTAGACCTCTGTGCTCTTGGCACTCTATGAAATGCATCTGTGGTGACACTTCCTCTCCTGTCCTCTGCCTCTTCTTGAAGTTGCTCAACTGTGGTTTGGATCTCTGTGACCTTCAAGTCTAGATCATAAAATTTTGTTTCAATGATCCTCTCAAGACTTTCTTGGTTTTGAGTCAGGGTGGCTAGCCCTTTCTCAATCCTCATTGTAGACTCAAGCAGATAAGTGAGCTGATCTTGCTTGGTCTTGAGATTCACAGCTGATACATCTGGCATCTTGGAAGTCTTTGCGGCCTTAGCTTGCTCTCGCTTCTCCTGAGCCCCTACAGATGTAGGATGTCATGCATCCATGACAACAACATTGTCCTCAAAGTCTGGCCTCAGGGGAAGGTGTTCTCTGTCCAGTAGACATGTGCCTATTCCCGTCTTGGAATTGATGAGCATCTGAATGTGTGGGGCATATCCACATGACCTTTTCTGATCAGCAGCAGTTCTCTTGATGGTTTCAATAATCAAAGTCATCACCTTGAACTTCTCTGGCACATCAAACATATGCAATAGGTTTATTGAGTGACCTCTGATCATCCTGTCATCTCCTGACTTGGGCAACAAAGTGTACCTCAGTATAGTGTTGATAGTGGGCAGCCCTGACAGCAGATAGTAGATGGATCCAAATCTGTGAGATGCCAAAGCAGCATCTGGAATTTCCTTGTACATGTGAGCCATTGAGTTATGATCTTTCCTGGGCTTGGCATACACATCTGTGTCATCTTCACTTTCTTCAGGGGTATTGATCAACTTGGCCCATTCTGCAATAGATGATTGGTATCTTGTGCCTTCAGTCATCCAGACTATCTTGCCATCCGGATAGAAGTGTGCAGTTGAATAAAATTGCATGACCATCTCATCATTCCATTTAGTCAGCTTCTGACCAACAAACTTGTCAACTTCGTTCATCCTGAAACTCTCATGAACTCCAGGGAAGTAATCTTCATTGTCATCAATGAATTTCCAGTCAACCCATCTCATGTCACTGACTATGGGCTTCTTGTCCAAAGGAACTGTCTCATAGAAGTCTTGCTGCTCCTTGGTGAGAAATCTGTAGTCCACATCTATCCTTCTCCTCATAGCATATGGGTCTATCTGTCTCCACAGTCTGAGACCTGCATCCTTTCTCAACTTCATGTTTTCAGCTATGGGATGATTGTCATCATGATCTGGAATTTTTGGTTTGAGCTTCCTGAGCACTTGCTGCTCCTCATCCTCTTGAACTTCAGGCACTAGGGCCTTGTTCTTTTCAGCAGCTGGTATGTTTCTGGTGGATCTCTTGGATGCTGTAGGCTTTGGGACTTGAGCTTGGGAAGATGGCTTTGGAGTTGTCTTGGGCTTAGATGAATCAGCCCCAGACTTGATTGCATCTCCCATAAGCTTCTGAGACTTTGGTGCTAGCTCAACAGCTTCTTCCTCACCATCTTCATCTGGATCTTTCATCATTGATGATCTACCAATAACTCTGGCCATGGTCTTCTTGACCCTTTCCTTCCTTTTCATGCCTCCAGCAGCCTCTTCTTCTCTTGGTTCAAGAGTGAACTCCATAGTTTCTTGAGTGGAGGCTCTGGCTTTTGACATAGGCACTCTCTTGGCAGGAACTTTGTTCTTCATGCCAGGCTTGATGGCAGCAGCAGTAGCATACTCCTTCTTCACTACCTTCTTCTTTGAGGTGACCTACTCATCAACCACAAAGTCCTCATCTTTAGAATCTGAGGTTCTCTTCTTCCTTTGCCCAGTTGCAGCCTTAGGAAAGTTTCTTGGGGTGCTTCTGCTACCCTCATCGTAACTGTTATTGGAGGGACTAGTGCCCTCACTAAGATTTGCTTGCTCCTCTGACCTGTTCTGGCTGTCACTGTTGTCTGACATGGCTGACACTGACCCTGTGAATAGATAGGTATAGGCAGAGTAGATGAGCATCACAAAGTACTGCTATTTTGGCAAAAAGTTTGACTCAAAAACTTAATTTTAGTTTTCTGCAGAAAGCATTTCGGAGCTACCGATATGACTAACTCGGTGACACCGAAGCAGCTTTAGAGTCTAAACATGCAGTTTCGGCCAGACCAAGACGCAGTTCGGTGACTCCGAGATGCTAGGGTTTCACAGAGAAAGTAAACTCGGTCACACCGATTCGTACACTTCGGTCAGACCGAGTAGTACATGTGCAATGGCCTGGGCCAAATCGGTGAGACCGAATACTTCAAATCGGTCGGTCCGAGATGAGTTCGGCGGAATCCTAACCCTAAGTTTTTGCATCAAAACTAATCTAGAGGAAGTTTTGGTTGGATAGGATGATCTCAATCATGGCTAGAAGCATGGCATTAACCTTTGTGCAAGAATCGGAGTTAAGGAATACACAAAGGGATCGAGTCCGTACCCTAACTTGGTGGCAGACTCGCTACGGCGACAGCGGCGGCGAAGAATCCCGTTGACGGCGGCGAAGACCAGTAGCAGGAGGGTGCTGGCGACGATGACAAAGATCCGGAGACCAAGGGGGTGGCAGAGCTGGGCAGGCACGGTTGGGAGTTTGAAGGAATTTCCAAATTTTAACCCGCGGATATATATACCCAGTCACTGTCGGTGTGACCGAGTGGAACGACTCGGTGGCACCGAGATGCAGAATCGCAAGCGGTTACTGCAACTCGGTGTGACCGAACTGTTCTAATCGGTTGCACCGAGGTGAAAACCTAGATCAACCCAATGATTTCGGTGAGACCAAGATGTATGAATCGGTCAGACCGAAAGCCATTAAGAGGTTTTGGAAGTTTAAGCCCTTGACGGATCGGTGGCTCTGAGTGCTCCTCACCCGGAGGGTCCGAATTCGACTTGATCAAACTTTGTGATGTAGCATGAATAGAGTTTGAGACGAGAAAAGAATAGATAGCTAGAGGGAGTACTTAGGCATTCTTGTCCATCCATTTGGCAAAAAGAAAAACCAATCAATCAAAACAACAAATGGATGTCCTTGAATGGAGAAAATTATGCAACCAACATGCTCACACAATAAGATAGCAAATGAAATATGTGGCAAAGCATGCACAAACACTCTAGCATCTATCAAGCAATTGGCGATGACTAGGTCATCTATATATGAGTGTATTGACTTAGGAGTCAGATGAGAACATTTGATCATAGGTCATACTCATTGTTTAAGCACAAGTGGGGTTACCACTTTTACATAAAGCATTGTTGTGTTCACACCATTAGAGTTGCTTTAGCTCAATTCTTAGAGTAAAGCTCCCCCTAGACGTGATATCCCCCCTAAGAGGGATGAACTAACCTTGGGTTTTGTCGATGATGACTTCATGTAGATGTTGAAGATGTGGATGCTCAATATTGATGTAGATCATTTGGAGCAATCCATTGGACTGAGTTGCACTTTCAATACCTACATGGGTTAGTCCCACAAGGAACACACAAGGATATCCATAGACATAGAGTGAACTACACATATGATGTTGTCCATCAAAGCATTAGGTTACCTTGTCCCTTGTCTTGCCAACAAGAGGGTTTGTGACTCCTTGAACTAGTGCAAGATATGGAAGTTGATTGCACTTGTCCTTGCCAAAATGAATATGAGTGAAGTATGTTGGCGGAGTCACCCTCAAGAACTCTCTAGTTCTTCTTCTTTGGGACCCACATCAACTTGATGGCGATCCTTGGAGTTGTAGTCGTACTTGATGAAGTGGAACTTGAAGTAGTCTTGGGAACCCACTTGACCAAGGCCTTTGGAGCTTCTTCAAATGAATCAATCTCCTCTTGAAGCTTGTCCTTGCCTTTTAGCTTGTGGTCTTGTGGTGGAAGAACATCTTGAGCTTGTGTTCCATCAAAAGAAGTGGGGTCATACTACTCTTGTTGAGGAACAAACTTCATCTTGGGGTATTGATCTTCTTCCCACTCAACTCCATTGGCATTGAACTTGCGTTCAAAACCAACACCTTGATTCTTCCGGTGCCTTCCTTGCTTGCGTACAATCTCCTCAAATTGCTTACTTTCGGCAAGGCTCTTGTAGACACCTTTCTCTATAATTCCCTTCAATATGCTATTTTCTTGCTCAAGTGTAACTTGGCTAAGAGAATCATTAGTGGAATCAAGAGAACTACTAGAAGCAACAATATTGGATTTAGCATGATTATTGTTACTCCTAGAAGAAGAATCTTTCTTGTTCTTGTTGCTAGATTTTACTTATGGCATGTAAGTAGATAAGAGTAAACGCTTGGCAATGTAGGAAGAACTTTTCTTACGAAGATCATCATTGATTGCTTTTAAGAACCCATGCTCTTGCTCTAGATTGAGCTTTTCAAAGCATAGCTTCTCATGAGTCTTTAAAAGCTCTTGATGATCCTCTAAGGTAGTTTCATGAGCTAACTTAAGAGTGTTTAATTATTTAGTTAGACGCTTAATCTCCTTCTTATCATTGTCATTCTTTTCATCTTGATTAGCATGATTAATAGCAATTTCATCATAGTTTTCATCACTAGAGTTATCAACAAGTAAATCATCATCACCTAGCAAATCATCTTCATCACTATTGAAATCAACATACTCGGGGTGTGATACCTTGGGGCCTTTAGCCATGAAGCATCTTCCAATTCCTTCATTTGGTGAGTCAAATATGTCGTAGGAGCTGGATGACACAAGTGCAAGATCGGCAACACCTTCATCTTGAGTATGTTCAGAGTCGGAGTGATAACTTCTCTCGGAGTGGTTGTCCGAGTCGGAACCGGATACCCATTCACCAACATGAGCTTGATGTGTTCATCTTGTGTAGCTCTTTGATGACTTGTCCTTCCTTTCCGAATCCTTGCTTCTGCGAGAGGGTCTTCATTCATAATGATCATCTCTACTCCTTCTCTCTCTTGGAGGTGATTCCTCTCTTTTACTTCTCCTCTTAGGTGAGTCTTCTCTTCTTTTGTAGGGATCTGTACACTTGTTGGAGTAGTGTCCGGGTCTTCCACAATTGTAGCAATTTTGTTCATGACTAGAAGATCTTTTGTCATAGTAGGACCTTGACTTAGAACTTCTCTCTTTGCTTCTACTCTTGTAGAACTTGTTGAAGTTCTTCACCATTAGGCTCAATTCTTCATTGAAGGCTTGTTTCTCACTTGATATTGTGGGGGCATCACATGAAGCTTTGTAAGCACCACTAGACTTGTTGTGAAGCTCTTCCTTATCCTTAAGTGATATCTCATGAGCAACAATTCTACCAATGACTTCCGTTGGCTTGAGATCTTTGTAATTGGGCATCATTTGGATCAAAGTGCACACGGTATCATATTTTCCATCCAAGGCTCTTAGGATCTTCTTGATGATGAATCTATCGGTCATCTCTTCACTTCCTAAGCCGGCAATCTCATTTGTGATGAGTGCAAGCCTAGAATACATTTCAGCGACTCCTTCACCATCCTTCATTCTGAACATGTCAAGTTGACATTGAAGCACATCCAATTTGGATTCCTTGACGGACTCGGTACCTTCGTGCATATCAACCAAAGTATCCCAAATTTCCTTTGCATTCTCAAGGCGGCTGATTTTGTTGAATTCTTCGGGGCACAATCCGTTGAAGAGGATATCGCAAGCTTGAGCGTTGTATTGCAACATCTTCAATTCTTCTGCGGTTGCTTCAAGATTTGGTTCTCTTCCATCTTCTAAGAATTCACCTTGCAAACCAATACCCACAATAGCCCAAACGGCAGGGTTATGTCCAAGAATATGCATTTTCATCTTATGCTTCCTACTAGCAAAATTTGTACCATCAAAGTAAGGACCTCTACGGTGGTAATTTCCCTCGCTAGACGCCATACTCTCCTAGGTTTTGAAACCAAGGCTATGATCACCAAAGCTATGGAAATCAAGGCAATTGGAGACCAAAGCTCTGATACCACTTGTAGGATCGAAAGTAGGTCTAGAGGGGGAGTGATTAGACTACTTGACCAAATAAAAATCTAGCCTTTTTCCCAATTTTAAGTCTTGGCAAATTTTAGCAACTTAGCACAAGTCAAGCAATCAACCTACACATGCAATTCTAAGAGTGTAGCAGCGAAAAGTAAAACATTGCATATGAAGGTAAAGGGAAGGGTTTGGAGAAGGCAAACACATTGTAGACACAGAGATTTTTGGCGTGGTTCCGATAGGTGGTGCTATCGTACGTCCACGTTGATGGAGACTTCAACCCACGAAGGGTAACGGTTGCGCGAGTCCACGGAGGGCTTCACCCAAGAAGGGTCCACGAAGAAGCAACCTTTTCTATCCCACCATGGGCATCGCCCATGAAGGACTTGCCTCACTCGGGTAGATATTCATGAAGTAGGCGATCTCCTTGCCCTTACAAACTCCTTGGTTCAACTCCACAATCTTGTCGGAGGCTCCCAAGTGACACCTAACAAATCTAGGAGACACCACTCTCCAAAAGGTAATAAACGGTGTGTTGATGATGAACTCCTTCCTCTTGTGCTTCAAATGATAGTCTCCCCAACACTCAACTCTCTCTCACAGATTTGGATATGGTGGAAAGATGATTTGAGTGGAAAGCAACTTGGGGAAGGCTAGAGATCAAGATTCTTGTGGTTGGATTGGAATGTCTTGGTCTCAACACATGAGTAGGTGGTTCTCTCTCAGAAAATGAGTAGTGGAAGTGTAGGCACGTTCTGATGGCTCTCTCTTGAATAGAGAAGGGGGTGGAGGGGTATATATAGCCTCCACACAAAATCTAACCGTTACACACATTTGACCCAACTCGGTCAGACCGAATAGAAGAACTCGGTGAGACCGATCTAGTTCAAAATGTGAACGTTAGGAAATTCGGTGGGACCGACATGATCAACTCGGTGAGATGGATGTGCTAGGGTTAGGGCAAAACCTCATCTCGGTGTGACCGATTGCGTGTACTCGGTGAGACCAATTTCAGCAATGAGCAAACAGAGAGTTGGTCAGGCAAACTCGGTGGGACTGATCGCTCCTTTCGGTAAGACCAAAACGTTATGAAAGGGAAACAGAGAGTTTGCATTGCGAACTCGGTGGGACCGATCGCTCATTTTGGTGAGACCGAAACATTACGAAGGGAAACAGAGAGTTTGCAATCCCATCTCGGTGAGACCGAAATCCCTATTGGTGAGACTGAACTGATTAGGGTTTCTGGCAGTGGCTATGTCAAAGGAACTCAGTGGCGCCAGATAGATCAAATCGATGGGGCCGAGTTTGACTTTAGGTTTAGTACATGTATGGATTTGAGAAAGTGGTTGAGGGCTTTGGAGCATATCACTAAGCACTTTGAGCAGGTAGACCATTAAGCAACACCTCATCCCCTTTTAATACTATTGGCTTTTCCTATGGACTCAATGTGATCTTGGATCACTAAAATAGAAATGTAGAGTCTTGAGCTTTTGCCAATATTTTTCCTAAGCATTTTGAGGGGTCCACATCTCTAGTCCATGTGCCATGCCAATCATTGAACTTTCTGAAATATTTAACTTGAAAGGATATTAGTTCAATCAGTTATATGTTGTTATGAATTACCAAAACCACCTGGGGATTAGTTGCACTTTCATAAATCCTGAACGTTCGAGAATTATTAGCGTCCTTAATTAAGTATGTAAAAGGAAAAGTTTGGAAACCTTGTGTATCCGTACGCATTTGTAAGTACGTGCATATAGCACAAACTTAACTATATATCGCAGTACACGTCTCTCTCTATATATGCTTGTAGACTGTACTACTACTATTATGTATACACACACATGCAAATGCACGTTTTGACATTACGATGCGGTTTTTGTAAAAGTAGAAAAACATCACTAGTCAAGCTTGTGAAACAATTCAATGCAAAAGAAATGCAAAAATGCTCGTTTGATTGTTTACTTTAGCTTCCTTCTCTCTGTGGTTATTTCTCTATCGTACTTTGTACGGAGTATCTCACTGGTCGGGAAGGCATGCAAATTCCCATACCGCTTCGTACACCCTGTATCGAATTTTTTGCCTAACAAGTTGTGCCGTGCAATTGGAATTCCAACTTGAGTACTACTACTAGGAGTACTAGGGGCCAGTTCTTTTAGGCTTCTAGATTAGTACTCCCATAACTAGATTAGAAGCCCAAATGAATGAGTGAGGCGGCTTATTTTTTAAGCCACCAAAAGAACTTGCCCCAGGTGTCGCGGGAAACCACAGCCACCTATTTTCCCAAGGGGCCCCTTGCTGGTTCGGCAGGGGGGACGTCGTGTTGCACAAAGAGCAGAAGAACATGGGGCAGCACGACAGAGATCACACGGGCAATTTTACCCAGGTTCGGGCCGCTGCCAGGCGTAAAACCCTACTCCTGCTTTGGTGGATTGATGGTGGAAAAGTGGTGGTGGAGCGTAGTACACTTGCTCGGCAAGCTCACCCTGGGGAGGCAGTGACTATGCTCGTACGAGAGTGGGGGTGTTCAACTTTCCAACCCTTGCTACGGTTGCCATGGCCCTCCTTTTATAGGTTAAGGGGTCACCATAGTGGCAAAACAGTCATTATGCACTGCTAAGATAGCAAACAGTGCTATCATACCTAATTCTGCAGGCTGACAGAGTGCATTAAATGCATCGCTCAACGTCACATCGTTGCTCACCCGGCAAGCCTTGCCGGGCTCGTCTTGCCAGCTCCATGCCTGCTTGCTTGACACGTCACAGGACGTGTGTCATCTGCTGGTATTTCCTATAGAAACAGGTCACCATGTGGCGAATGGCTGCCACTTAGTCACTTTGCGGCTTGACACCGCATTGATCAACGACGTGGGTCGTGGTGAGATGGCTTGGTGATGTGTCTTTGCCCTCGTGAGTCCTGGCAGGCCCTGCCGGGACGTCTTGAATGCTTTCTTCCGGGGAAGCCCTTGTCCTTGCCAGGTTTGCCTGCCCGGCAAGGGAGGCGTTTCTCCTGGTGGTGTCTCGCTTCTCTGTGTTGGTCTTGGCCTTCTTAATCTACCTGCTGGTTCTTCGAAGATCTTGGTCTCTTGTATCTTGACACGACCTTGGTGTTGTAATCTTGTTCTCGTGTCTGTGCACAGTCAGGGCAACAGACCCAGGGTTTGTTACACCGACAGAAGCCCTCGGGCCTGCCCCAATCGCGGTGTCGGACGTCGTCGGGGTAGGTCCTAATAAGTGCACAGGCAGGGGCGCTGAAGAGGCTGATCTCTTGTAGTCTTCTTTGCTTCTTCATTAATCTCGACTCTGGGCCAGTTTCCGGTTTTCCCGCTCGTCGTGTAAAGCCAATCATGGTGGGGCCATCTTTGCAATGGCCCGTGAATGACTTTAACGCACGGGGTAGAAGCTGCCAATTCACTCTTCCCACCACGCCCTTATCCTTAGCCATGTATGCGACATGCATCACGCGGGGTAGGTAACGGAGGTGCGTGGTGCGGGAGAGCATCAAGGCGAGGGCCCGGTCTTCTTGAATTGGCGGAGAGGGGCGGCTCTGCCTATAAAAGGAGGGGCGGAGGGAGAGCTGAGCCACCCATCTCCGGATCCTTTCTTCCCCCGCTTCTACCTTTCGTTGGTCATGTTAAAGAGAAGGGCCCGGGGCCAAGCTCCGGGCTCCAGCTTGCACCTAGAGTTGTTGAGTGTTGGCGTTCAGGGAGTGAGCCTGGTCCATGCTCAGAGAAGGCATCGTGGATGGGCTGCTCGTAGTGCGGGAGATACCCAGCTCTCCCGTTGTGAGGGAACGCTTGCTCCTTTTGCCACGGTCGTCTGCCCATTGGGTAGTGCGGTGTCCAGCCTCGGGTCACCGCCACTCGTGGTCTTGGCGATTGTGTCCTTGGCGTCTCTGGGGCGTGCCCGAGAGGCAGGGCTGGGAATCGTTGGTAAACCCAGCACTGCCCCATCCGGGAGCCGTGGGGATGATGTCGATGAGAGGCGCGCCTTCCTGCCCGCCAAGGCGGGGAGAGGCGTGTCCCGAGCCCCCTGGCCATGTTGGTCGCTCGCCGTCTCTCCGGGGAAGGCGTCGGGCTGGAGTCCTGGCGCTCCCTGAAGGCTGTGGTGACGGAGAGAAAATGAGGGAAGGTGGAGAAGGCGGGTGGTGGGAGGTCAGGTCGGAGTACGATGGCGTGGATGCCTTCGCCTCCGACCGAGGACCTGCCGCCTCGTCTTTCCACTCTTCCCCTCCCTCCCCGGCACTATCATCACCAGCCTCCTTGGGTGATAGCCGGGGAGGGATGTTCCCTTGGTGTCTTCGCCTCCCCTCCAGCAGTCTTCCGGCTGAGCTTTGGTGGATGACTCCATCGGGGCCCAAGCCGGGGCTTCTTGCTGGTCCTGGAGGTGGTGACCAGGGAACGCCGCCCTGCTCGCACGCTCCTCCTCCACGGCCTCGCCACTCCCGGTCTTGTCAGGCTGCGCCAGGTGGGTTGCGACGGGACCGGGATGGGCTCCTGCTTGGGTGCCCTTTCTCGTCTTTTCCTCCTTCAATCGAAGTGCATGGTGGAGGGAAAACAAAAAGTGGAGATTACAGGGCACTTATCTTTTTTCAATCTTAAACTTGCTGGTACTTGCCAAATTTTAGTTCAAATAATGTAATCTCTCGAGTCCATGTCTGTGTTCTGTAAGGTTTGTACTTGTATGACCAGCATATTAACGAAAAAGATGAACCTTGCCGGGAACTCATAAATGTATATGTCCACGCAGAGGTGAAATGCCTCTTTATTTTAAATAAACGAGTTTTCCCCGGCAGGCTATCCTGCCGGTACCCTTTCTTCGTTGCCGGGGAACTGAGCCTACTAGCAAGAAATAGAGGGACCAGCCCCCCGCCAACTCCTTTTCATCAAAGGCCATTATGACCATCCAGGCTGAAGCAACGTTCGAGCCAGGGATGGGAGCACCTAAGTTTCGAAGAGTGGCAGGGTTTTCTTATGCCCAAGCTTTAGCTTACAGAACACTTATGGACAAGAGGTAGAACTTATCTATTTGGTTCGCCGAGGATCGCAGCGTTGGTTCATCTCCCCATCTTCTTGCAGAAACCGAGTTCTCGGCAGGAACTTGCATCTTTATGCAGATGAGAATGATGCAGGATGCGATCCTATCTATATGCATATCCAAATGCTCATGAAATGCTTATGCAAATGCTCTTGGAATGCTTATGCATGCATGCAACTTGGTCGGGGGCCCCCCAGCACTTCGTTTATTTCTCTGGTGCTCAGGGTCATCGCCTGGCTTTGTACAAGGGGTTACATGCAACTGAGGCAAGGCCTGTACAAAAGGGTGGCTGCCGGGCAGGGCCCGACAGCCACGCCTTACGGGTAGAACTTGCGGAAATGCTCAATATTCCATGAGTTTTGCAATCGAATGCCATCTCCGGTCACCAGACGGACTACGCCAGGTCTGGTGACTCGTACTACCCAGTAAGGGCCTTCCCACTTTGGCGTCAACTTGTTTGTACCCTTGGTGGACTGAACGCTCCTAAGGACAAGGTCGCCTTCCTCAAAACACCGGGCATGAACCCTGCGGCTATGATAGCAACGCAGGGCTTGCTGATAGCATGCAGCACGTGTAGCAGCCCGGAGACGGTTCTCCTCGAGTAGCACAGCGTCGTCACGCCGGTGCTGATCTTGCGCTACTTCATCATAGGCAAGCACTCGAGGCGACCCGTAAATGAGTTCCGTGGGGATAACTGCTTCCGCCCCATAGACCAAGGAAAAAGGAGTCTGCTCGGTAGCTCGATTTGGTGTCATTCCGAGGGACCATAGAACTACCTGCAGCTCATCGATCCACCACCTACCGTGCTTCTGCAGCGTATCAAAGGTTCTTGTTTTGAGTCCCCACAGCACTTCAGCGTTCGCCCTCTCAGCTTGCTCGTTGCTTCTGGGATGTGAGACAGAAGCAAACAAGATCTTGCTTCCGAGGGTATGAACATATTGCATGAAGGCACGGCTCGTGAATTGGGTGCTGTTGTCGGTAATGATCCTTGCCGGGATTCCAAAACGACACACCAAATCTTTCAAGAACTTGATAGCTGATTGAGCAGTCACCTTTCTCACGGCAGCAACTTCCGGCCACTTTGTAAACTTGTCGATAGCAACGAACAAGAATTCAAAGCCCCCGATCGCTCGGGGGAAAGGGCCGAGGATATCGAGCCCCCAGACCGAAAATGGCCATGATAAAGGGATTGTCTGAAGAGCTTGGGCAGACAGGTGGATTTTCTTGGAATGGAACTGACAGGCTTCACATTTGGTGACTAGCTCAACCGCATCTTGGAGGGCTGTGGGCCAATAGAATCCTTGTCGGAATGCTTTCCCAACCAGCGCCCTTGATCCAATGTGGGAGCCGCACATGCCTTTGTGTATCTCAGCCAGCAGTTCCTTCCCTTCTTCCCGGCTGATGCACTTCAATTTCACACCGTTGGGCCTCCTTCTGTACAGAGTGTCATCGACAAACTGGTACATACTGGTCCTTCGGGCTACTCTTTCAGCCTCATCTTGGTCATTGGGGGGTTCTCTGGTTTGGAGAAAGTGGACTATGTTCCTTGCCCAAGTTGGAGCCTGGGGCTCGGCAACAAGGACTAGTAGCACCTCCTCAACTGCGGGGGCACATTCCTCGTTCACAGGGACCATGGGTCCGGCTGGAGGGTGCGGTTTGGCAGGTTGTGAGGAGTTGTTTCCGGCATGGTCCCTGCCAGGAGCGGATGGCTCTACCGGGAGAGGCTTACCGGAGTCCAGCTTTCTCCTTTTCCGGGCATTGTTGCTCGGGATACGGAGGGCTGAGTAAGATGGAGAACAAAAGTTCCTGGTTCCACAGGAAGCTTTTGGGCAGCACACTTTGACAGGTGATCAGCTATGATGTTTTCCGCATGAGGTATGTGCTCTGTTTGCAACCCGTCAAAGCACTCCTCCAATCTTCTCACTTCCTCAATGTATGCCTCCATCAATGGACTTTGGTAATCCTTGTTGACTTGTCTCACCACAAGCTGTGAGTCTCCTCGAATGAGCAACTTCTTGATTCCCAATTCTGTGGCAATCCTAAGCCCGGCAATGAGCCCTTCATACTCTGCTGTATTGTTGGTTGCCTCTTCCTGGGCAAAATGCATCTGGATGACGTACTTCAAGTGTTCCCCGGAGGGAGCCACGAGAAGCACGCCAGCACCTGCACCGTGTAGGGAAAAAGCACCATCAAAATACATCATCCATTCTTGGGGCGCCTCCTTGCCAAGGATAACTGTTTCTGGCACTTCCTCGTCAGGGGTTGGCGTCCATTCTGCAATAAACTCTGCCAATGCCCTGCTCTGGATTGTTGATGTGCTCTCAAACTTCAAATCAAAACTGGATAACTCCAAAGCCCACTCCACTATTCTGCCAGTAGCCTCAGGGTTCCGGAGTATCCTTTGCAACGGGAAGCGAGTGACAACCGTGATCTCATGGGCTTGGAAGTAGTGGCGCAGTTTCCTTGATGCCATGATGAGGCCAAAGATCAACTTTTGCACGCCAGAGTACCTCGATCTAGCCCCCTGTAGCAGGGAACTGACGAAGTACACTGGGCACTGCACCACTTTCTTCCTTACCGTGTCCTTGGGTTGTCTTCGCTGCCGTGCTTATCTCTGTCCTGATCCCTATCTGACTCTGCCGGTCTTTGCTCACTCTCTGTTTCATCCACTTCCCGCTGTGCCACCAAGGCTGCATTAACCACTTGATTGGTTGCCGCCAAGTATAACAGCAACGGCTCTTGCGGTTTGTGAGCAACCAAGGTGGGCACAGAAGATAGGTAGGCCTTCAACTGTTGGAAAGCCACATCTGCTTCTGGGGTCCACTTCATGGGCCCTGCCTTCTTTAAGATTTTAAAGAACGGCAAGGCGCGCTCGGCAGACTTGGAGATGAATCTGCTTAGCGCGGCAACGCACCCTGTCAGATGCCTTACATCTTTGACCGTCCTTGGTGCTTGGATCTACTCGATGGCTTGGATCTTATCGGGGTTGGCTTCGATCCCCTGATGGGAAACAAAGTACCCGAGCAGCTTGCCGGAGGGAACACCAAATACACACTTCTCCAGGTTGAGCTTCAAGTTGATCTTGCGCAAATTGGCAAATGTCTCCTCCAAATCCTGGATACGGGTTGATCTGTCCTTGGTTTTGACCACAATATCATCCATATAAGCCTCAATGTTTCTGTGCAGCTGTGGCCCAAAACCAATCTGGACTGCCCTTGCAAAAGTAGACCCGGCACTCTTTAATCCGAAAGGCATGATGATAAAACAGTACGTACCACACGGGGTGATGAACGAGGTCTTCTCTTCATCTTCGTTGGACATGAAGATTTGATGGTACCCAGAATATGCATCCAAAAAGGAGAGCAAATCGCAGCCTGAAGTGGAGTCCACAATCTGGTCAATGCGCGGCAGGGGAAATGGGTCTTTCGGGCAAGCCTTGTTGAGATCTGTGAAGTCTATGCAAAGTCTCCATTTCCCATTGGCCTTCCGGACAACCACTGGATTTGCTAACCACGTTGGATGCAGCACTCCTCTGACCAAACCAGCTGCCTCAAGTTTCTTGATCTCCTCTGTAATGAACTGCTGCCTCTCCAAGGCCTACTTCCGGACTTTCTGCTAGACAGGTCGGGCATGTGGGCAGACAGCAAGGTGGTGCTCGATTACCTCCCTGGGAACACCAGGGATATCAGATGGTTGCCAGGCAAACACATCGATATTTGCTCGCAGGAAGGCAACGAGCGCGCTTTCCTATTTGTCATCGAGGGTGGCGCTGATGGTGAAAGTACCATCAACGCCAGCCAGCCCTGTTGGGACCTTCTTCACTTGTGGAGCAGCAACCTTGGATCTCTTGCTGTTGGAACTCTCCGACAAGTCATCAACAGGCGCGACGCACTCCGGAGAGGCGCGCTTCCCGAATTCCTTGCCGGAGCCCTTACTATCCTTCTTCTTCCCTCTGTTCTCCTTGGCGGGAATTGCCGCTGCCTCTGCCGCGACTGCATCCCGGTACATCTTGTCCACACAAATGATTGCGTATTTCTCATCTGATGGGACAGAAATGACCCCAACTAGCCCTGGCATCTTCAAGACGTTGTAGGCATAGTGGGATGCCGCCATGAACTTAGCCAAGGCTGGGCATCCAAGGATTCCATTGTATGGCAAGGGGAGGTCAACCACATCAAACACAATCTTTTCAGTCTGGTAGTTCAGCTCTCCCCCAAACATCACAGGCAACGTGATCTTTCCCTTAGGATGACTCCTGCCGGGATTAACTCCTTGAAATGTGCCATTGACTTTTAACTCATCCTCTGCTATCTGAAGCTTGCTGATAACCTTTAGGGAAATCAGATTCAACCCGGCCCCGCCATCCATCAACATCTTCGTGACCTTGAGGTTGCGGATCATTGGAGAGACCAACAACGGCAAACACCCTACAGCGGTGGTGCGGTCAGGATGATCCTCTTCGTAAAAAATGATGGGCGTGCGTGACCATTTGAGTGGTTTTCGGGCCCCTGGCACTGGTTCCACGACATTAACCTCACGCGCCCACCGCTTGAGTTGGCAGTGAGAGGCGTGTAGGTATGCACCCCCGTTAATGCACAGGGCGTTAGTGGCCTTCTGGAACTCCTGCTCACTGGTTTCCTCTTCATCCCCTTCATCACTCTCATCACCGCAGGCTTCCTTCTCTCGATCCCTGGCGGGTTTCCCTTTGTTCTGAAGAGGTCCGCCAGGGCGATTTACTTCACCGCCACGTCCCTTAGCGCCAGCAACATTCTGTCCCTTTTCCTTGTCACGCTTCTCATATTCTGCTTTCTGTCTCTTGACAAGCTGCTCAACCTGATAACACTCTTGAAGGTCGTGGCCCTTGGTCCGATGGATCTTGCAGTACGGTCCATCACCTTTCCCGGCCTTTTCGGCGGCCGCGGCCTCCCGGCAGTCAGAGCACACGGTAGCTTCCTTGCCGGGGGTTTTGGCCTTAACCTTCTTGCCGATACTAGGGATACCCGACCCTTCAACAGACATTATCGCCTTATCCTTGCGCTTCTTATTGCGCTTCTTGCTCTTCTTCTGACCGGTGGACTCGTCATCATCCTCTGAATCAACATTAATGCAATCCTCCTCTTCGGGCAGTTTTCTTCCCTCTTCCATCTGAGCACACTTATCCACCAATGTGTAAAGTTCCTTCACAGTCTTGGGCAACCATACATTCATCTTGGAACGAATCTTCCGGTTGCGCACATTGGACTGGAAGGCGGCTATCACAGCTGCTGGATGGATATTCGGGATGTTTCTGTGGACTCTGCTAAATCTCTGCAAATACTTTCGGAGAGTCTCTCCTTCTTTCTGCTGAAGAAGCTGCAGATTGCTGGGCCGACCTGGTTCTTGATGGCTGCCAGTGAAGGCGCCAATGAACTCATGGCACAAATCAGCCCATGACGAAATGGAGTTCTCTGGCAGGTGCATCAGCCAAGACCTCACATTGGACTTGAGAGCCAAAGGGAAGTAGTTGACGAATACCTTCTCATCTCTTCCCCCGGCAGCTTGAATAGCGATGGTGTAGATGCTCAGAAACTCTGCTGGGTTCAGCCTCCCATCGTACTTCTCGGGTATCTCTGGCTTGAACGTGCGAACGGACGGCCAACGGACTTGCCGCAGCTCATGAGTAAAGGCAGGGCACCCAACCTCGAAAGGTAGGTACCCGCCAGTATCGAGTGCAGGCTCATCGACGTCAGGACCGTCACACCCATTGGCCCGGCGGTGGGCCTCGCGGCGTTGCTCAACGACAACGCGCGCGTCTCCCCTCCGCCTGTCCTCCGGGGCACGCTACCGGCCTGGACACGCTCGAGGGTCAGAAGAGGCCGTCGAGATGCCATCAGGTTCTTGATTCCGCTGCGCCCGCGCTAGCTGCCGTGGCGGGGATTGTACCATGGGGGTGGCCTCTTCCGTACGACCAGCAGCACGGGCCGTTTTCGTCGCTTGGGGAGGCCGTGGCAGGCCAGCTCACTGCGAGCCCCCAGCCTCGGCGAAGCCGAGCAGGCTCTGGATGGTGGCATGCCATTCATCCATCTGCTCGGCCGCTAGCGGAAACCGCAGCATCAGTTGAGCCCGCGCCATGGCCTCTGTAGCAGTACTTTGTATGGGCGATGATGACGCAGATCGCGCCGTCGCTCGGCTCCTGACGGGGCCAGCAGCGACCGTATCATGTCCCCGCTGTTGCAGGGCGGCCACCTGGATGGCATGGTGGCGCGGTGATGGCGCTTGAGGGTCAGTAGCTCCACTAGGCGCAGCAGCCTGGTCGACTCGTCCCGGGGGAGGTGCATGCGGCTATGCCCGTCGGCGAGGGGAAGGAGTGTGGATGGAGCAGCCCCTTCACCCGTACCTCACGGAGCGTGGCCATCGGGGTGTTGCTGATGTTGCTCTCCTCTGGCATCTCCTGCTCCCGCTTCAACCACAGGGGAAGTGGTGACGGTGCCGCCTGCCCCGACCACAGCCCCAGCGGCGTCCACACTCTCGTGCGCCTCCGCGTCCCCCGCAGCACTGGTGGCTGCGGGCGGCGGCGCCTTCAATGTGGATGGGTGAGCAGCAGCACCGGGCTTCTTCTTGGGCGCCATTGCCGACGGCGCCGTCGAAGACGAAGATGGTGATGAAGATGATGCGCTGCACACACTTTCAGGTTCGCGCAAGCGATCCCCCTACCTGGCGCGCCAAAGATGTCGCGGGAAACCACGGCCACCTATGGGGCCAAGGGGCCCCTTGTTGGTTTGACAGGGGGACGTCGCGTTGCACAAAAAGTAGAAGAACGTGGGGCAGCATGACAGAGATCACACGGGCAAGTTTACCCAGGTTCGGGCCACCGCGAGGCGTAAAACCCTACTCCTGCTTTGGAGGATTGATGGTGGAAAAGTGGTGGTGGAGCGTAGCACACTTGCCCGGCAAGCTCCCCCTGGGGAGGTAGTGACTACGCGCGTACGAGCGTGGGGGTGTTCAACTTTCCAACCCTTCCTACAGTTGCCATGGGCCTCCTTTTATAGGTTAAGGGGTCACCACAGTGGCAAAACAGTCATTATGCACTGATAAGATAGCAAATAGTGCTATCATACCTAATTCTGCAGGCTGACAGAGTGCATTAAATGCACCGCTCAACGTCACATCGTTGCTCGCCCGGCAAGCCTTACAGGGCTCGTCTTGCCAGCTCCATGCCTACTTGCTTGACACGTCGCAGGACGGGTGTCATCTGTGGGTATTTCCTGTAGAAAGAGGCCGCCATGTGGCGAATGGCTGCCACTTAGTCACTTTGTGGCTTGACACCGCATTGATCAACGACGTGGGTCGTGGAGAGATGGCTTGGTGAGGTGTATTTTCCCTCGTGAGTCCCGGTAGGCCCTGTCGGGACATCTTGAATGCTTTCTTCCAGGGGAGCCCTTGTCCTTGCTAGGTTCGCCTGCCCGGCAAGGGAGGCTTTTCTCCTGGTGGTGTCTCGCTTCTCTGTCTTGGTCTTGGCCTTCTTAATCTTCCTGCTGGTTCTTCAAAGATCTTGGTCTCTTGTATCTTGACACGGCCTTGGTGTTGTAATCTTGTTCTCGTGCCTGTGCACAGTCAGGGCAACAGACCCAGGGTTTGTTGCACCGACACCAGGAGTAGTAGCGAGGGATACTAGGAGTAGTAGCTAGGGATCGAGTGTGCGAGATGAACCGGACAAAGTAAATGCAGAGAGATGAAATGCAAAAAAGACAGAGGGATGTGATGGCTGCTTGTCCGTTTATTTTACCAGGCCAATTATTACTGGAAGTGGTGGGGTTTTGTGATATGACGGCTTTACTGCCGCGCCACGAGCGGGGTGAGACTCCCGTGCAGCGCCGCCCTCTACACTAGTACTACCTCTATCGTGGTTTATTAGTCCCCCATGTAATTTGACTGAAGATTTAACTGACAAAATGTTAGTTCATGTCACCAAAAACTATATCGTTGGATTCGTATTTGACCACAGTTTTCAATGATATAATTTTTGATGACATGCATAAGCATTTATCATACTATATATAATGTTAGTTAAATTTATTGTCATACTATATATAGTAAGGTGCCCGTGCATTGCACGGAATAGTGAAATGCATTGATCGGGGAGTTGTTTATTTTGACAAAGTATGTGGGGGCCATCTCATGTGTAATGAGTATCGATAGGTTTCTTCGGATATTATTTCTTCTCTAGAGCTCACAAGCATCCGGGTGAATAGTAAATGTAGGCTAAATAGATAAAAAAGTATCTTTTACAAACAAAAGCGTTCAACTGTTCAACTTGCATCCAAAACTTTTGAAGAAATAACACTTATTGTGCTTTGCAAGAAATGATCTTTAAGAATTATTTTTTGAGTATCGATTTTGTTTATTTTTTCTAGACCGCCATGAATGTAAATCAGGATGACTTGGAAGCGGGCAGAGGAGGTGTAAGAAATGGTTCATCATAAGTCTTTCATCATTACTGTAGTAAAAATTCTCAATTAATCTCATAAATGGCAAGGGAGAACTCTAATGGAGCAAAAGCATACATGTAAGATTCTAGACTAAACCATAAATGGATACACTTTTATTCAAGCGCGATACTCTAATAGAGGAAGATCATGCATGGAAGGTTCTATACTATATAAATAAGAAGTGTCCACATGCTTAGACAACGGCTTACATTGAGCGAAGACTAATGATGAACAGTTAACTTGGTAATGCATATGCCCAGGTGAACCTCCTTGGAGTCCCCGTGCATCATCTTGGGGGGAAGATGATACCAGGCCTCTTCCATGTCCACATTGCCGGGAATGGAGCAGCTCGGCATAGTCCCATTCAGCGTGATGGAGGCGCCGAGGTCGCCCTTGTACGCCGGAGGGGCAGTAACAGTGAGCATGCACCAGTACAGCGGCCTCGTGTCAGCATCAGCGGCGTTGCCCCTGACGCACACTACAGAGACAGGGCGGTAGCCTGCGCGGGCCTTGCCGGTGCCCACGGCCAAGAGGAAGACGCTGCCGTCCTCCTCCGCGACTAGTAGGTGGCAGTGATCCTCCAGCGACTCCAGCACGGCGAATGGGTAGCACGTCTCGTACTTGATGTTCACCGCGGGCCTGTAGTGATTGCCGGACGGTGCCCTGAGGTGATGTAGGAGGCTCGTCGGCGAGCCCTTAAACGGCGGCGTGCACTCATAGCAGTAGCATGGCGCATGCGCGCATCTGGAACTATGCTCCGCCAACGAGTGCTGGTCGACGTACCTCTCATAGCCGAAACTCTTGTAGACGCAGGGCACCTTGCAGGCATCGACCAGTCCGTCCATGAAACGGGAGTGGTTGTAGGGGACGTTGTGCCCGCCGCATGGAGCGCAGGAGTAGCACACGAAGCAGTAGATGGTGTACTTACTAGTACTCCCTCCGTTTCTTTTACTAGTCTCTACTCTCTACTCTCTATCTCTACTGTCTACTCTTATAAAAAACCGAGTTGGTGATGATGGTGTGCCTGCCATCTTGCAATATAGACCATCCGATCTATATCTTATGGATAGAAAGCATACTATGGCAATTTTCCAAAAGGATACCCACACCTCTCTCGTTCACCCTTATCTCCCAGAACTTCACTGTTGAGTAATTAAAAAAGGAAGCCTCTGGAACAATTTGGCATGGTGGCCGCTGTCGGCATCGTCCATCCCCATGCCTCCGCTAAGTCCGACCACCAATCACCACCGCGCCCCACTCCTCCTCACCTTATCTCTCATCTTTCTCGAGATATCATTTTTTTTATGAAATTCTCGAGATACCATTTTTTCGATGAAATTCTCGAGATATCATTAGTTTTTACACAAGGGATTACTCCTGCATGGGTCAATCAAAATAGGTGTTTTGTAAAAAAATGCATCTTGATGTTCCATGCAATGCACGGGCATCTTGCTAGTTTGCATATAATTCCAAACACCACGTAGACACGTTCTCTGACCATTTTCCAACTATGTTAGTATCATTGTTAGTGGTCAGCCGGTGCAAGTTCTAGCCTCGGGTGTTTTATCCTTTTTTTAGTAATGAAATCTGGCGATTGTTCGCCACGAGCCCAATCCTGGCGAATCCCACATAACCGTCAAATTTGCACCTGACGGTGGCCTGTTTTTAAGCCATAGTATTTGACAAAACCGCCACCCTTGCACACGTACTGTAACTGTGTCACCGGCGTTTGCAACTGCCATGTCTCCCAGTGAACGTTTGCTGGGGATTGGAGTTAGCACTGATGGCAGTGTCGGTGTTCTGGGAACCAGGGTACCCAGACTTGCCTGCCTGCGGCCCACGGCGTGGCTGCCACGACGGCCTGGTACAACCCATCTCCAAGACCACCAAGACAAGACCCTCGTGAGGGACCAGTCCTCGTGAGGCGGACGACACCAAGACCTCCTGAGGAAGCGGCCTCCCCAGGCGGCCTCCCAAGGAGCGGAGATTTCTATGCAGGTACCCCACCTCACGAGGCTGCGATGACGTGAGCCATGATGACCAAGGCCAGGCGGGCGCCAGCGGGCGCAGAGGAGGCAGTTTCCTCTTTGGTGCTAAGGAGGCAAGGACAGGTGTGGGTTCCCGAGGAATAACCCAAAGGTTTCCATTCCTGTGCTACAAGATCAAGACCACATGCTCGGCAAGGCAGAGGTCATCATTGAGCCCACTGCTGCGTCACGACCAGAAGCTTTGCAGGATAAGACCACCTTTTGTCAGGATAGGATGTACTACTTGTCCCCTTTCAAATTGGCCGTTGTGGTATCCCTTCCCGCCTATGTTTTGGGGGAGAGGACCAAGGCCACTATAAATATAGGTTAGCCACCGCCATAGAAGAGGTCGACTCATTCTCACCCCCGAGCCATCGCGAGGTTGTTCATCCTCTGTACTATTTCATCCTCAGCCCCTCGTGAGGCCAATCCACCACAAAACAGGAGTAGGGTTTTACAACGCAAGGTGGCCCGAACCTGGTTAAACTGCTGTGTTCATCTTCTGCCTTGTTCACGCAAGTCCGGCTAGGCTGGGTTGTGGGGCGACAAGTTGGCAGGCTTGAGAGGTTGAGAACTTCGCACACGCCCCAGAGTTCGAACCTTCTTGGGTCTGCGGAGCCCTGAATCCGACATTTGGCATGTCAGGTAGGTGCGTGTCGATGCTCTGCCTCTCCATCGACCGTGCTCCACCCGCACTTTGTGGTTCCCATGGCAGGCGTCGCCCCACCCGCCTTGCTGTCGGGCGCCTACGGAGGTCATGCGGGCCACCGGGCCTTTACCCCCAGCTTGCGGCGGGTGTAGTGGCCCGCGAAGTTCAGGTCGGCATTGCCCCCACGATACGATGGCGTTGCGGACCGTGAAGGGTTCCTTCGGTCATACGTGCAGGCCATCGAGACGGCGGGCGGCGACGACAAGGCCATGGCAAACTGGTCCCCCCTCGCCCTCGCGGAGGCTCCTCGATCCTGGCTCCGCGGCCTCCCGCGCTCCTCGATCTCCTCTTGGGAGGAATTCTTCAACCAGTTTGTCACACGCTTCGCGGTCCTAGCGCCCCACGCGTTCACGTGCATCATCGGCGGATCGTAGGCGCCAGCGTCAGGGCGCCACATCAAGCAGCTTCTTCGTCAGCAAGGTACCGCCCGGCCGCAGCGCGTGGCGGCGCGAGGCCGCGCCGGGCCTGAGATCACCATCACCTTCGATTCAAGATACCACCCCAAGGCCACGGCCGCGGCGGGTGCTCTCCCCATGCTGTGTACTCCCACCATCAGCAACGTCATGGTGACCAAGACCCTCATCGACGGAGGCACCGGCCTAAACGTCCTCTCGATGGAAACCTTCGATTTGCTTCAAGTACCATATGATCAGCTACTCGCCACCCGGCCTTTCTCGGGGGTGGTCAAGGGCGTGGCCACTCCCATGGGGCAGATACGCCTCACCGTCACCTTCGGCACGCGCGACAACTACCGCACCGAGCTCATCGACTTTGACGTCGCCCATATAGGCCTCCCGTACAACGCCATCCTGGGGTATCCGGCCCTCTCTAAGTTCATGGCGGCTACCCATCCGGGGTACAACGTCGTCAAGATGCCGGGCAGCAACGGCATCATCACGGTGGTAGGGGATAGGAAGGATGCAGTCCGGGCCCTCGAGCTTGTCTACATGGCTACGGTCGCTTCGCGCCCTACTGCCTCAGATGCAGCGGTGGCTCAGGAGGCCGTGCCCACGAAGAAAAAATAGCTGTTCTCTCAGGACCGGGCCGAGACGAAGCAGGTGCCTATCGACACCAGGGGCTCGGGCCCCACCTTCACCATTGGTGCGGGCCTTCCTCTGGATCAGGAGGAGGCACTGGTGGCATTCTTGAGGGCCAACAAAGACGTGTTTGCGTGGGAAACGTCAGACCTGGTCGGTGTCCCGAGGGAGGTGATTGAGCATCACCTGATGGTGTGCCCTGGCGCACGCCCGGTGAAGCAAAAAGCGCGGCGCCAGGCACAGGAGAAGCAGGCGTTCATCGTCCAGGAGGTCGGCAAGCTCCAAGAGGCCGGCGTCATCCGGGAGGTGCGGCACCCGGACTGGTTGGCGAATCCTGTGATTGTCCCCAAGAAAGGCGGGAAGGAGCGCATGTGCGTCGACTTCACCATCCTCAATAAGGCCTGCCCTCAGGATCCTTTCTCGCTCCCATGTATCGACCAGATTGTGGACTCCACCGATGAGTGCGACTTGCTATGCTTCTTGGATGCCTTCTCCGGATATCATCAAATCAAGATGGCAGTGGAGGACGTCAAGAAGACAGCCTTCATCTCGCAGTCCAGTGTGTACTGCTACACTTGCATGCCCTTCGGGCTGCGGAACGCTGGCGCCACTTTCCAGCGACTCATGCACATAGTGCTTGGGCCGCAGTTGGGGAGGAACGCGGAGGCATACGTCGGTGACATCATGGTCAAGTCGCGGGAAGCAAGGACCCTGATCAAAGACCTGGAAGAAACGTTCGCTAACCTATGCAGCATAAACCTGAAGCTCAATCCAGAGAAGTGTGTGTTCGGGGTCCCGTCCGGCAAGCTGCTGGGTTTCCTGGTGTCGCACAGAGGGATAGAAGCCAACCCTGAGAAGGTCAAGGCAATAGAGCGGATGAGCCTGCCTCAGACCCTCAAGGAGATGCAGAAGCTCGCACGGTGCGTAACCTCTTTGGGGCGCTTCATCTCCAAGCTTGGTGAGGACGCCCTCCCTTTCCTCAAGCTGATGAAGAAGGGCCCATTCGAGTGGACCCCGGAAGTTGAGGCGGCCTTCGAAGACCTCAAGCGGTACCTCATGAGCCCAGTTGTCATGGTGGCGCACCGCCCGCATGAGCCTCTGGTGCGCTACTTAGCGGCCACTCCCCACTCGGCTAGTGCGGCGCTCATGGCGGTTAGAGAGGGGCCTGCTGGCGTAGGCCCGAGGCAGAGCGGCCAGCAGGAAGCCGTGCAACCTTCGCTGTCCCAGGGTGATACTCCTGAGGACCCCGCTGCTTCATCGACCCCCAGGCCTCACGAGTCCCTCGCGCCCCCGATGGAGCAAGGCGCCCCCGACTCCTCACCACTCGTCGAGCACCCGGTGTACTTCGTCAGCACGGTGCTGCGTGATGCACGCGCGCGCTACCCCATGCCGCAGAAGCTCCTGGTCGCACTCCTCATCGCCTCTAGGAAGCTGCGCCACTATTTCCAAGGCCACCCCATCAAGGTCGTCTCCGCATACCACCTGGAGAAGGTGCTCAGCCCCAACACTGCGTGGAGGGTTGCGGAGTGGAATATCGTGCTGCAGGCCTTCCAGCTGGAGTTCAGCATGACCAGGGTCATCAAGGGGGTGGCCCTGGCTGACTTCGTGGCAGAGTGGACCGACACCCCTGATCGGGGACTGGATGAGGGCCAATCCCTCACGCCCGGCGATGAAGCACCCGATGGATGGGTCATGCACTTCGACGGTGCCTTTATGCGGAAGGGCGCGGGGGCTGGAGTCGTGCTCATCTCGCTGACCAAGGACAAGCTGTACTACACCGTGCAACTCTGCTTCCAGTGCGGTGAGAAGGTCTCCAAAAACATCGTAGAGTATGAGGGCTTGATTGCCGGCCTCAGGGCCGCGGCTGGCCTGGGAATCAAACGCCTTACCATCAAGGGCGACTCCCAACTCCTCGTCAACTTCTCCAACAAAGAGTATAAGCCAAAGATGAACACATGGAAGCTTACTTGGAGGAGGTAAGTAAGATTGAAAAATGCTTCCTGGGCTTGGAGTTGCAGCATATCCCGCGGGGCGCGAACAAGGAAGCCGACGACATCGCCAAGACGGCATCCCGCTGTGAGCCCCAGAGGCCTGGCATCTTCGAAGAAAGGCTTCACAAGCCATCCACGGCTCCCCCGGCCGCAGGTTCGACATTGCTCAGGGAGGAGCTATTGCCAGCCCCGACCTCAGGAGCCCCGGCCTCAGGAGCTCGTTTACTCCTGGCACTGGAACCTTAGGCAAGCTACTGGACCGAGGAGTTCAAGGCGTACCTCACCCGTGGCACCCTGCCGGAGAAAGAGGAGGATGTAGAGCGTGTGGTCCGCCAGGCCACTGCTTATTGCTTGCAGGATGGCGAGTTGTACTGGCGATGCCCCAACGATGTCTCGCTGCGGTGCATATCCAGCGAGCAAGGGCGCGAGTTGCTGGCTGATGTCCATGGCGGGGACTGCGGGCACCACTCCTCCTCACGCACCCTCGTGGGCAAGGTGTTCCGTAGCGGCTTCTACTGGCCCATGGCGCTCAACGACTCCACTGAGCTGGTGCGGTCCTGCGAGGCCTGCCAGTTCCACGCCAAGCAGATTCATCAGCCCGCGTAAGGTCTCTAGAACATTCCGCTCTCGTGGCCATTCGCGGCCTGGGGGCTGGATATCCTGGGCCCGTTCCCTCGGGCGGCCAGGGGATATCACTACCTCTACGTTGCCATTGACAAGTTCACCAAGTGGGCGGAGGTGCAGCCCATGCGCACCATCCCTGCTGGCTCAGCCGTCAAGTTCATCAAGGGCCTCGTGAGCCGTTTTGGGGTCCCCAACCGTATCATTACTGACAATGGCTCCCAGTTCACAAGCAATCTCTTCAGGACATATTGTGCTAACCTTGGAACGTATATATGCTACGCTTCGATGGCACACCCACGGAGCAACGACCAAGCCGAACGCGCTAACACGGAGGTCCTGAGGGGCCTCAAGACAAGGAGCTTCAAGAAGAAACTCGAGGCCTGCGGCAAGGGTTGGCTCGGTGAGCTTCAGTCCGTGTTGTGGTCCATCCGCACCACCGCGAGTAAGCCCACTGGCGGGACCCTGTTCTTCCTTGTCTACGAGGTAGAGGCGGTCCTCCCACACGAGGTCAGGCATCGCTCGACACGGGTCTTGGTGTTTGACGAGGCACGCCAGGATGCCTCGCGGGGGATAGATCTCATGCTTGGGGAGGAGGCCCGCCACCAAGCCTCGCTCTGTGCCGTGAGGTACCAGCAGGCGCTGCGGCGGTACCACTACCGCAGTGTCCGCTCTAGGACCCTCGAGGTGGGTTACCTCGTCCTGAGGTGGGTGCTCTCTAGGGAGGGGATCCACAAGCTCTCGCCTATGTGGGAGGGCCTGTTCAGGGTCGCTCGCGTCTCTAGGCCTGGAGCCGCGTGCCTGGAGACGCAGGTCAGGGTCCCCATCCAGAATGCCTGGAACATCCAGCATCTCCGGAAGTTCTACCCGTGACACTCTCACATAATAATAAGTGGGGTTGTACACGCCCCGGAGTCTCCTGAGCGCCGCCCTGGGGCCTCACGGGGGCTCCCACCCACGCCCAAGTGGAAGCCACATGCTCCGTGCTGGCGGACGACACGGTCTTTCAACGACTATGCCCACGCCTAGTGGAAGCCCCATGCTCCGCGCTGGCGGGAAGACTAGAAGACTAGTGTAGGCACCGGACGCAGCTTTTCTCTTGCTTGCTTTTTGTAGCCAATTTGCCACTTCTTGGAATGAAATTCGAAGTTCTTGCATCTTTATTTGAAAGGGGTGGGAATTTTTCTCCTTGCAGCGTTTGCTCTCATGAGTCTTGCTTTGAGGTAAGTGGCAGTTGCCCATCGCTCCCTCCCGCGCGTCTCGCGAGCGGGGGCTGGACATGGTGTGTACGCTTGGGGCCCGCCCACGAACACACCTTGCCAAGATCTTGGCATCTTGATCCTCACGCGATGCTCTCAAGCAAGCCAACGTGCATGTATGTCCTCCTGAGCCCTCGTCTCCTAGCCTCGCCGGGCATCGCGATCCGGCGTACCAGTGGCAATCGGTCCTCGCGTGGGGTGCGGCGCCCTATGAAGCATCTTCGGAGGCCCCGCGTCCTCATGAACCCCTTGGGGCCTCACGGCCATTGGGCGCCTCCTGAGGCCCGAGAGACTTCTGATCCTCAAGAAAGAAGCCCCCAGCAAGACCTCTTAACCGCTCCGGTGCCCCAGCCGCACCGTTACGGGAATGAGAGGCACGCAGGAGTCTGCCATAAGTACACCAAGCTAAGTTATCCTAAACACGATCAAGCAGGAACCCGTCGATTGATATCAACACAAATGCTACTATACGGAATAAAAACGTTAACATAATGGCGCAAGCGCCATGGTCCATTACACGCCCCGTCAGGGCCCTCTGTGTTTCTTGATGCAGGAAAATGAAAAAGTAAAAGGCGGCCTCGCGGCCACTGCAACCCCTGAGGCTTGGCTCCAGTGACGCCGGCGCTTAGTCGAAGTCCTCTTCCTGCTTCACCGGAGTGGGTGGCGAGACGGCTCGACGTCCTCCCAAGCAGAAGCACGGTGACGCGGTGGGTCACCACTCTCCCTGGTCCGAGTGCGGTGACATGGTGGCTCATCGTGGTCATTGTCGCTCGCGCTTTCCCCAGAGGGAGAGCCACCGCTGCTGGAGGCGCCACGGCCGTCGCCAAGGGCGAGTTCACCGCCGAGGATGCCGGCGCCCCTTTGGCCGTCCGTCGTCGGAGGGGTGGATGTCGTGTTTGTCGTCGTCCTCTGGGCAGCACCCCAGATGCCTGCCATCCTCCCTGAAGATCCTGATGTAGAGGGTCGCTACTCCGTCGTGCCTGAAGTGGAGGGTACATCTCCCCTGCAGGTCACGCGCGTAGGCGAACGACTGCCACCCACGGTTCAGGAAATAGCCGACAGGGGTGACTGTCGGTGTCAAAACCAGCAGATCTCGGGTAGGGGGTCCCGAACTGTGCGTCTAAGGTCGATGGTAACAGGAGACGGGGGACACGATGTTTACCCAGGTTCGGGCCCTCTCTATGGAGGTAATACCCTACTTCCTGCTTTATTGATCTTGATGAATATGAGTATTACAAGAGTTGATCTACCACGAGATCGTAATGGCTAAAACCCTAGAATTCTAGCCTGTCTGATTATGATTGCCCCTACGGACTAAACCCTCCGGTTTATATAGACACCGGAGGGGACTGGGGTTGTACAAAGTCGGTTACAGAGAAAGGAATCTTCATATACGAACGCTAAGCTTGCCGTCCACACCAAGGAGAGTCCCATCCGGACACGGAAGAGAGCCTTCTGTCTTGTATCTTCATGGCCCATCAGTCCGGCCCATGTTACGTAGTCTGGACGCCCGAGGACCCCTTAATCCAGGACTCCCTCAGTAGCCCCTGAACCAGGCTTCAATGACGATGTGTCCGGCGCGCAGATTGTCTTCAGCATTGCAAGGCGGGTTCCTCCTCCGAATACTCCAGAACAGACTTCAAGCACCGAAAACGTGTCCGGCTGTGTAAAACAAGTACCACACACAACCGCAAAGAGTATAATATTTCACGAGTCCAATCTGCTGACAACTTTTTGTAACGCGACACCACGTTCCTGCACGGTGATTATTTCGAACCGTTTTGTTTTTAGCCTCCCGCTCCACGTTTCGAGAAGCGGTTTTATTGGCACGTCTTGTCGAAGCAGAGATCATGTCCCCTTATGACGGGATTCTCATCAATACGGGCGTGGCTAACCCAACCATCCCGTTGGTATGATTCCTTGGGAATAGGCAGGTTTTGAGGCCTAGGAGGAGGCGTTTTGATATTCATCGCCTTTATAAAGGGGTGCAGACCCTTTTTCCTCTACGCTTTCCCTTTTCCTCATCCTTTCCAACCTCGAGTTCTAGCACCCAAGGTTCAATTTATTTGTTCTGAGCCTCCGAGTCATGTCCGGACCCAACCCTCAAGGCCGGTGGGTGGCCTCCTCCGTCACAGAGGAGGGTATCGCGAAGCTCTGGGCGGCAAAATACCTGACCGCGGAAATCCCCCAGAGGCTCCCTGCTCAAGGGCAGGTCATTCCTACTCCCAGATCCGGCGAGAGGGTCGTATTCATCTCTCACTTCCTCCGAGGCCTAGGGTTCGCTCTCCATCCCTTCGTCCGTGGACTCATGTTCTATTATGGGCTAGATTTTCATGATCTAGCTCCGGACTCCTTTCTTCACATCTCGGCGTTCATCGTCATGTGCGAGACTTTTCTCCGTATTCCCCCACACATCGGCTTATGGCTCAAGACCTTTAATATGAAGCCGAAGGTAGTCGATGGGAAGCAAGCGGAGTGCGGCGGTGCGATGGTGAGCAAACTCACCCACACACCTTAGCCAAAAGGCTCTTTCACGGAAACCACCAACCTATGGCAACGGGAGTGGTTTTACATCACTGAACCCCGTGGTACCAAGTGGGCAGCTACACCTGCGTTCCGGCCTGGCCCTCCATTACGGCTTGCATCATGGATTAATAAGGGGCTGGACTGGGGATCAATGGACGAAGTGCAGACGCTACAAAGCCGCATCCGGAGCCTCGTCGAGAAGGACACCGGCCTCATCGATGTAATCCAGGTAATGCTAGTCCGCCGGGTCCTGCCGTGCCAGCGACGGCCCCTCCGCATGTGGGAGTTCAATCCGGAAGGACCACGGACTCTTCAGCACTTCTTTGGCAAGACGCACAAAGGAATGTGGAAGTTATTCTTCGGGACCCGAAAACAGTGGCCGGATACTACCGAGGACTTCGGCCTCGACTGCAACCATCCGGATACCTCGGTAGGCCCTCGACTCCTGAACATGACTTAGTTAAATATCTCGTAACAATATACTGAGAAAACCATCTTCGACCAGGGCTGGATCAAGAAGGCGGAAAAAATTAGGTGTTCGGCCCCTCTTCCCGAAGACTCAGTAGATCCTGTGTTAACAAGGATGCTGGCTCCGGCACCATACCAAGTGTCGGCGAAGGGGGACAAAGAGGAGAGCAAGAAGGCCAAAGGTGGCCTCTATTCTAAAGGTACACCAGACACTATGTCCGGGGAGATTGGAACCCCCTCTTCAGAAGAAAAAAGAGAAGGAGAAACTGACATCCCCTCTCCCGATGGGAAGAAGAGGGCCGCCTCCGAAGATTTGGAAGCAAAGGCTCCTAAGCGAGGGAAGATGTCCCTGTCAGGTGGCTCTGGTTCAGAAGACGATATTGTTGCGCAGTTCCTCCATAAGGACATGCCTTTAGCCGAATCGTAAGTGAACAGGGGCGTCCGAAACATATCCCATTGCTTTCCGGTTACCAGGGTAACATTTAAAATATATGTCTGCAGTCCGGCACGCAGTCTTCCTCAACAGTCCTCCTCCTCGGGGGATCTTCTTCCGGAGATGATGGAAAGCGAGACGCCTCCACAAACCTTCTCGCTCGACAGGGCAGACGACTCCGAGGTGTCGTCCCGGAGGATCTCTCCCGACCAACAAGCGGTGCGAGGGATAATGAAAACTATGCCCGAAGGTGATACTTCGGCCGTCCAGAGTCCGGGGCATGCGGACCCTAAGGGGACCCACAATAAAGGGCCCGGAATATCCGGTTTACAGCCGGAGATGACTCTAGAGCCAGGTAAACATACTCTTTCGAAGGGAGTCCGTACTCCTGCGGCCGCTCCCAGGGATCCGGGGGCGCCGAATACAATGACGGTCATGCTGCAACATGCGTCCATTTCAGAGGAACATCGTACCTTAATGGGTACGGTAGTTGAGAGGATTCTGTCCGCGAAAAGCGGATTGAATGAATCCTTCATGAGCCTGCTAAGAGGTTTCAAGGTATGCAATGTAATATCTTTAATTGCATTTCTACGTGCAAAATGCACCTGTGTATAGATAGTAGCCCCTGAGACTCTGGTTGGCGTCCAAAGGGAGGCGATCAGAGGATCAAAAAAGATATTCCCAGGAAATAATCTGATGGATTGGAACGCAGGCTGTTTCATCCATGGCGACTGCCCAAGCTACAGAGGTTGCAAGGCTAAAGCAGAAACTTGATGTGGCGGATAACGACCTCACACTTATCAACAGGCGGCTCGACGAGGCGCAAGGTATGTTTTTGGGGCAGTCAGTATATGTAAGTATGATAATATGAGCATGACGCTGAAAATTGTATATTGAGATATGCCTAACTGCAGATAATGCTGCCGCAGTTGAGGCCCTACGGGCTGAGCTTGCCCGGGCCAAGGAGAAAGCCAGGATGAGTGAGGCGGCTGCCAAGAAGGCAGCTCTTGAGTTAAAGGCCGAACAAGCTGCTCGGCGCCAGTGTGAGGAGAGAATATCTACTATGACGCGTGAGCTAAAGGATGCCAATGTTCGATGTGAATTCCTCGAGAAGGATAACAAATCCAGGACGGTCAAACTCGGCAAGGCCTTACAAGAGGTGAGAGAAGCACGGTCCGAGTCTAAAGCGGCTCGGGAAGAGATCCGGCAAGCTGGGGAGATAGCGGCCGGTAAGCCTTTCTTATTACAGACTAAATTCGGCGATCCGAAGTATGCCCCCCTTAATCAAATGTGGAGTTCTCCAGACGCATTCCTGGACTTGCCGAAGAGTGTCTCCGATGCGGTGCAGTTTTTCCAAGTGCAAGAAGGACGTGCAACGGAGAAGCTTTTCTGGTCGCAATTCAGCATGCCGAAGTGTCCGCTGTTACTGAATGAACAGATGGCCCAGTGGGCCGAGCTCCACAAGATATCCGGATCTGGCATGAAGGACGTCGTGGTTCGGCTATGGCCGACTGAGCCAATTCCGAATAGTTATTTCGGTTTGGTGCAGCGACTTGTTGATGCGGTGCCGCGTATCGACGCTGTTAAGCGGTCAACGTGCATTGAGGGTGCACGGATGGCCTTTGCCCGCGTCAAGACGTACTGGGCGAAGATGAAGGCCACCGATATTGCAGCGAAGAGTCCACCCGAGGGCAAGGACCATCACACGCCAGAGCATTATTTTGAGGATGTCCTAGAGGGTGCCCGCTTGATAGAGGGTCAGTGCTCGAAAGATATGATGTTCGAATGAATATAGCAAATTTGTAAAAACAATGATATATAAAGGCCATATTTTTATACTTTTTCCTGAAAGTTTTGGTTCCTCCTGTGCGGCCGTTCTTCGTATAATCTAAAAGTTTGCCAGTAGTCGGCTTCAGCCCCCTCGCATATAATACGGGGGTGTTCGAAAAAGCACTTGATCACTCTTGACCCAACGTCTTGGTCCATGAAGGAGGTGTCAATGCAGCGAACTAGGCAATCGGACTATAGGGCTTTAACACTTTCACTTAGCCATAGGAGTTTGACGGCGGGTCTACGATATAGCCCCTGGTATGTACGCATTTACCCGAATACGGTGCATTACATAGGTGACCAGAAAAACGGTCCTTCGTGTAATACGGAAAGAATCGCGAAGGATTCTGATGAGTCATCGAGTGGTTGACCAGCTCTCGCCGCATCATGACAGTCAGTTTTCGGCTTTCTCTACTGAGGTGCTCATCCAGATAAACCAGGACACAATCGCAGTAGTTCTCCCTTTACTACCCTAGCCGATATAGCGGAACATAAGGTAGTAAGCACAGGAGCCAGGCAACCCAACTATTGACCAAAGACATGATTCGGAGCTGATGCATATAAGGCCAAACTCGTGACGCCGAAGTGTGATGAAAAGCTGTTCGGACTTGTCGGCAACTCATGTGTTGCCGTATCGAGCCCCTGGCAATTTGTGCCGAGGTGCGTTCGTGAAACAACCGAAGAAGAAAAGTACAGTACGTAGAAAAAGCGAATACTGAATATGGGTTATGTTCACTGGAATCTGATTGACACGTCAAAACGCAATTCTACAGATTATAACGCCCCTACCTGGGCTATTTAACATGCCGGGGGCCGAGGGCTGAGGAAGAAGGCACTTTACAGGTTTAAAATAAAGAGTGCGGTCTTACAAAAATCATTAGGACCTCCTGTCGCACGTCTGCGCCGCCTTGCCTCGGTTAAAGGACTCATTAGTAGGAATAGCCTTTGGTTATTTATACGAAGCTGAACTTTAAAAAGAGTCCGTAAGATGACCAGGCTTTGAATCACCTGTTGTAAAGGACAAGAAATAGTTAGAAAAAGTAAAAAGACTATGAGGGTGCGGACCGCATTGTAGGCCTGTCCGTACTGTGCCTCCGCCGATGACCATGGTATTTTAAGTGCATAATCATATATGCGCGGTATAAACTTCGCGGCTATATGGGGCGGACGACGGAGGCCGAACTGCTAATCCAGCTCTGGGATTGATTGGTCCTGTTTAGTAGAGACTGGCGGCTTGACGGCCGATGAGATACGCGGCTTGATAAGGCTGCTTTGTACTTCGGCTGCAGCAGCCATAGTACGCTCCTCTGTACAGAGGGAGCATTCCGTATTTCTATTTATTGTGATGACGCCGCGTGGACCGGGCATCTTAAGATTGAAATAAGCGTAATATGGGACCGCATTAAAACGAGTAAAAGCGGTATGCCCGAGTAGTGCGTGGTAGCTGTTGCGGAACGGTACAATATTGAAGGTCAAGCCTTCGCTTCTAAAGTTGTTCGGCGAGCCGAAAACGACTTCCAATGTAATTGAGCCCGTGCAGCGAGCTTCTACGCCGGACACTGCTCCTTTGAAGGTAGCTGTGGTGTGCTTGATTCGTGAAGGATCAATGCCCATTTTGCGGACAGTGTCTTGGTAGAGTAGATTAAGACTACTGCCGCTGTCCATAAGGACTTTCGTGAGATGGAACCCATCGATAATTGGATCGAGGATCAGAGCTGCCGAACTTTCATGACGGATACTGGCTGGGTGGTCCTTGCGATCAAAAGTGATCGGGCAGGCCGTCCATTGGCTTAATTTTGGGGCGCCTGGCTCTATGGCATTGGCGTCCTATAGTGCGCGCTTGCGCTCCTCTGTAGGGATGTGTGTCACATATACCATGTTGACTATTTTTACTTCGGGGGGAAATTGCTTCTGACCCCCGGTGTTTGATTGGCGAGTCTCGTCGTCATCGCTGTCACTGGGCGGCCCCTTCCCCTTGTGTTTGGCGTTAAGCTTGCCGGCTTGTTTGAAGACCCAACAGCTTCTGTTGGTGTGATTGGCTGGTTTATCGGGGGTGCCATGAATCTGGCAGGGCCGATCCAGTATCTTGTCTAAATTGGATGGTCCGTCTCTGTTTGCCTTGAATGGTTTTTTCGTTGACCGGTTTTGGAGCCGCTGAATCCGACGTTTACCACCGTGTCTTGCGTTCCTCCATTATTATTTCGACGCTTGTTTTTATCGCGTCGTGGCTTGCCGTTGCCGTCTCGAACTTCGGAAGTGCCCGGATTACTGGTGTTGTTGCTTCTACGAGCAAGCCAGCTATCTTCTCCCGCGCAGAAGCGGGTCATCAGAGCGGTAAGGGCTGCCATGGATTTTGGTTTTTCTTGATCGAGGTGGCGGGTAAGCCACTCATCTCGGACGCTATGTTTAAAGGCCACGAGGGCTTCGGCGTCCGGACAATCGACAATTTGGTTCTTTTTAATTAGGAACCTAGTCCAGAGCTTCCTGGCTGACTCCCCAGGCTGCTGGATGATGTGACTTAGGTCGTCGGCATCCGGAGGCCGGACATATGTACCTTGAAAGTTATCGTGGAAGGCGTCTTCCAAGTCTTCCCAGCTGCCAATGGATTTCTCTGGGAGGCTGTTCAGCCAGTGCCGCGCTGGTCCCTTTAATTTTAGTGGGAGGTATTTGATGGCGTGGAGGTCATCACCGCGGGCCATGTGGATTTGGAGAAGGAAATATTCAATCCATACAGCGGGATCTGTTGTTCCATCGTATGATTCGATATTCATGGGTTTAAACCCTTCCGGGAATTCGTGTTCCATTACTTCATCAGTGAAGCAAAGGGGGTGTGCGGCGCCTCTATATCGGGCCAAGTCGCGACGTAGTGCGGATGTAGTCCGTCTGTGGTTTTCGGCCCAGACGTGGTTATGCTCGTTACATCTGGCTTGATAGCCGTCGTTGCGCGCCAGGGCATGCCCCCGCGATCCGTAGATCGATCTGGACTGACCTGCTCTGTTCTCCAGGTCTTGCCGTAGGTCATATGTGTATTCCCGAGCTGTAGTGTCTTTGCCTTTACAGCGAGGTAGTATGGGCAGGTGTTTGGCTTGGATTGCCGCTTTGTCCCGGCCACGTGGTGGTCGGTCAGCCGCATTACGTGTTGATGGCATGGGCTCAAGTGCCTCGTCGTCGAACTGGGGTAGTAGTTTACGCTTCGGGTAACTTTTAATGGGGCGCTCGAGTCCGTATTCCTCGGCTGCCAGGACATCAGTCCATCTGTCGTTGAGTAGATCTTGATCAGCTTGAAGCTGCTGCTGTTTCTTTTTCAGGCTCCTCGCATTGGCTATTAGCCGGCGCTTAAAGCGCTCCTGCTCGACGGGTTCCTCAGTCACGATAAAGTCTTCGTTGCCGAGGCTCACCTCATCCTCAGAGAGTGGAAGATAGTTGCTGTCCTCCGAGTCTTCGTTTATGGCCTATTCATCAGGGCTGACTTGCCCATCTTCCCTATCGTCCTATTCGGAAGTTGGCTCGACGAGATCTTCTTTGTCTTCGGCATCGTCCGGAGTATTGTTTTCTCTCGTGCCGGTATTGCTGTCTTTTCCACGGCGTGATTTAGAACGGTGCCGCTGATGTTGGCGCTCTGGCTGTGTCTCAGGAGGTTTATCCTCGACTGGATCTTTCTTGTTATCGTCGTTATTCTCTTTGGGAGTATCCACCATGTACACATCATACGAGGAGGTGGCTGTCCAGCGCCCAGTAAATGGCGGGTTTTGGGCCTGCTCCTCTCCGGCATCGTCGTCGATACCGTCAATGGCTTCAGAGTCGTAATCGAGCATGTCGGTTAAGTCTTCGACAGTGGCAATGAAGTGGGCGGTGGGTGGGAAGCGAAATTCTCCGTCATCAGCCTCTAGTTCAAACCGGATATAATTCGGCTGTGAGTCCCCCGCTAAGGAGAGGGTTTTTAATGAGTTTAGCACATCACCCAGAGGTGAGTGTCGGAAGATGTCCGCGGAGCTGAACTCGACGATCGGCGCCCGATCGAGCTCGATGGGCGCGGACGCACACGGTTCAAAACTTGTGGCCGGAGATGAATCCGAGGTTTCGGTGACACGGATCCCATTCGAAGTTGGGTCTGTGTGCGTCTCCAACGCAACTGAGTCTGCGGCTTCCGTGGCGGGGTTGAGCTTCCCGTCCTCGGATGGCGCAATCTGCTCCGGATCTAGGGCCAGAGCAGTTACACGCGCTATCTCCCGGGTTTGGTCCGATGACAGATAAATGTCATGTTCATCGCGGTGGCAGGGAGCGGCTGCCATGGGCTCGAATCCGTCGAAGATCAAGTCTCCGCGGATATCAGCAACGTAGTTCAAGCTTCCAAACCTGACTTGATGGCCAGGGGCGTAGTTGTCGATCTGCTCTAGATGCCCAAGCGAGTTGGCCCGCAGTGTGAAGCCGCCGAATACGAAGATCTGGCCGGGGAGAAAGACCTCCCTCAAGGCAGCATCGTTGTGGATGATTGATGGAGCCATCGAGTCTTCTAGCGACGACACAGCGGAACTCTCAATGAAAGCACCAATGTCGGTGTCAAAACCGGCGGATCTCGGGTAGGGGGTCCTGAACTGTGCGTCTAAGGTCGATGGTAACAGGAGACGGGGGAAACGATGTTTACCCAGGTTCGGGCCCTCTCTATGGAGGTAATACCCTACTTCCTGCTTGATTGATCTTGATGAATATGAGTATTACAAGAGTTGATCTACCACGAGATCGTAATGGCTAAAACCGTAGAAGTCTAGCCTGTCTGATTATGATTGCCTCTATGGACTAAACCCTCCGATTTATATAGACACCGGAGGGGATTGGGGTTGTACAAAGTCGGTTACAGAGAAAGGAATCTTCATATCCGAACGCCAAGCTTGCCGTCCACGCCAAGGAGAGTCCCATCCGGACACGGGAGAGAGCCTTCTGTCTTGTATCTTCATGGCCCATCAGTCCGTCCCACGTTACGTAGTCTGGACGCCCGAGAACCCCTTAATCTAGGACTCCCTAAGTGACCTTGACCTCCACCCACGAGGCCTTGCTGTAGCAGCCAGAGGCCTGCAGCCAGAGGCCGCCAAGTCCTCCAGCCGGCAGCGTGCCCACGAAGAAGCGTGGGAGCTGGAACTAGGTGCCTGCTGGCCTCTCCGCCTGCACCACGAACTCCAGGGATGCGTCGGCTGAATGGGATCGTGGGCGCGGTGGCCGGACGGCCGCCACATGCTTTCCCCCTTGGCCGTGGCCGCCGCAGCCTCCAGCGTGGGAAGGAGCCTTCCCACGACTGTCGGAAGTGGCGCCAACCTTCAAGGGGGTGCACCCACGCCCCCGGGGAGCCACCGCCAGCATTGCAGCATACTTGCGGGGGTGTCCGCAGCCCCTCTTGGGCGGCGGTGAGCCTGGTCACTCCATGGGGGCCTTCCCTTTCTCAGCAGCGGAAAACCTCCTCACGGGTGCCATGGATGCGGGGCAGCGGCTCAGAGAAGGGGAGAGAGGGGAGGAGGCGAGCGAGAAGAAGAAGATGGATCGGGGGCTTCGCCTCCCTCGCCCTTTTATAGGCAGCCAAAGGCTAACTGGCGCCCCTCCATGTTCCAAGTAATGATGGTCCTGCTGCATGCACCAGGCAGTTGTCAAGTCGGGGTAGTTGCTGAGGCGGTGTGGGGGAGCAGAGGCGTCCGCGTCCCGTCAAGCGCCACACGTCAGCCTGGCCCGCAGGCGGTTGGGGCCCACGGCGCATCACCCTTGCCCCTTGGCTTCGCCTCGAAGCCAGCCCAAGCACGCCTTGGGCCCGAGGGCTACTGTCGGCGTTCTGGGAACCAGGGTACCCAGACTTGCCTGACTGCGGCCCACGGCGTGGCTCCCACGATGGCCTGGTACGACCCATCTCCAAGACCACCAAGACAAGACCCTCACGAGGGGCCAGGCCTCGCGAGGCGGACGACACCAAGACCTCCCGAGGGAGCGGCCTCCTGAGGAGCAGAGATTTCTATGCAGGTACCCCACCTCACGAGGCTGTGATGACATGAGCCATGACGACCAAGGCCAGGCGGCCGCCAGCGGGCGCAGAGGAGGCAGTTTCCTCTTTGGTGCTAAGGAGGCAAGGACAGCCATGGGTTCCCGAGGAATCCCCCAAAGGTTTCCATTCCGGTGCTACAAGACAAGGTCCACAGGCTCGGCAAGGCGGAGGTCATCACCGAGCCCACCGCTGCGTCACGACCAGAAGCTTTGCAGGAGAAGACCACCTTTTGTCAGGATAGGATGTACTACTTGTCCCCTTTCAAATTGGCCGTTGTGGTATCCCTTCCCGCCTATGTTTTTGGGGAGAGGACCAAGGACACTATAAATATAGGTTAGCCACCACCATAGAAGAGGTCGACTCATTCTCACCCCTGAGCCCTCGTGAGGTTGTTCATCCTCTATACTAGTTCATCCTCAGCCCCTCGTGAGGCCAATCCACCACAAAGCAGGAGTAGGGTTTTACACCGCAAGGTGGCCCAAACCTGGGTAAACTGATGTGTTCATCTTCTTTCTTGTTCACGCAAGTCCGGCTAGGCTAGGCTGTGGGGCGACGACTTGGCAGGCTTGAGAGGTTGAGTACTTTGCACACACCCCAGAGTTCGAACCTTCTTGGGTCTGCAGAGCCCTGAATCCGACAGGCGGTTCGTAGTCGTTCCATGCTCAGGCATTGAAGTTTGTAACTATTTTAATATACAACCCCTCCGATGCTAGTAGTAGAGCAGAGTCCTACTCGGCACTCCACTATACTACTCGGGCATAGTAGTAGGTACTGTAGTTTATTGTACTAGTACTATGATCACTCAAGAAAGTTGTCTGGCATCGATATGACCCTATGCTGCTGGGATGTGTCTCGTATGTCAAATGGCGTGCTGCTGCTACATTGTCACCATCACCTGTCCACTTCCCGCAGCACATATTCGCTTCTCCATCCTCATCCACACATAATCGTCCAATCTTCCATTCCCGCTAGGCGCCTCCCCCCTCTTCCTAAACCCAAACACTATCAATGGCAGAACCCAGCAGCATCCACCGAAAGAGTAGCTGGAATTTGCTCCCCACAGAGGTAATCAAGCTCATTGTTTCGCGTGTGGACAATCTCAGTACCATGCCACTCGCCGCGTGCTCGTCGGGGCTGTACCATTTACTCAAAGCCCTCAGGCCGGAGCTTTTTAAGCTAGCTCCCTGCTTGCTGATGCAGTCTGATCTTCATAAACGGCGTGTCGCGCAGCATAACGATTGTAGGGTGGTGAGCATCAACCCCCTCGACTGCGATCTGATCCCCGTCACCCTCAACTACATTAACGGTATGTACTGGGTTGGCATGAACACATCTTGGATGGTGCTCGTCGACGTTCGTGGCAGCTGGATGCTCGTGGAGGTCTACACTCGGCGATTGATCCCCCTTCCTTCGATTAACACTGCACTGCTTTGGCACCGTGGCCCAGAATACTCAAAATCTTACAATAGCCAACATGATACCAAGTTTGATTTGCTCACAAGATCTATGAATCATAAAGACTTCAAGCTAATTGCGTTCTTCCACCGTGGTCTCGCCTATCTGACAGGCCACTGGGGTAAGTGGATAAATCTGCACGTCCATCGCAGGATCATACACCCTCCATGGCTCTCTGATGCCATTGAACACAAGGGCTTCATTTACGTTGTGGACTCCTTCTATGGCTGGACGTATTGCTAGCCTACTCCAGTCATCGCTACAACAGGCTGTTACAGCAGTATGTTACTTTCCTATGATATCATGATGGCTTGCTTATATTAATGTCAACATTTACTGAAAAAATATTCATGCTCATAACATGCTGTTCTTAAGATTGACTAACAGTAGGAGCCCTTTTTTATTTGACTCCAACTTGATATGATGTTGTAGGCCGCCTGGTGTCCCTACCCTTCCAAATCCTAGAACCTTTCAAAGAAAAGCGGCATGGGAGTTGCAGGTGGTTCCTGGCTCGATCAGACGACATGGAATGATTGATGATCGTTCGCACGTACCAGACGTGTTGTTTCGCGGAATACAATCATAGTCACCGCAATGTCTTTGAGCAGGATCCCAGCTTCTCTGGGCCTTCAAGATTTTTTGACTGGATGCCGGTAAGTAGCCTTGGTACATGCTCTCTGTTACTCGGATTGAATTATCCGATTAACCAGGAGATAACCGACGGCAAGGACCATGATGGCAGCGCGGTTTCGTTCATCAGGTAAAACTATGTGTACACAGCGTACCATGCGTCTCTCCATGCACCATACCCTGATATGTGCTGCCACGCTCTGCAGCCCAAAGTAGGGGAGTGGGTCGCAAGTATCATACTTCGACCTGCTGGCTGGAGTTTCCCCCGTCAGGTAGCCATCTGGTTCAAGCCGTCAGCCAATCTCCATAGCTTAATAAATAGTAACGTCTAACTGAGTTAGTTAGTTAGATGCGTACACTTGGTGTAGTAGGATCTTTATTTAGTTTGATGCATACACTTGTTCTTTTTTGGTAGCCCTTTTGTAATGTTGGCTGATGTTTGGTTTGGAAGAGAGAGCTGTGTCTTTACTCTTCTGTCCTGCTTACTACTTCTGTTGCACCCCCAGCCCTGGTTGCTGCTGCTGCTGTTTTCAATGTACAATCATTAATATATTTTGTCTGTTGGTTGAATAAATGTGTTGTTAGAACAACCAACACAATGTTTTGGAAGTCGTTGCATGGTCCGATCCTTTAGTGCCCCGTACGTAGCGCATAATATTTTTGGTACGGAACACATTTTCCACTTGTCGATCACATGCAGCCCAGTGATGAAGGCCCAATAGAGGAGCCCATAATTAACTGGAAGGGAGGCTCTCACATGAATCCGGCCCAGGTACATGCTCATGGTCCCCTAAACATAAATAAATAATGCTAAATGCTCACGCACCAGTTCTTTAAATTTACAATTTGAAAAGTCAAATTTTAACAGGAGGATATTATTTCCTATGAGAGTGTCATTACATTCAATCGATATTATTCTTAGGCAAAGATAGCGACTAGTCTTTTTTCTCCCACCATTTTCTTCCTGCAACCAGTGGACCCATGCAAATCGTAGTCAATGTCCTAAATAGTTCTGGTCCATTATTATTTTTTGATAAGAATGCCCAACCCAGCCCAACACACTGGCGACACCACTTCATCCCAGGGCTTCTGAATGTGCTCGGCTTCACACCTCAAGAAGAAAATTGTTTAAAAAAAAACCTTAAGAAGAAAAAGGTGCTCCGCAGCATTTTACAATAAGTTGTAGCCATATAAAATTAATTCTTATAATCCATCATAATGAGTTTTTGGGTCTGACCGGTCCAGCCGCCAAAACCAAACCTGCGCCGGCGGGAGCGCCTGTTCCCACCTTCTACGGCTGGTTGCGCTGCTGTGCACGCATCGCCGCCCTGTTGTACCCTTAAATGCTAGCCAGGCCATTTCTTTACTCCCCCCGACATCCTATTCTTCTCCGGCGATGGCAGCCTACCCCACACCAGAACCAGTGAACCCTCATACTCCCCTCCGCCTACGGCCATACTGCCGCATGTTCCCCGGCTCCTGTTCATTCCCGTCCGAGGTCTCGCCATCGTCCTCCGCCTTGGTGCACTTGCAGCGGTGCCGCCATCCGGCCCTGTCAACATAGTGAATCGGGAGAGGACTGTAGTTGTGAGTATGACAGTACGGACCCACCAGGTCCACTCCCAAACACAAGCAAGCGCCTCTTTACTACTCAGATGCACCCCTAGATATTTTTTACTCTAATCCACCTTGCTGATATCTGGGACCCACATCATTGTCAATGTATAGTCAATTAACGACAGAATTGCACACCTTTTTTCTTTTGAGGATTTGTTCAGAGGAGCAGGCTATAAACTGGGTTGTGCGGTCTCTGTGGCCCGTCTAACAACATGACCATCCCAGCAGTTTTTTCTTTTGGGAAAATAGGTAGCCCACTTTTTCATTTTGAAGAATACCCAAGCTAGGCCTATTTGTTTTCTCTAACTTACTGGGATGCAAATCTTTGAAGACGAGGAGGGATGCATTCCAGCTTGGCCAGAGAGTATGGGCAGTAAATCTTAAAAGTAATATGAAAGGGGTTGCAAATTCCAAAAAAAATAGCAAATGGGCAATTAGTTTCATTTTTTGTTTTTGTTCTTCACTGATATTTTATATTTCATTGGATTTTAACATAAAATAGTGTTAATTTATTTTTAAATTAGTTTTAGTATGGCTACTAATTTTTGGATTAAAAATATTTTGTTTCCCAGCAAAAATATGCGAATTTTTAAAATTTCGCATATTTTTTAGTTCAATTTTTCAACCCTGGTACTAACCAGAAAATGGGCAGCAATTCTAAAAATGGAAAATGGGCTGCAATAAATTCCATATGAATTAGCAAATGGGCCTTAAATTATAAAAATAATATCAAATGGGCTGTACACGCCACAGATTTCGAGGCTGACTTGTTTACGCAAGGCTTTGTCAACTTATAGTCAACATACGATTCTAGCAGCAGTGACTGTTGGATGTCCATCCAACGGCCGACGTGCTTCTTCAAACTTTGATCTTCCTGCTCCAGCCGCCTAAACCAGCACCGGCGGGACTGCCTGCTACCTCCTCTTATGGCCGGCTGTGATGCCGCGCAGGCTTCACCGGCCCACCCTACTCCCTCCGCTGGCCTGGGCATCCCTCTACCCACCTGCACCTCCTGTTATTCTCCGGTGACGGCAGCCTCACGCCGCAGTTGAACCAGTCAACCGTCATACTCCCCTCAGCGTGAGCATCCACTACTGTGTCTTCGCCGGCTCCGGGTCATTCCATTCCTAGGCCTCACCGTCGTCCACCGCGTTGGTGCTCTAGGCACGGCGTGTTCAACAAACGATAGCCATCGGAATAGGGACGTATGTGGAGAGGCTGACAGTAGGGACCCCCATGGTCCATGGCCGCATGCAAGCAACTGCCTCCTTATTACACGAAAAAAAATGATTCCTCCCACTGACATCTGGGGCGCACCGGTTCGGAGGCTAACCTGTGGGCCTACTAAGTTGACGCATACACATGGCTTTGTCAACTTAGTCAACAAACGATTCTAGCAGCAATGACCATTGGATTTTAATCAAACGGTCTTGCTGCTTCTTCAATCTCTGATCTTCTTGCACCAGCCGCCCAAACCAGCGTCGGCGGGACCGCCTGCTCCTGCCTCCAGTGGCTGGCTGTGTTGGCCAGGCCTCACCGCCCCACCCTACTCCCACCGCTAGCCAGGCCTCCCCTCTACTCACCCACACCCCTTGTTATTCTCCGGTGACGGCAGTGTCAAACCACAGCCGAACCAGTCAACCCTCATACTCCCCTCCACGTGGGCATCCACTGCTGCGTAGTACCCGGCTCCGGGTCGTTCCCTTCCTAGGTCGCGCTGTCGTCCACCACCTTGGTGCTCTCGGATGGTACGGCATCGTCAACGCGGTCAACGAACGACAGCCATCAGAAGAGGACTGTAAGTGGAGAGGCTGACAGCTGGGTCCATGGCCGCACACAAGGAAGTGCCTCCTTATTACGCGAAAAATAATGATTCCTCCACCTGACAGCTCGGACCCACTGGAAGGGCCTCTGTATTTCGTGAAAAAAATGTTCCCCCTGACAGCTGGGACCCACCGGCTTTATCTTCGGATGGAAGGAAGTGCCTTCTTACCCCCTAACAGCTGGGACCCACCAGGTTGAAGCGAAGGTAGCGTTATCTATCTGGCCATGAACGTGTACGTACATAGGGGTCGATCGGTCTCTCTGCAGCGACATACCGTGGCCGAGTAAGGAGCGGCACGTGTTGAAGTAGAGGCGCCGATGTAGCATGTCACACAGTCCCGTCTATATCGTGTATATGTACGTATAGCCACACTGCAAGATAGTAAATGCGACTACATACGTACATACGGACGGGGTCTCTAACGCGTATAGCGACGTCATCTTGTTCATCGACAGCCAACCGGCTGGGTCAGAACGGAGTAAACAGCGTCGCGTGTTCATCGGGAGCCAACCGGCTTGGATGGAACAGCCGAAGCGAGGTATGGCGTACCGCAGAATGAAGGAAACAGCCTTCTGTTCGACCATGTACGATCGAAACAGGGTCCTGTTCATCGGGAAGGGTCTGGAGTACCGCAAAATGGAGGAAACGGCCTTCTGTTCGAGTTCCTACGGTCCAAACGGGGTGTTGTTGATCGGGAGGGGTGTGGCGTACCGCAAAACGGAGGAAATAGACTTGGGTTGGAGCGCCTACGGTCGAAACGGGGTCCTGTTCATCGGGAGGGGTGTGGCGTACCGCAAAACGGGACTCCACGGGATACTGTTCATCCAGTGTCTACTGCCTCACTCCATCCTCCACGGGCTACTGTTCATCCATCGCCGACTTCCTCCAGCCTCCACATGACACTGTTCATCCATCGTCGACTTCCTCCAGCCTCCACCAGTACTGTTCATCCAGCCTCCACCGGCTACTATTCAACCAGCCCTCCACGGGGGTCCTGTTCATCTAGCCTCCACCGGCTACTGTTCAACCAGCCCTCCACGGGGTCCTGTTCATCCACCCCCAACCAGCTTGGGTGTGTGGCGGCCTCCTCGATCGGGGTCCTGTTTATCTAGCGGCAACGGCCTCTACTACCACGAGGTCCTGTTCATCCAACCCCCACAGGGAACTGTTCATCCAAACCCAACAATGGTCACTGTTCATCAAGAGGCAGCAGCAGGTTCGATCGGCTTCAGTTAGCAGCAGTAGCGAAGGAATCGCTCGGGTTCAGGTAACAGCCAAGGGATTGATCTCTCGGGTTCAGTAACGTAGCTAGTGCAATCGCTCAGGTTCAGTAAGCGAATGCCTCACTCGGGCTTAGTTAGAGCCCAATGCCTTGCACACAAGCGCGTACGTGTACGAGAGAAATGTGCAATCCCTCCATGCATCGATCGGCCCCAACCACCCACTGTGAACTCCCCGATATTTTCCTCGCCCTCTCTTCTACCACGATTTTTTTCCGTCATGGACGGCCCAAAGAATATCATGCAGGTGCGTCCCAGGCCCGCCCAGGACGAAAAGCCCATTTTTTGTCATGATTTTTTGTCATAGAAGTAGGATCCCACCACATCTATGATGATACGTGGTTTTGTCATAATTATCGTCATAGAAGTGTAATAAGCATGACAGAAAAAAAAATTCGTTCGGGCCAAAATGTTAAGGATGTGTCTTTTTTTTGTAGTGTTGAATAATAATGATGAAGATCTTAAAGTGATTGGCGTGACTCCTATTGAATCTTTGTTTTCTAATAAAAAACTTGATAAAGATGGGACTGGATATGAGTCAACTTTAGCTAGAAGGCGTCCCAATAATTTGGAGGGTGAAGATCTTAATGAAAAAATTGATAAAAGTGGGAATGGCGAGGTCAAAACTTTAAGTAGCGATGAACCCACTATTTTCGATTTCAAGGACTTTAATTATGATAATTGTTGTTTAATTGATTGTATTTCCTTGTCGCAATCCATGCTTAATTCACCTCATGCTTATAATCAAAATAAAGCTTTTACTAAACATATCGTTGATGCTATGATGAAATCTTTTGAAGAAAAACTTGAGTTGGAAGTTTTTATCCCTAGAAAGCTTTATGATGAGTGGGAACCTACTATTAAAATTGAAATTAAAGATTATGAGTACAATTCTTTGTGTGATTTGGGTGCTAGCGTTTCCACTATTCAAAAAACTTTATGTGATGTGCTAGGTTTCCATAAATTTGATGATTGTTCTTTGAATTTGCATCTAGAGGATTCTATTATTAAGAAACCTGTGGGAAGGATTAATGATGTTCTTATTGTTGCAAATAGGAATTATGTGCCCATAGATTTTATTGTGCTTGATATAGATTGCAATCCTACATGTCCTATTATTCTTGGTAGACCTTTCCTTAGAACGATTGGTGCAATTATTGATATGAAAGAAGGAAACATGTCCTAGGGGCGTTAAACAATAGCGCTTGTTGGGAGGCAACCCAATTTTTATTTTGTGTTTTTTTTGTTTTGCTCCTGTTTTTCAATAGATACAAATTATTACCTCTGTATTAATTGTGTTTTGGTGTTTTAATTAGTGTTTGAGCCAAGCAAGACCTTTGGGATACTTTGGGTATATCGTTGATTTGATTTTGCTGGAAACAGAAACTTTCTCGTCCAGTAATAGAATTGTTTAAATTCACTGGAGTGTGGAAAAATTCTGAATTTTTTACACAATATTTCTATATGAATTTTATATGTTTTCCTAATTGTGCAGAATTTTTGGATTTACATAAGTATGACTAATATTGTGGTCCCTACACACTGTTCTGTTTTCTATGTGTTGTTTGCTTATTTTGATGAATCTATGGGTAGTATCGGGGATATGAACCAAGGATAAGTTGGAATACAGTAGGTATAACAAAAATATAAATTTAGAATGAGTTCACAACAGTACCTAAAGTGGTGATTTATTTTATTATACTAACGGATCTTACGAGATTTTTGTTGAGTTTTGTGTTGTGAAGTTTTCAAGTTTTGGGTAAAGTTTTGATGGACGACGGAATAAGGAGTGGCAAGAGCCTAAGCTTGGGGATGCCCAAGGCACCCCAAGGTAATATTCAAGGACAACCAAGCATCTAAGCTTGGGGATGCCCCGGATGGCATCCCCTCTTTTGTCTTCAATCCATCGGTAAATTTATTTGAGGTTATATTTTTATTCACCACATGATATGTGTTTTGCTTGGAGCGTCTGGTATGATATGAGTATTTGCTTTTTAGTTTTCCACAATCATCCTTGATGTACACACCTTTTGAGAGGGACACACATTAATCGTGAATTTATTAGAATACTCTATGTGCTTCACTTATATCTTTTGAGCTAGGTAGTTGCTCTAGTGCTTCGCTTATATCTTTTTTAAGCACGGCGGTGGTTTTATTTTATAGAAATTGATGAACTCTCATGCTTCACTTATATTATTTTGAGTCTTTAAACAGCATGGTAATTTTCTTAGGTTATGAATTTAGTCCTAATATGATGGGCATCCAAGAGGGATATAATAAAAACTTTCATATAAGAGCATTGAATAATATGAGAAGTTTGATTACTTGCATTTGTTTTGAGATATAAAGATGGTGATATTATAGTCATGCTAGTGAGTAATTGTGGATTGGTAGAAATACTTGTGTTAAAGTTTGTGATTCCCAAAGCATGCACATTTGGTGAACCGTTATGTAATGAAGTCGGAGCATGATTTATTTTTTGATTGTCTTCCTTATGAGTGGTTGTCGGGGACGAGCGATGGTCTTTTCCTACCAATCTACCCCCCTAGGAGCATGCGTATTAGTACTTTTCTTTGATGGCTAATAAATTTTTGTAATAAGTATGTGAGTTCTTTCTGACTAATGTTGAGTCCATGGATTATACGCACTCTCACCCTTCCACCATTGCTAGCCTCTCTAGTACCGCGCAACTTTCGTCGGTGAATTAAACCCACCATATACCCTTCCTCAAAATAGCCACCATACCTACCTATTATGGCATTTTCATAGCCATTCCGAGATATATTGCGATGCAACTTCCACCGTTCCGTTTATTATGACACATACCATCATTGTCATATTGCTTTGCATGATCATGTAGTTGGCATAGTATTTGTGGCTTGGCCACCGTTCATATTTTTTATACATGTCGCTCTTGATCATTGCACATCCTGGTACACTGCCGGAGACATTCATATAGAGTCATATTTTGTTCTAGTATCGAGTTGTAAGTAAATAAAAGTGTGATGATCATCATTATTAGAGCATTATCCCATGTGAGGAAAGGATGATGGAGGCTATGATTCCCTCACAAGTTGGGATGAGACTCCAGACTTAAAAAAATAAAAAGAGGCCAAAGATCCCAAAATAAAAAAGAGAGGCCAAAGAGCCTGAAACCACAAGTGCTCCCTGGGTGATTTAGGTAATCAATGTCAACATATCTCTTGTTGGACTAATGCTTTTATCTAGTGTATTTCAGACAAGTTCAACAATGGCGTGGAAAGGACAAGAGGATGTGGAACCCCTTCAAGGTGTCAAGAACATGCATTGGTTAAAGCTCAAGACTCTTCATTTATATTTTTAGTGATCCAAGATCACATTGAGTCCATAGGAAAGCCAATACTATTAAAAGGGGATGAGGTGTTGCTTAATGGCTTGCTTGCTCAAATGCTTAGTGATATTGCTCCAAATCCCTCAACCACTTTATCATTCCAAATATGTCAAAATCCTAAACTCCAACTCGGCCCCACTGATTCTTTCTATCCGTCGCCACCGAGTTCATATAACATAGCCACTGCCAGAAACCCTAAAATTTCGGTCATACTGATACGGATCTCGGTCTCACCAAGATGGCCTTGCAAACTCTCTGTTGCCTGTTGCAATTATTTCGTTCTCACCGAAATGTGCAATCGGTCCCACCGAGTTTGCTTGACCAACTCTCTGTTGCTCTATTGCTTCACTTTGGTCTCACCGAGTTGATGCAATCAGCGCCACCAAGATGAGGTTTGCCCTAAGCCCTAGCACATCGGTCCCACCAAGTTGTTCCAGTCAGTCCCACTGAGATTCCTAACATTCACATTTTGAACTAAATCGGTCTCACCGAGTTCATCTATTCGGTCTGACCAAGTTGGGTCAAATGTGTGTAACGGTTGGATTTTGTGTGGAGGCTATATATACCCCTCCACCCCCTTCTCCATACGTGGGAGAGCCATCAGAACGTGCCTACACTTCCAGCATACATTTTCTGAGAGAGAACCACCTACTCATGTGTTGAGATCAAGATATACCAATCCTACCACAAGAATCTTGATTTCTAGCCTTCCCCAAGTTGCTTTCCACTCAAATCATCTTTCCACCATATCCAAATCTGTGAGGGAGAGTTGAGTGTTGGGAAGACTATCATTTGAAGCACAAGAGCAAGGAGTTCATCATCAACACAACATCTATTACCTTTTGGAGAGTGGTGTCTCCTAGATTGGTTAGGTGTCGCTTGGGAGCCTCCGTCAAGTTGTGGAGTTGAACCAAGAAGTTTGTAAGGGCAAGGAGATCGCCTACTTCATGAAGATCTACCCGACTGAGGCAAGTCCTTCGTGGGCGATGCCCATGGTGGGATAGACAAGGTTGCTTCTTCGAGTACCCTTCATGGGTGGAGCCCTCCATGGACTAGCGCAACCGTTACCCTTCGTGGGTTGAAGTCTCCATCAACATGTATGTACGATAGCACCACCTATCGAAACCACGCCAAAAATCTCCGTGTCTTCATTGCGTTTGCACACTCCAATCCCATCCCTTTACTTTCTTGCAATTAGCATGCTTTACTCTTTCCGCTGCATATAGTCTTGTCATGCTTGCTTGAAATGTATTGTGAATGCTTAAACTTGTGCTAAAACTCCACCTTAACTTGAAGAACTTAAAAAAACTGCCACTTTTACTTGTGAAGGGTCTAACCACCCCCCTCTAGACCCCTCTTCTTGATCCTTTCAGAGCGCAAAAAAAGGAGAGAAATGAGAGAAGGGACAATGTTACTATCCCTTTCCACACTTCTGCTTCAAAGTAGCACCATGTTCTTCATGATAGAGAGTCTCCTATTTTATCACTTTCATATACTAGTGGGAATTTTTCATTATAGAACTTGGCTTGTATATTCCAATGATGGGCTTCCTAAAATTGCCCTAGGTCTTCGTGAGCAAGCAAGTTGGATGCACACCCACTTAGTTTCTTTTTGAGCTTTCATACACTTATAGCTCTAGTTCATCCGTTGCATGGCAATCCCTACTCACTTGCCTTGATATCAATTGATGGGCATCTCCACAGCTCATTAATTTGCCTAGTTGATGTGAGACTTTCTCCTTTTTGTCTTCTCCTCACAACCTCCACTGTATTCTATTCCACCTATAGTGCTATATCCATGGGTCACGCTCATGTATTGCGTGAAATTTGAAAAAGCTTGAGAACATTAAATGTATGAAACAATTGCTTGGCTTGTCATCGGGGTTGTGCATGATGAAATATTTTGTGTGATGAAGATAGAGCTTAGCCAGACTATATGCACTACAAAAAAAACACTTCCGTGATGATACATGTTTGTCACACTAGGTCACGTTTTCTTTCATGCATGTACATCCATGACGATTTTATGACAGAATCTAGATAGTCATACCTGTGCTTTCGTAGAAGTGTTCCATGACAATACCAAAATTATCATCATGGAAGTGTCCACTTCCATGACAATAAATGGAGCGTCATGGAAGTATTTTCGTCAAGGGTAACCGACACGTGGCATCCATCGTAAAAGGTCACTGTTAAGCTATCGGGTTTCGGTTTGGATCCGATAACCTGTTAACAACCCTGACCAATGGGGATTTTCCATGTGTAAAATTCTCATTTGCCGGAGGATCCATGTGTCAGCTCAGTGTTGGGACAGATGTCATCCAGCGAATGGACAGGATGCGCCTATGATACGTCAACATGTGGCTCGGCCCAATAGTGACCCATTCAGGTCATAAGGCCGGCCCATTTGACTTGGTCAAAAGGTAGCGGCCCGGCCCACGGAAAGTCTGTTAACGGCCTGTTCGCATATAGCCCATTTACAGCTCGCTAACTCATGGCCCATTATAGCCTATCCGAATTAGGCCCAATAACATCATCTGGGCCGTTCAATATGATTCCAGCCCATTGTAACTTCCAGCCCATGACATCTTTCGACCCATATGAGGCCCTTTGTAACTCTTGGCCCATAAATGGCCCATGGTGAAACTGGTCCATAATGAATAGTATAACACTTTATACCCATTAACGGCCCATTATTCCATTGGGCCGTTTCCAGCCCGTGTTATCTTTCGGCCTTCTAAGGGCCCATTTATTATTGGGCTCTTATCCAGCATTCGATTACTTACGGTCCGTTACTGGCCTGTTACGCTTGTGGGCCAAATTCATCCCTTGGTTAAAGTTGGCCCGTCTGTGGCCCGTTAATCCGTTGGGCCGATTTCATAGCGTCATCAAATATGGCCCATTAACGACCCGTTATGCCTACCGATAGAATTAAGCCCGCTGTACACATGGGCCTATTAATGGCCCATTATGGTCGGCCCATAAATAGACGATTCCCATTCTAGCCCATTTACGGCCCATATTGCGGTCCGTTTATGGTCCACGAATAGTATGGCCCATATTTGGCCAATCGATCATACGGCCCGTAGAAGGCCCATTGAATCTACGGCCCGTAGAAGGCCCATAGTCACTACAGCAGATAGCAGGACCATGGTTACAATGTTCCGTATGTTGCTCATGGTTATTGTGGCCTAGTTTAAAAAAATAGGTTATTGCGGCCACTAGAAAACCAAGAAAAAATAACTGCAGAACTAGAAGCAAACAAATAAATAAACTAAAAAAATAAATAAGCAAGCAACTAACGCTAGGATATTATGATGATTACACAGATTAGATCCACTGGGCATCAATGTTCGCCACCAGTGCAAATATAGGGAACAAAGCAGCATATTACTTACACTGGTCGTCAAAGTTGGCGACCAGTGCAAATAAACGCCGCAGCAAAACAAGTCCAGAACTGAAACCACTTCAGAAGAGCTCAAGAAACAATATCCTGGGTACCCACCATGCTGGCAAGATGCTTAGCAAGCTTATAAACATTCTCTTGTTTGGCGCTTAAATCCTCCAGCGCTTGCTGTTGCACCAGAAAGTATGCATCTGAATTCTGGAGGGACTTCCTCAGTCCTTCGTCTTCGTGTCACAGCACATCTAATCGATGTCTTTCAACTTGAAGTTGAGACTGAAGAAGATGAACTAATTCAGGCAGCGAGTTCGAAGAGCTTGTGCCAGCAGTAGTGGCCAGTAACTCAAACACTACATCAAGACAGGACTTTGGGGTTGCCTCGCTGTCTTCAACATAGTTTTTATCAGCTTTCTTGGAGACCAATAGGGATGTCTCACTATCTTGAACCTTATCTGAATTACTTCCTTTACCATTGCATAACGGGGTACTCTTCTCCAATATTTTGTCCGCATTCTAAAAGAGAAACAAGCAGACACATCACAGGTTTACCATGTTGTATATGAAACTCATTTTGGTAAATAAGTTCAGTAGTAAAGTGGACACGATAACAGCATGAAAGAAACATATATCTATGTACCATGGTCACTGTATGGTCTATATCATTCTAGTTTATGTTGCCAAATCAAGATAGAGACATAGTTCAAATCATATCTGTTTAAGACAAAGCAGCATAGACATAATATAAGTGTGGGAAACTACACAGCAATAACAACACTTGCAATGTGCATGACATGAGAACATAACTATTTATTCAATTGAAACTGAAATCAACATAGAGCTAGTTACAACAGCAAACCAGTTAAAGAAACAGGTTTAAAACATACCTGTTGCACCATTGGAGTTTCAATTCCATCCTTCAAATTTGAAATTAGTTGGTATGAGTAAATACAGTGATGCAAGAGCAAAGGAGTATGAACCATGGCTACAGAACCTGACCTGAGAACAATTCTTCTTCTGCTTTAAGCGTTGAGTTGGGGTTCGGAGTGGTGGTCCTCGAGCTTTGGGCACTGCAGTTGCCTTACTAACTGCTCGTGTTTGGGTGCTATGTGGTGGAGACGGTGCTGTGTCAACTGGAACTGGGTTACTATCTGCTGGGGTTGGGGTTAGAAGGGGTGTAGCTAGTTCTCTGTCCAACTGGGTAGGGGTACAAGGTGCGAGAGTCTGGGTTATGTGTGGTGGGGCTGGTTCTTGGGCAAGTACAACCGTGGTTCTATCTGCATCGACTGGTAGCACTATCTTTTCTGTAGACCGTGTTGTTACTCCCTTAGATACTACCATCACCCCCTCCAATTCAAATGGCTGATAAACAAGGAAAAGCAATTGAATGTACAGACATTGTATGATAGACAGGTGCAATGGATAGTGGGGAATAAAAGAGGGCATGAAATAATTCACATTTATGTTGTCTAACCAAACAGGATAGCATGACACAATTTCACATATATGATGGCTAACTAAACAGGATAGCATGACAAAATTTCACATATATGATGGCTAACTAAACAGGATAGAAAGACATAATTCAAAATATGATGACTATGTAAACAGCATGACATGATATAACTATATGATGTGTTTATTAAATAGGTTGGCATGCCTTAATTCACATACATGCCGCCTATGGAAACATGATGGCATGATATAATTCACGGATAGAAAGACATAATTCAAAATATGATGACTATGTAGACACTAAACAGGATGAGATGATATAACTATATGATGCCTTTATTAAATGGGTTGGCATGACATAATTCAGATAGATGATGTCTATGTAAACATGATGGCATGATATAATTCAAATATATGATTTATGTACTAAGCAAGTAAGCAGATGGCAATCGCATATATGATGTCTAAACTAAGCAGATGGCATTCAATATTGTGTATATGATGTAAAAACTAAGCAATGCAAGACAACATATGCATGATATGAGTAATATAACCCTGCAAAGTTTGAGCATACACCTCAGGGGGGAAATAGGACTGGCCATCTGTCTCCGAATCCTACTCTGAGGAGCTATCTGTAACCAGCAAGATGTCTGCTTCAGCAGGTAGCATTGTCTGCTCTAAAGACCTTGTTTACACTCTAGATACTTCCATCACCGATTCAAATGGCTGATGCACAGGAAGAGTAGTTGAATATACAAATGTTGTCGATAAATAGAATATGTAATACAAAAAAAGGATAGCATGATATACTTCACATATATGATGATTGGCTAAACAGCATGGCATTGCATAATTCACATATATAATTCCTTAAAACAAGATAGCATTGCATAATTCACATATATAATGTCTTGCAACAAGATGGCATTGCATAATTCACATATATGGCAATTAGACAGTAAACAGGTGGCATTCACACAAATCATATCTAAACTAAGCAAATGACATAGCAATGCAAGACACCATACGCACGACATGAGCAACATAACCCTGCCAAGTTAGAGCATACACCTCAGGAGGGGGGGAATAGGACTGGTCATTTGTCTCTGAATCCTCCTCTGAGGAGCTATCCGTAACCAGCGAGATATGTGCTTCGTCAGATAGCATTGTGTGCTCTGAAGACCTTGTTTTCTTTCCAGATTTTTCCATCACCGTGTCAAATGGCAGATGCACACGAAGAGTAGTTGAATGTACTAACATTGTTGACAAATGTAATACGTAATGAAAAAAAGGATGGCGTGATATAATTCACATATAATATGACTGGCTAAGCAGGATGGCATTGCAAAATTCACATATATGATGCCTGGCTAAACAAGATGGTGTGGCATAATTCACATATACTATATAAAAACTAAACAGATGGCATTCACACAAAGCATGTCTAAACTAAGCAGATGACATATTTGATGTATAAAGTAAGCAATGCAAGGCACCATATGCATGATATGACCAACATCAGCATGCCAAATTAGAGCAAAGACCTCAAGGCGGTAAATAGGAGTGGTCCGCTCCTTCTGAATCCCCCTCAGAACAGTTATCTTCCTCTGGATTACAATCTGAAATGGGGGGAGGGGGGCTGCCTTTGCTCCCACCATGGAGCGATGTCTGCATGAAATTTTCTTGCCATGCAAGGCTCGTCTCTTTTGCTCTACATGTTCAATTCCATTGTGTACAATAACTGACATGCATAGGAATAAAACATAGTGAGATTATGTAAGGAGTGCATGCAGAAATCCAGAGTGATGGTAGCAACCTGTGGATAGACCCAAAACCAATGATAGCAGGCAGATAATAGCTTCAGTTAAAAAATACAGATAATGGCTTCTTTACTGTTTGTTTCCCACCCAACATGAACCTCATAGTAGACACCAGAGATTAACTAGATAGTAGACATATACTATTGATTGCGGCCCCGATATGTACCCCACAACCATTTAAAAACTCAAGTTTGAGCATTAGTTTGGAGCTGACTCAGAGTCTAATCGGTGAACAGGATGATAAAGTAGCATGTAATATTAAGCAATGCATAACGTAAGCAGACACGAAAGAGTGCGACCTCTCTTGCGGACCCATGTAGTCCTCAAGGTCATCTGCTCAGTTGATGATGGTAATGCAGTTGTCGTGGCAGCGAAAGACAGTCTGGAGGGCGGATCCCTGCTGTGGTGGACCCTTCCGTCGTTGGAGCAGCTGAGCTGGGGTGGACGATGGCGTGGCATGAGCGGGACAAACCACACAAGGTTTTCTTTGACAACTATCTCTAAGAGAAGTAATTCTGTAAGGGCTCATTTGAATTGGAGGATTCTAACAACCCAGTGATAGGAAATACACAATAATAGGATAGGAATGCATGTGCAAAACAGAGAATTTAAAATCACAGGATTTCTGTCAATCTGGGTGTTTGGCTCACAGGAATTGGAAAGTCACAGGAATGCAAAGAAGCATGGTCAAATTAAGTCAAACCACAAGAAAATGTATAGTTATAATGCTTTTATGCTACTATCACTTATGGAGGGCCAAGTGGATATTAAACTTCCTACGGTTTTTCTTTGAAAGAGACACTAAAGGAACAAATCCTATAGTTTTCCTTTGCTCCATTCCTTTGAACCAAATGCATGAATAGTAGTACCATGGGAAACTTTCCAATTCCTATGTTTTTCCTTCACTTTTCCTTTCAACCACTGGCAATTCAAGTAGGCTGGCTTGAACAGGCAAAAGCCTACACTCCAAAAATGTTTTTGTGCTACTTCTACTACTTTGGACCCAGGCCACTGCCCTAATAGCTCAACTCCCAGGCCCATCTACAAATGCACAGCTCAAACATGCAGAAATAAATAATGAAGGCTTTCGAGAGAGTCCATCACGGATAGCTAAGTTGCCTGGCACCTCACTGCTTGTCATATAGTAGGAGAAACTAATCGTATTTCACGTTACTACGCGTGCTCAGTGGATAATATATATAACATGTAGAGTAAAAAGCGATGCAATAAGTGTACAACTTCTTTGGCGAAGCAATGTCGATCTCAGCATCATTGGGTTGGTCGCTGAGGATGCTGCGGTTGATGTGGCTGTCGGAGAAGGGGAAGAAGATCTTAGGCGTCTGGAGATGGAGCCGAGGGTACTGCTCTGCTGTGATGGAGGGTTTTGTCGTTGGAGCAGCTCCGGTGAGCTGTACGACGGCGAGGCTGAAGCAGGACAAGAGAGACAAAGTTAACCTGAAGTGGTATTCTAATAGCATCTCCAATAGTTGATGTAAAATACATAACCACAAACTGCTAGATGTAAAATACATCAGCCGCTCATCTCTGAACTTAACTGTCAAAACTGAATTTTACTGTCGAAACTGAATTTTACTGTCGAAACTGAACGCACTAGTAGCAGAAAAGCAGTGCACTAATAGTTTTGGCCGCTCGAGCACTAATGGCAGAGTAGCAGTGATCTAAATCGGTAGCTGCTCCGGTAGGGAACGTACTACCAGAGAGCAGTCGGGGCAGCTAATCGTGCAGCAGCAGTAGCACCCAGGGCAGCAGCGCATGCGAGAGCCGGGGCAGTTGGTCGTGTAGCAGCATCTCGGGTAGCAGCAGCAGGAGCTCGAGCGAGAGACGGAGCTACTGCTCGTGCAGCAGCAGCGCAAGCAAGAGCAAGAGCATAGCAGCAGTGCGAGCAAGAGTCGAAGCAGTAGCCACAGGGCCAGCGAGAGCCGGAGCAGCAGCAGCTCCTACTGATGTGGACGTCGCCGCTGAGGGAGCGACGCCATGGAGGAAGTGGCCGGCGACGTCGCCGTAGATGGAGCCGCGCCATGGCGGCTCGGGACCGAGCGCCGGCAGCACCGTGAGATCGAATCAAGAAGAAAATGCAGCGATTATTGTAGAACCACTTTGGTGGCACCGATTAGGCCTCAGCTTCATCCGAGGAATCGGTGATGGTGCTGCTCTTCCGGTGGTGCAGGTGAAGACGGCGCTGTGGGAATGGAGGTGGCGCGATAGACGAGGGGAACATCGGGGTAGCTCCTTGGAGGTGGAGGACAGGGTGGCTGAACCGGTAGGACGATGAGATCGACTGCGGATCCTCATCTGGTGCAGTGGCTGAGGGACGTCGAGCTATTGCGGCGGACGATGTCGTTGGGGAAGAGGCTCCGGCTGCGTGGCGGATGAAGGAGGGTGTGGGGCTTCGCGGGTTTTCGCGACCTCGGTGTACGAATGAGGACGGAGGGGATGGGAGGGGGAACCATGGCTTAGGGACGCGCTTGTCTGAAATGTGGGGTAAGTTATGAGAGTACCCCCATCGATTTGAACTAGGAGGTTCTTTCGGTTCAGGTGTATCACGGGAATTTCGCGTGTCGGGATTTCGCAAGAGGTGGGAGTTTTCGCGCGCGTTGTAATTTTGGGATAGCAAGGCGCGGGTTGAGATGGAGGGAGTTTTTGGAGCACAACAAGACAAAGAGATATCTTAAAATTTCGGGATAACAAGGCGCGGGTTGAAATTTCCGAACAAGCCTAACATGTACTGTACCAAATCAATTCGCACTTCCCTCGACGAAAAAACCAAAAAGAAATCAATTCCCACCACACAAGAGAGTCTAGTCCCGTTTTACTGTATGAGTTACTACAAATGCCATTCAAAACTTTAAATCCATGTTATGTTCAATTAAAATATTTCGTTACGTGTATAATGCATGTAACCTACTACTCAAATGAACATTTTAGTGCATTCCAAACGTATATACTACTGCTTCAATATGAACTAAATTTGAATTCATTTCTCTATTTGAATAAGATCTACAATCATGATTGTTGACAAGTTAAACCATTTGAATTCATTTCTCTATTTTAATAAGATCTACAATCATCATTTTTGTCAAGTTAAACCATCGTTTGTATATTATCACTAGTACAACGACGTGCTATACAAACAGTTTTTAACCCCTTTCCGCGACGACTGCGATAGGGGGGTCCTTCCCACACGACCCAAAAACCGTCGGGGATAGGCCCTCCGGTCACACACGCTCGGCAAAATGAGGTCGTGTGCGACGGGTGAGCGATCAAATACGGTTATACAGGCCCAATCGGTTCCGGTCGTAAGTACATCCCACACAGTCAGTCCCAAACAAACGTTTCCGTTTGTTATGTACATTCCACACAGTCAATCCAAGGAAAACGTTTCTTTTCGTATGTATATCCCACACAGTCAATCCAGGGAAAACGGTTCTTTTCGTATGTACATCCCACACAGTCAATCCAGGGAAAATGTTTCCGTTCGTATATACGTCCCACACAGTTTTATGTATAGCCTTGTGTGTGATAGGTGTAACTATCACACACGCTCTGCCTCGGTTAACCGTTTGCTTTTATTCAACTACATCACACACGATTTGATGAAGAAAACTGTATGGCATTGGGCTATCCATCACAAGCGCTTTTACTGCTAGAACCGTTTGCAAAGTTCCATGACCCATTTAGCAGGTTTATTAGTTTACAATTAATAATTCTAGTATTACGCAAATTCACATTTCATATCGAACAACTGTTTGCCAATTTCATATCAGGCACATAAATATATTTTAACATCACAGTACGATAGCTACCTGAAAACAGCACAGTACATCATATAGCTAGTTCACCTTCATAAGAACAATATTATAACAATACATTCATTTCCCTAATCGAGATCATCCGGGCTCCTCTTATCCACCTTTGCTTTCAGTTCAGTAAGAACCTGTTTTGCACTGGCCAACTGGGAAAGTGCCTCCTCCTTCGCCAACACCATCTTAGCAAAGTCTAATTTAAAAAATCTGAGCTCATTCTCCATATTCCTCTTTTTATCCCGCATCTTCAAATATTCTTCAGTGTTGACAACACTTTCTCTAAGCCTACCTCTGTTCTCTTCCTCATACATGCTCCAGAGCTTTGCTAGGCACATCTTCAAAGACTGTGGCCACTCTTGATCAACTCATTCCAGGTAAGAACACTTCCATTCATCCTATAATATTTAAAACTATATCAGTAACAATTGTAGGGGAAATGGGTTTCTAGCAACATAGAAAATCACCAAATACATATTTTGAAAAACGGAAGAAACAAGTTAATTATGACATATCTTCTCAAAAAGATCAATGTGCAAATGAATTAAATGCTACTGAGACAACAACCAAATTCTGAAACATTAGGAACTATAATTAACTACAACAACGCTACAAGTTCTTAGTCATGTACTATAAATAACAGATTGAACATTTTATGAGGAAGCTAAATATAACTGCAACAGCATAGCGACAGTGTTTGGATGACATCAAATTGATACTAACAGGTGTGTGCATACACAAATTTAGTAACATAGAACTAATAGCACTAAGGCCATCCACTATGTATGCCAAAACCGGTGTAAAGACAACTGTTGCTACATTTGGCATCGGTGCCCTGCACTGGCGAGCCGATGCAGCGGAAAAAAATCAGGGACCCGGACTCCGGAGCACCTAGTTGCTCCAATGCCCAGTTCCTTCATGCCATAAAGATTTAGTATTTTACTGGTTGGCTGCTCGGATGTGTGGACCAAAATTGGCTGCACAAACTGCTGAAGCAATGCCTAATAATTTTCTAATGGCACCGCTAATGTGATGGCAACATTTTTAGATACTAGGTACAAACTGTGACACTATCTTAACATCCAGAATGACATAGCACATGACAGTGTCTGAATCACATCTAACAAATGATTTGTAACAACGAAAGTGGGGCTAAGCTTCTCTGCACATGCCAGAAACTTCCTCCCACTGCCCACAGATTCAAACGCAACTAGCTTCACGCAAGGAGATTGATGGTGACAACGAGCAGGCAGATCTTCAGGCACCCCACTCCATTTGTTGCAACTGATGGTCCTAGGGAGCTACAAGAGGAAGAAATGACTCAAATTGACTGTCGGGTTAAAATCCTTCATTCCAAGTCATAACCCGGGAGAGAGAAGAGAGGCATACCAGGGTGGTGAAGGAGTCATCGTCAGAGGAGGAACCGCTGGAGAGGTCATTGAAGAAGACCATGGCGACCCCGACGGTAGGATGCGAGACGACGAGGGTGAGGAAGCAAGCGAGGAAGAGGCTATAGCTTCGGAAGGAAGGAAGGAGGAAACAGGGAAAATGTGACTTGTGGTCGGGGAGAAAAGGGGGTGGGGAAGGGGGGTAGATATTTCGGTGGTAGGCCAAAAATTTCAAAATGTGTAGGGAAACTTTGCGCGCGGTGCTGCCGGACACCATTCACTTTGAACGATTGTGTGCATCGCAAATTAATCTTATGCTTTACGCGCATGGGGTGAGTTTGATAATTCAAATTTTCATGGAAATTTCCCTGGGTACTGTCCTCATCCACGTCATTGCATAATTTAACATCGCTTGCCAATTTGGGCACACAAAAGAGCGTACAGCACACATACCACACTTACTAAATTGAGCAATTTTAGTAATTAAACTGAGCTAGTTGACCTAAACATTGCTCTAACAAAAGACCAGTATTAAAAACAAAGCCTAAGTATGCATACCGCCATTGGTGGACTCCGCGTCCCCCCTACTAAAGTCGACCGCATCCTCGTCCTCGTCCTTGGCGCCAACCTCAAGGTTGTAGTACTCGTAGTAGTGGCTGCGCCAGAGCTCGCGTTGGTACTCCACCGCCGATTCCTCGGTGGATAGACTCTTCTCTACCTCGACCTCGGCCACGCGCAACTCCTCCTCCCGGCGCTCCTCGATCTCCGCCGCCTCCTGCATCTCCAGCTCCCGCTCGGTGATCTCATGAGGAAGCAGGTGCTCCATGGCCACCGCCACCTTTTCGGACATGGGTTGCATGCTGGATTCTGAGGTGGCCTGGAATATCTTGGCGTGTGCATACTTGATCTTGGCGTGGATGGCCTCGACCTGGGCCAGGGCGACATCGGCAGCATGGACGGCAGCTCGAGCGCTCTCGGCATTTGTAGCAGCCGTCGCAGCAGCTGCTGCAGCCGTCTCGGCTGCTGCAGCTGCCCTGTCGGCTGCCGCAGACACCCTCTCGGTGGATGCGGCCGCGCTCAATGCGGATGCGGTGGCACTCTCGGCGTAGGCGGCCACGCTCTCGGCGCAGGCGGCGGTGCTCGGGGAGGACGCGGCCATCGTAAGGGCCTTCACGAAGCGTTTCCACGGCATCATCTTTGCAAGAAGGGGTTGCGGGAAAGGGGATCGGGATTCATGGATTCGGGGGTTGCCGGCACTAAAGCAGACGAGCCGACGAAGCTTAAGGAGGAAGACTTAAATAGACCCACGAATTTTCATCGCAAACGGTTCCTACAAAAAACTGTGTGTGATGTTGTTGATATTTTTTATTAGCTGTGAAAGACGAATTTGGAGTAAAGTGGCAACGGATGGTGTTTTAAATGTACAAGAAAATTTGTAGTACTAATACAACTATCATGTCAAAATTTGGAAAATTTCAGGGGTCATTTGACCTTTTAAGACATTTTAAGTGATTTTCTAGCCATTTAATGACCGTAATTAAATTCGAACTACATGTACATGCAACAGCTAACCATAACGGTTTGAAAAGTCATATTTGTGTACTTGTGTGCGAGTTAATTCCATATGCAGTAAATTGGAAGGAATTTTCAAACATATTGGTCTCACGGCTATGACACAAAGCATGGTGTGCCATGGCATTTAAATTCCAAAAAATTAAAAAAGATCAGAAATACATGAAACCTTGCTTGATGTAATGTCATGCCACCAAGATGATATGGTAAAAAATTTGGCATGTTTGACGAAAGTTTGGACACACACCCCTCACAAACCGGAGCAACTCACTAGAAGGCTCATGGTTCCGAGAGGGAACAATGCATGTTTGATGACGAACAGGCGATAGCTTCCTCTTACAGCCTTCAAATTTTTTCTACATTTAACGTGCACTAATACAACTTTCATGTCAAAATTTGGAAAATTCTAGGGGTCATTTGACCTTTTAAAGACATTTAAGTGATTTTCTAGCCATTTAATGACCGTAATTCAAATTCGAACTACATCTACATCAACTGCTAACCATAATGGTTTGAAAAATCATATTTGTGTACTTGTGTGTGAGTTAATGCCATGTGCAGTAAATTGGAAGGAATTTCAAACATATTAGTCTCACGGCTATGACACATGCATGGAGTGCTGCCATGTGTCGTGGTGGAACACGATCACCTATGGGGCTATGGGCCCTTTGTGGTTCGGCAGTGGGGAGTTCACATTGCACAAAGAGCGGAGGCCATGGAACAGCACGACAAAGGTGACGCAAGTGGTTTTTACCCAGGTTCGGGCCGCCATGAGGCGTAAAACCCTACTCCTGCTTGGGTGGATTGATGGAAGGACAATGGTGAACGTGCAGCTCTCGAGCCCGGCAAGGTCGCCTCGGGAGGAGCAGCTACGTGCGTATGAGTACACGAGGGTCCGAATCCTTTCTACAGTTGCCACTGTCCTCCTTTTATAGGCTAAGGGGTTACCACAATGGCAAAACAGTCATTATCCAGTGATTAGATAGCAAACAGTGCTATCATACCTAACTCTGGCAGTTAGGACAAAGTGCATTAAATGCAATGCTAGGTGTCACATTGTGGATGCAGCCCGGCAGGCCTGCCATGCTGCTTAGTCATCTTCCACCTGTTTTCTTGACACACCACTGGACGGGTGTCATACGGAGGTGATCTTCCTCCCAAATGGCTACCACATGCCAAATGACAACCACTTAATCATCTGGAAGCTCGGCACCGCACCGATAGGTGACTTGCGTTGCGATGCGGTGGAGTCTTGGTGGGGATGTAGGCTGCCAAAGGCCCCGGCAAGCCTGCCGGGGAAATCTTGGGACTTGTCTTCAGGGTGGCCTCGACCTGACCAGGCTCGTCTGCCCGGTAAGGGAGGCTTTTCCTTGGTGATATCTTGTTCTCTTGGCTTGTCTTGGTCTTCTTGATCTGCCCTTTGATTCCTCAAAGAGCTATCTCTCTGGCTTGGTTTTGTCTTGAATACTTGATGATGTTTGCTTCCTTGCTGTTGTCCTGTGTATAGTTCAGGCAACACACGCGAAGGTTTTGTTGCATCGACAGGAGCCCCCGTGCCTGGTCCAAACATGCTGCCGAGCATCATTGGGGTAGGCCCTATCAGGTACACAGGGAGGACACTTGTGAAGATATTCTCTTCTTTCTTTATATTTCCCTTGCTTCTTCATTAACCTGTGTTTGGGTCAGTTTTCAGTTTTCCCGCGTGTCGTGTAAGATGTCGTGGGGGAGATTTATGCCACGATCTGTGGGCCGCCCACGTCCCACGTTCACGGGGTGGTAACTGCCATACCATTAGTTTCCCTGCCCCTTCCATTTCCGCCATGTATGCCGCATGCATTGCGCAGGGTTTGGTGGCAGACGCGGAGGGCACGGGAATGAGTGCCATGGCAGAAAGCCAGGCTCCATGGATAGGTGCATGAGGTCGGTCTTGATTCTATGTGCCATTGATGATGCAGAGGAGTTGGATTGCTGGAGCGGGGCGGTTGCCTCCTCGGTGAGGAGCCAGCCCCCAGCTCCGCTCGCCCATAAAAGGAGACGTGGGCGAGGTCTTTACTCACACACTTCCCTTCCTTCTTCCTTCTGGCATCTTCTCTTCATCATGGCAAGGGGGAGAGGCCGCGGTGGTGTTCTGGCGGTGGCGATGAGGGCTTCTGCTCGACAACGCCTCCCTCCTCTTATTGGGGACACGGGGGCGGAGCCCGCCTCGAGAGGAGGCGGGAGAGGATGGGGACGCGGCCGTTGTGGTGCTCGGGGTCGAGGAGGACGGGGTGGGGCCTTAATTGCCCCTCCTCCAGCCGTTCAGGACTCGAACGAGGGCCACGTCGGGGACCCACCGCTGGAATTCATCATCAAACTGTGCAGGCCCCCGCGTAGCCGTCTTCGGCTTCCTACCCCATTTGCAAGGGTGATGGAGGTCGAGCAGCCGCCGGGGTTGAGGCTGCACATGAGGGGCTGCTGTAATGGCAGCATCCGGGTGGACGTAGAGTTCCCTGTACCCCATGTCATGCTCCTCCGGCGTGGTTGGAAAACCTTCACTCGTGCGCATAGCTTGGCGGCAGGGCACGTCCTCCATTTCAAGTTAATGGACACCACCTTGCTCTCCATCAAGGTCTTCGGGCGTTCGGGTGCTCGCTTAGGGTGCTGTGCGGAGAGCTCGACCGACGACGAACGCTCCTCCTCGAGCGGCAGCGACTAGGAGGACAGTGACGGTGATGGCGGCGGTACCGATGGGGAGGACGATGGCTCCGACTCCGGCACCGCTTATACCCACCCGCCGTTGGTGCCTTGACACGCATCCAGGAGGACAAAACCCATCTGACAGGTTTGGTCGCTGCACTGGAGCGGTGGCAGTTTGGCGGGGTCATCTTGCCAGGACCAAACTTGCCGGGATCATCTTGCCGGGGCTCACCAGCAAGAATCTTGCCGGGGCTCACCAGCAAAAATCTTGCCGGGCCTCACCAGCAAGAATCTTGCCGGGGCTCACCAGCAAGAATCTTGCCGGGGCTCACCAGCAAGAATCTTGCTGGGGCTTCGGCCTTTGGTCTTCTGCCTTCCCATTATTGACTCGAATGCTTTTTGGATAGTCTTGTGCTTGTTCCTAGTTGTCTTCTCCCAGGAAGGCTCGCTCCCCTGCCATGCCCTTCCCGCCTGGGGGCTGCAACTCGCCGGTGCGTGTCCAGGGGTAATGAACACCCCCTGTTCACTACACCGACACATCTCTGCTAGCTTTTTTTCCTTTCTTGTTTTCCTTGGCGGGAGCTGCAGCTTCCGCGGCCTCGGCAACGACCGCATCCCGGTACATCTTATCCACGCAGATGATTGCATCTCTTTTTATCCGATGGGATGGAAATGACGCTCATTGGCCCTGGCATTTTCAGTGTATTGTAGGCATAGTGAGTTGCCGCCATGAATTTTGCCAGGGCTGGACGACCAAGGATCCCATTGTACGGCAAGGGGAGCTCGACCATGTCGAACACTACTTTCTCAGTCCGGTAGTTCAGTTCTCCTCCAAACATCACCGACAGCATAATCTTCCCCTTAGGACGACTCCTGCCGAGGTTGATTCCTTGAAACGTGCCAGTAACCTTGAGCTCTTCATCTAATATTTGTAACTTACTGAGTACCTTGGAGGAAATCAGATTCAATCCTGTCCCGCCGTCAACCAACATCTTCGTGACCTTGAGGTTGCGGATTGTTGGTGATACCAACAACGGCAAGCACCCTACCATGGTGGTGCGGTCGGGGTGATCCTCTTCGTCAAAGATGATGGGCGTGCAGGACCATTTGAGTGGTTTTCGGGAATCTGCTACACGCTCCACGACATTGACCTCACACGCCCATTGTTTGAGTTGGCGGTGAGAGGAGTGCAAAGATACACCTCCGTTAATGCACGGGGCCTCAGTTGCCTTCTAGAACTCTTGCTCACTGGTTTCCTCATCATCCCCTTCACCAGTTTCATCGTCATCTTCTTTCTTCTCACGGCCCCTGGCAGGCCTCTCTTGTTGCTGGGGAGCCTTGCCGCGACGACCTCCTCGGTTGCCTTGGCCCTTCCCGCCAGCACCTTCTTGATCTCTATCCTTGTCATGCTTCACATACTTGGCTTTCTACTTTTTGACAAGTTGTTCAACTTGGTGACACCCTTGGATATCATGGCCCTTGGTCCGGTGGATCTTGTAGTACGATCCATCGGCCTTCCCAGCCTTTTCGGCCGCCGCGGCCTCCCGGCAGTCAGTGCACGCGACAACTTCCTTGCCGGGGGCTTCGGTCTTGGCCTTCTTGCCGGTACTAGGGGTGCCAGAACCCTCAACAGTCAGTACTACTTTCACCTTGTGCTTCTTATTGCGCTTTTTATTCTTCCTCTTCGAGTTGGTGGCGTCGTCATCGTCATCTGAGTCGACTTTGATGTTGTCCTCTTCTCCGGGGAGTCTCCTCCCTTCCTCTGTACGGGCACACTTGTCCGCCAAGGTGGATAGCTCGTTCACAGTTTTGGGCAGCCGGACATTCATCTTCAAATGTATCCTCCTGTTGTGCATGTTTGACTGGAACGCGGCAATCACAGCTGCCGGGTGGATATCTAGAATGTTCCTGTGTACCCGGCTAAACCTCTGCATGTACTTCCGCAAACTTTCTCCTTCTTTCTGTGGAAGAAGTTGCAGGTCGCTGGGCCGTCCTGGTTCTTGGTGGCCGCCCGTGAAGGCACCAACAAACTCTTGGCATAGGTCAGCCCAGGATGAAATGGAATTCTCCGGCAGGTGCATCAACCATGACCTCACATTTGGCTTGAGTGCCAAAGGGAAGTAGTTGGCGAACACCTTTTCATCTCTTCCTCCGGCATCTTGAACAGCGATGGTGTAGATGCTCAAGAAATCTGCCGGGTTCAGTCTTCCATCATACTTCTCTGGTATCTCTGGCTTGAAAACACGGGCAGATGGCCAACAGACTTGCCGCAGCTCACAAGTGAAGGCAGGGCACCCAACCTCGAAAGGCAAGTATCCGCCTTCACTGGGTGCGGGTTCGTCGATGTCTGGGCCATTGCGCCTGTCAGATTGGCGGCGGGTTTCGTGGCGTCACTCTATGGTGATGCGCGCATCCTCTCTCCGCTGATCTTCCAGGACCTGCCGCTGATCTTGACGGGCCCGAGGGTCTGATGAAGCCATCGATACCTCGTCGGGCTCCTGGCTGCGTGGTTCTGGTTGCAGCCTCTGCGCTGGCTGTCGTGGAGGGGATTGCACTATTGGAGTGGCCCCCTCGACACGGTCAGCAGCTCGGGCCGTATTCGTTGCCGGCGGGCGCCGTGGTGGGCCTGCCCGCTCTGATCCTTCTGCTTTAGCAAAACTGATCAAGCTCTGAATGGTGGCTCTCCACTCATCCATTTGATCGGCCGCTGGCGGGAACCCCAGTAGGAGTTGGGCTCGCGCCATAGCTTCCGATGCAGTGCTTGGCATAGATGACAACGCAGACTGCAACATCGCACGACTCCTGGTAGTACCAGCAGTGGCGGCGCCGCATTCTCATCGCAGTGAACCTATCGCCACAACAGCGTGGTGACGAGAGGGGTGTGCCTTGGGGTCGGCAACTCCGTTCGGCACTCCGCCCAGGTTACCCTGCCCTGGGCAAGGCGCGTGCCCAGTTGATGTGCCTGTAACCGGGGCAGCTAGGGGGTCGCGGTTCGCACAAGAGCGGGCGTTGTCGCTGCAGCTGCGCCCACTAGCACGGTGGGGAGGCGGAGATGGCATATCCTTCCCACCTGCGCCTTGTGGATAACGGCCGTCGGGATGTTGTTGATGCTGCCCTCCCCTGGCGCCTTCTGCTCCTGCTTTGCCTGAAGGGGAAATGACAACAGCGCCGCCCGCGCCAGTTACGTCCCCCACGCAGTCCGCGTCTCCCAACGCCTCCAGCGTACCCGCTGCACCTGTGGCTGCGTGCGAGGGAGCCTTCGACGTGGAAGGATGAGCTATTGCACCGGGCTTCTTCTTGGGCGCCATGGGCGATGAAGAAGACGATGATGAAGATTGACGCGCTGATCACAACCTCAGGTTCGCGCATGCGCTCCCCCTACCTGGCGCGCCAAAGATGTCGTGGTGGAAAATGATCACCTATGGGGCTATGGGCCCCTTTGTGGTTCGGCAGGGGGGAGTTCACATCGCACAAAGAGCGGAGGCCATGGAACAGCACGGTAGAGGTGACGCAAGTGGTTTTTACCCAGGTTCGGGCCGCCGTGAGGCGTAAAATCCTACTGCTGCTTTGGGTGGATTGATGGAAGGACAGTGGTGAACGCGCAGCTCTCGAGCCCGGCAAGGTCGCCTCGGGAGGAGCACCTACGCGCGTATGAGTACACGAGGGTCCGAATCCTTTCTATGGTTTCCACGGCCCTCCTTTTATAGGCTAAGGGGTTACCACAATGGCAAAACAGTCATTATCCAGTGATTAGATAGCCAACAGTGCTATCATACCTAACTCTGGCAGTTAGGACAAAGTGCATTAAATGCACTGCTAGGTTTCACGCTGTGGATGTAGCCCGGCAGGCCTGCCGCGGCGCTTAGTCATCTTCCACCTATCTGCTTGACACGCCTCTGGACGGGTGTCATACGGAGGTGATCTTCCTCCCAAATGGCTGCCACGTGCCAAATGACAGCCACTTAATCATCTGGAGGCTCGACACCGCACCGATAGGTGACTTGCGTTGTGATGCGATGGAGCGGTGGAGTCTTGGCGGGGATGTAGGCCGCCAGAGGCCCCTTGACAAAAGTTTGGACACACACCCATCACAAACCAGAGCAACTCACTAGAAGGCTCGTGGTTCCGAGAGGGAACAATGCATGTTTGATGACGAACGAGCAATAGCTTCCTCTTACGGCCTTCAAAAAATTTCTACATTTAACGTGCACTAATACAACTGTCATGTCAAAATTTGGAAAATTCTAGGGGTCATTTGACCTTTTAAAGACATTTAAGTGATTTTCTAGCCATTTAATGACCGTAATTCAAATTTGAACAACATATACATGCAACGGCTAACCATAACGGTTTGAAAAATCATATTTGTGCACTTGTGTGCGAGTTAATTCCATGTGCAGTAAATTGGAAGGAATTTTCAAACATATTGGTGTCATGGCTTGGACACATGCATGGAGTGCCATGGCATTTAAATTCCAAAAAATTAAAAAAAGATCAGAAACACATGAAACCTTGCTTGATGTAATGTCATGCCACCAAGATGATGTGGTAAAAAATTTGGCATGTTTGACGAAAGTTTGGACACACACCCCTCATAAACCGGAGCAACTCACTAGAAGGCTCGTGGTTCCCCAGAGGGAACAATGCATGTTTGATGACGAACGGGAGATAGCTTCCTCTTACGGCCTTCAAATTTTTTCTACATTTAACGTGCACTAATACAACTGTCATTTGAAAATTTGGAAAATTCTAGGGGTCATTTGACCTTTTCAAGATATTTAAGTGATTTTCTAGCCATTTAATGACCGTAATTCAAATTTGAACTACATCTACATGCAACGGCTAACCATAACGGTTGGAAAAATCATATTTTTGTGTACTTGTGTGCGAGTTAATTCCATGTGCAGTAAATTGGAAGGAATTTTCAAACATATTGGTGTCACGGCCTGGACACAAGCATGGAGTGCCATGGCATTTAAATTCCAAAAAATAAAAAAATGATCAGAAACACATGAAACCTTGCTTGACGTAATGCCATAACATCAAGATGATGTGGTAAAAAAATTGGCCTGTTTGACGAAAGTTTGGACACAGACCCCTCACAAACCGGAGCAACTCTCTAGAAGGCTCGTGGTTTCGAGAGGGAACAATGCATGTTTGATGATGAATCGACAATAGCTTTCTCTTATGGGCTTCAAAAAATTTCTACAGTTAACGTGCACTAATACAATTGTCATGTCAAATTTTGGAAAATTTTAGGGGTCATTTGACCTTTTTAAGACATTTAAGTGATTTTCTAGCCATTTAATGACCGTAATCCAAATTTGAACTGCATCTACATGCAGCGGCTAACAATAACAGTTTGGAAAAAAAAATTGTGTACTTGTGTGCGAGTTAATTCCATGTGCAGTAAATTGGAATGAATTTTCAAACATATTGGTGTCACGGCTTGGACACATGCATGGAGTGCCATGGCATTTAAATTCCAAAAAATTAAAAAATGATCAGACGATGTAAATATCTTGTGTTCAAAAAAGAAAATGTATAGATCTGGCAAGACAGTCAGGCCCCACACGATTGGCACTCTATTTTGCGCCTCGAGGTTTGGAAGGTGAGTGGCGCGGGTTATGAATCAGACACGGTTCTGTATTGGAAACTGTCAGCTATTAAGTTTACACGCTACTTTTGCTGCGGGAATCATGTGTAATTCAAACTACAGTACTCGTAAATTCCGGCGACCGCCGTGTGTACTGTTCCCGTCGATCTAGATTCCGGCCACCAATAAATACTACCTTGCTCACGTCGTACCGCCTGCATTCTCATCTACACCCTCCCCTCGCTCGCCCCCCCCCCCCCCCCCCCCGCCTCTCTCTCTCTCAAATCTCTGCCATGGCGCCGCCGATCTGCCCACGCGACGAGGAGGAGGCGTCGCCCCTCGAGGACGCTCAGTCGAAGAGCAGCGACGAGGAGGACCCCTACGCGCCACCAGACGAGATTGCGCCGGACCCCCCAACTTTGGAGTGGTTTTGGGGCCAGTACAATCTTTGTGTGTGGAAGTCGCTGCCGCCGGCTGAGAAAGCCAGGCAAGTGGCATTCAAGAAGGAGATGGCGGAGGATGAAGCCAGTACCAGGTAACCTGTGAAGCCCGTGATGCCGCATGAAAAAAGGAGGTGGTGGAGCTTTGGGGGCGGGTGCGTCGTCGTGCGGAGGAGGTGTACGAAGACGGGTACTTCGCGAGGAAGGTCAAAGGCGCTAGGCGCCTCATCGCTGCGTGGAGGTGGGCCGATAAGCTCCAGCGTGCCACCGACGAGGAGCTCCGGTGGGCGCCCAACGAAATGGCAAGATCGTTCGCGCTCGTCCGCCAGCAAGAGGCAGATCGGTACGTCAAGCGCTGCAAGGCGGAGGAGAGGCAGAGTTCTGCCTCCGCGCTGGGAAGACGCCACGCACCAGGGAGCTGCTGGCGAGGGGCTGCTGAAATACTGCCCCTAGGAGGGATTATTAGTTTTAGTATTGTTCGTTTTCAATTTTATGCATTGTACCTAGTAGTTAAGTATCATCACGTATATGTGATGATATTATATATATTCTGTGATGAACTAATGAACAATTAATATGTATTATGAATTCCATTTTCTATCTGTTTTCGTATACTAATTTGTATCTAGCTACTATAATCCACATATACAGAATGGAAAGCATATACACACACATTGAAACAGAACATATAAGAACGGAAAACAGAGTACCCACATTGAAACAGAGCAATAAACAGAGCAATATTATGATTGCTGTGAATACATAGCGATCCAAGTGGAAACGACTCAACAAAATAAAACGCGTCCATGAGACCATGACCAGCAACCCTTGCCTACGGTAGCTCTTGGCTCTGCCTGAACTCGTGCAGGCATTCGTCCAAGCGGTCGACACGCTCGCGGTACATCTAGAGCGTGATCCCGAACTCCAAGTTGGCTATTTCATCGGAGATCACAAGCTCGAGGATGCGACGGCCATGTTCCTCTACTGCACCCAGGTGGACACCTGGGACAAGGAGATGGTCGAGCCTAGCAACCAGCGCGTTGGCATCGAGCGGGCCACAGACAAGGTGAACGGCGTGACCCATGCAAACGGCATGGAGGGCGTCCGGTGCAAGTACGGCGCGGCCGGCCTCTGGTGCAAGTATGGCACAGACGGCCTCTGCCCACTCCTGGCGAGGAATGGGGGTACTGATGGGATGTGTACCCAGCTGCGATGCCCTGTCGACAGTAGGCAAGCACCGATGGATCCGCTCTTGCTGTGCGGCGCGCCGCGCCTCTCGCTCTGCGGCGAGCCGCAGCCTATCGGCGCGGACGTGCCTAGCTTGCTCTGCGACGCGCCATCGATCATGTTGTGCGGTGAGCTGCAGCCTCTCGGCGCTGACATGCCTATCTTGATCCGCGGTGCTGAAGCGCCATGCACGAAGGGTCTGCTCAACCCTAGCGGTGACGCGGATCACGGCGTCGTCCATCGTGTTTCGGGGGAGCGCCTCGGCCTGGACAGGCCGTGGCACCTTCTCATTTTCCTCGTCGAGGAGGTTGATGGCAGAGGCGGCGCTTTGGTGGGTTGGCATGCTTGGAAGAGGTGGATGTGCTACAGGCTGCGCTTGTTGCCTCTGTGCGTCACGCG